>VXBQ01006036.1:18116-56319 GCA_013400175.1 Phainopepla nitens
CGCAGCGAGGTTGTGGCGGCAGAACCCGGACAGTTCGGGTCCTGAAAGAGACAAAAAGGGGTCTGCACAGGGCTGGGTTCCTGAGCTTTGGGGCAGCGAGGTGGTGGCTGCAGAACCCGGACAGTTCGGGTCCTGAAAGAGACAAAAAGGGGTCTGCACAGGGCTGGGTTCCTGAGCTTTGGGGTAAATGCCACGCTCGGGGATGTGTGAGAGGCAGTTCGGGAGGGCTGCACCTTCCTGCTGCCTCGGCGATGGGAAAGGGACGAGGGCAACAACGGGCTGGAATTTGGGATAAAAGGAGGCTGCACCCACTGAAACCCCGAGAGAGAAAACCCCGCGGGCTGTGCCCCGCTGGACTCTCCCTTTATCCGAATAAAGCTTCAGGACTCCTCTGTCTCCTTTATGGACACTGGCTTTCATAGCGGGATTTTCCATACGCTGGGATAAGGGGAGGTGTCCCTGCCCACGGCAGGATGGAATTGATGAGCTTTTTGTCCCTTCCAACCCATTCTGTGATCTCGTGGTTCTCCTCTTATTCCTGCCTGAAAGGGATTCAGATCCCAGAGAAGCTGTGTGATAGAATTCGTGTGGAGCATGAAAGCAGAATGTAGGAAGCTGCAGAATACAGAAAAAGCTGTATTATATGAAAAGCTCCAGAGTATAAATTTAAAAACTGTGCAAAATCTTTATTTATAGATTTCGGTTTTAGTCATCCAGCTCTTTAAGGCTGCAGACAACAAGACAGATGAGATTGCTTTGGGAAAATGCTCCAAACACACCCAACTCCTTATATATGGCAGATGGCTCTAGAAACGTACACATAACTCTATTTAGGAATAATTTTTATTTGTTACCAATTACTAAATGTGTTATTAAGTCACTCTGCTGCAGCCTGGTTTGTGGTTGTTAACCTGAGTGTGGTGAAGCCAGAATGGGAACATCTGTATTTATTGCAGTTCATGGAAAAAGAGAATGCCTGGGAAGGAAGGGACCTTAAATCTCATCCCATTCCCCCCCTGCCATGGGCAGGGACACTTCCACTGTCCCAGGCTGCTCCAAGCCCTGTCCAGCCTGGCCTGGGGCACTGCCACGGATCCAGGGGCAGCCACAGCTTCCCTGGGCATCAATTCCATTTTTAATGATTTCTTTTTCACTTTCATTTTCCTTAATTCTGTCAAAATCCAAGTGGCAACACAGCTGTGGTTTAGAGATATCAGACAAGACCAGTGAATGGCTGAAAGTAGGTGTTTGGTGTTCTGTAACTTAAATATTCACCTGTAGCAGACCCCCTTTTGTTCTCTTGACCAGGAATCTCAATTTTTTTTTTTAATATTTTCCCCACTAGGATTTGCATATGGAAATGCTGCTTGTCTCAGTTGCTGGTGCTGTCGTTGTTCGTGATGGTGACAGTGACATCCTGTCCCCCTTGCAAGGAGCACAGCCCCGTGTCTGTGCATTTATTCCCAATAAATACAGCTCAGTCCCTGCTGCTGGAATTTATGGGTTTTTTGTTTTGAGGAAAAAAAATCTTGGATATAGATCAGCGTGTTTCAAACAAGTTGTAAACAGGCACGGCGTCTTTTCAAGTAACTGGGGCAGAAATAATGATTCATAAACGTCAGTAAATATGGACTTAGGTAATTTTAAACATTTCAGGGACTTATTTGTGTCTTTGTGCATTTGGGCTATCTGTAAATGAACCCCTCACAATATAAAACAAAGGTGGCAGAAAGCTCTACATTTCATCTTCACCCCTCCAAGTCCCTCTGTATCACTGAAGTGAAAGAAAATTCCAGAGATAAATATTCAAGGAGCAGGCTGACAATGATAATGAAGTTGTGGGCTATGACTAGAGAATAATGACATTTCTTGAAATGGTTTTGTGAAAGAAGAGGCAAAATGTGTCTGGTTGTTGACAGAAAGAACATAAGAGATGAGCTTGAGACCAGTAATTTTTTAATATGTACAGCATGGGTGTTCTATAACAAAATAGCATTATACTAAGTATTTAAACTAAATACAAAAAAAAATTACGTTATTAGATGAAAAAAACTCTATCTGATGCTTGAACGTTTCTAAATCTTTTCAAATCCTGATTCTCTTCTGTCATCTGTGATGTTTTACGAGGAGGAATTGTCCCCACAGAACAAAAGGGAGTAGAGGGAAATGTATTATTTATAAAGGTTGTTCATGATAATGATTCTGGAGAGAAAACATTAACGCAGTGAGAGGTCCTGACTGCACTGGATTAGGGAAAGGGCAAGTGGTGGGATGGCAGCTCTGAACTGTGAGCAGCATCTTCATTTTAGATTTGCAGCTGGAGCTCTGTGCCTTTTGCAAGGGCATCTTTGTGCCCTGCCCCTGCAGCAGAGCTGTGCCCAGGTGAGGCACCTGCTGCACAAAAGAGAGTGAGGGGGAGTTGGTGGCCACAGCCCAGGGCCAGAGAGCCAAAACCTGCCCTGGTGAGGCCCCAGCCTGCCAGAGAGGAGGGATGGGGCATCCAGAGGGAGCTGGGTGGGCCGAGGAGGTGGGGCCAGGGACCCCTGTGAGGATCTGCAAGGAGTCAGGAGTGCCAGCACAAATCCAGGCTGGGTGGAGGAGGGATGGGGAGCAGCCCTGGGGAGAGAAGAGCTTGGGGCTGCTGGCTGAGGAGAAGCTGGACGTGTCCCAGCTGTGTTCCCTGGCACCCAGGACCCTCCCGTGCCCGGGGCTGAGCCCACAGCTGGGGCAGCAGCCAAGGGGGGATTCAGCTCCTGTGCCCCCTCAGGTGAGACCCCACCTGCAGAGCTGCCCCAGCCCTGGGGTTCAACAGCAGCAGGAGCTGGAGCTGCTGGAGAGACCCAGAGGAGGTCAGGGAGCTGCTCCAGGGCTGGAGCCCCTCTGGAGCCAGGCTGGGAATGTTCCCCTGGAGAAGGGAAGGATCCAGAAGACCTTTCCAGGGCCTGAAGGGGCTCCAGGAGAGCTGGAGAGGGACTGGGGACAAGGCACAGAGGGACAGGACACAGGGAATGGCTTCCACTGCCAGAGGGCAGGGCTGGATGGGAGATTGGGAATTGGGAATTCCTGGCTGGGAGGGTGGGCAGGCCCTGGCACAGGGTGCCCAGAGCAGCTGGGGCTGCCCCTGGATCACTGAGAGTGTCCAAGGCCAGGTTTGGAGCAGCCTGGGACAGTGGAAGTGTCCCTGCCCATGGCACTGGATGATCTTTCAGGTCCCTTCCAACCCAAACCATTCCATGATTTTAATTTGAGGAAATTGTGCCCTACACCAGTGCTGTGACACATCACTAACAGGTAGAAGCTTGGTATGACTAATTTAAAGCTTTGAGCTCTTTCATTTCCATCTAATCAGTGAAGCAGATATTTAAACATGGCAGCTAAAATGTGTATTAAGGCACTGAAATACTGTCTGGTGTAGGGAGTAGTTGGAAAACTGCTTTTGAGAGCAGTTTTTATATTTTCAGGAGGTTCAGTTCTAGTTTGGCCCTTTGGGGAAGGTGTCGTTTTCTTGTGTGCTTGTTTTTGTTTGTCATACTTGCCAAGTTCTGTATCTCTAGTTCAATATTTTTATTAAAAACCAGGTTCAGAAGTAAATTTTACTTTGGCAGTCTGTCTTACCCTCTGAAGACTAAAACTCTGCTGTTAGCTGTGCAAACAGAACCCCAGAGAAGCCTCCAAAAATGACCTCAAATCTCCCTGACTTAAAAAAAATCTCCAAGAAAGGAAAAAGAGGTGCCTCTCCTTCAGTATTTTTGACTGCATTCTCTATTAAAAGCATAGATGGCATTAGATAAAAATTAGCTTAATGAGATCTGCATATCTTATCATAGTATTTTACCTCCCTGAAGCTGATAAGAGGTTTTCAATAATAAGCACTGCGTGGATCAAAGCCCCACAGATAAATGAGAGGTTTGCTTGGTGGGGTTTTTTCCTAACTCAGTAATTTGAGGTCTGAGCTGTCAGTGGCCACAACAGAAAGAAATCCCTGTGCTGGAGCAGCAGGGATCCCAAAAATGCCTGGGATGTGAGGGCTGCAGGGTTAGGGACAGGCACAGCAGGGTGGGAAATGTGGGGGTGCAGCTTTGGGGAGTCACTCCAGTGTCCCATCTGGGGGTCTGGGCTCACCTGGGGAGGATCAGCTGCTGCCAGGACTCACCTGGGAGCTTTGGAGAAATCTCTGCAGGCAGAAGGGAAATCCTCTGGAAGGTGGTGCCTATCTCAGGCTCCATCTCCTGGGATCACCAGCAGACTCAGCTGAAGGCCATGGATTCTTCTTGAAACAGTGGAAAAATGGATTTTTTTTTTTTTTTTTTGATGAGAGCCTAACAGAGCACTCCCCTGTGAAGGGATTCCTTGGAATGTTCGTCCTTCCTTGAAGATCTGCAGGATCTCAACCACAACCCCTGGGCAGAGCCCTGAGCCTGGATGTGCTGGGCTGCTGAAACCCAGGTGCCAGGATCAGGAAACTGATCCCAAAGGAGGGGGACAAGGAGCCTGGGAGCAGCCTGGGGTAGTGAGAGGTGTCCCCGCCCATGGCAGGGGGTGGAAAAAGAGGATTTTTGAAGCCCCTTCCAACCCAAAGTGTCCCATGATTCCATGACTGGGTTTTGCAGCCTCTGAGCTGGAATGCTCAGGTTGGGGATCCAAGCTCCAGTTATGGTGTTGCCCATGTCCAGCTCTTGAAATGTTAAAACAAAAACAAAAAAAAATTAATTTACAGCTTTCAGACGCAGGGCCCATTTTTGTGTTCTCAGAAAGTTGGCAGGACTTCACCTCTGAGTAAAACTCAGAGACACATTTGTAGAGCACCACTGAGTGAACAGAAATAACATAAAAATATTTATCCAACTTTTCCCTTGAGTTTTGTGATGCTTATTCAGGCAAGTGGCTAATTATTTTTTTTTAACTTTATTGCTCCTTTGCCTGTCACTTAGGAAATTTGAAACGTCATCCCTTTTCAAAATTTGTGTTTTGAAAATAACGCAGTAAAAGTAAGGTGGGGGTTTGAAGGGGGAAGGTGAGAGATGTGGGCTCTCTGAATTGGCAGATTTGTTGGCTGCAGTGGGGTGGGGACAGCAGGTTTTGGTGTGCCAGGGAAAAGCAGTGCAGCCCAGGGGCAGAGAAAATGTCATTCTGTGAGCTGTGATGTGTTTGAGAGGTGAGAAGGGTGAGCATGGGATGTTCCTAATGATGATTTCCTTCTTCTGCTTCCCAGCTACACTTGTATTTCTCCTGTCATTTAAATATGCTCATCTCCTAATTGCTGATGATTGACCCCGTTCTGGCATTAATTTCCCTTCTCCATTCCAGCACTGAAACAGGTACAAGCAGACAAACAAGAGCTGAACACGCTGGCATTGCCCAGGAAATGCATCTCTGGTGGAAAGTTTATTTTTCCATGTGACATCAGCGCTCTTCGGGTGCCAGTAATTGTAAACATCCCTTGTTTTCAATTCTTTGTCCCCATAATCTCATTAGGAGAATATCAGACGTTAAATCTTTTAAGTAGCATTAAGGGAGTGTGTTCATCCATAAGATATGAGAATGGCAGTCAGTTCTTAGCACCCCCTGCCCCACAGCGTTTGCTGTTTTGCAAGTTCCTGCGCTGAAAAAAGAGATTTGATTCCGGGAGGGCTTTGATGGCCAAGGTGGTTGTGACTTGGAGGAAGGGAGTGTTGGGAGTGGGGTAAATGAGGGAGGAAAAGGAGATGGAATGGGGCAGAGCTGGGACAGCCCAGCCTCTCCAGAGCTTTTCCAAGCAGGTTTGGGGCTGGGATGTGAGAGCAGGGAGGGATTGTCAGACAGGTTGTTCTACAAGGTCACGGCGGGGATGTGCAGCAGCACAGAGCTTTCTTCTGACCCCAGCACCCAAACTGAAACAGAACAGCTTGTTTTCCTGCAGGAAAACACTCATTTCTTCATCTTCCCAGCTTTTTTGCTAGTTGAAAAAGAGATAATTTTTTTTTTAATTGTATTGCCCTTCATGCTTCTCTCTTCCTCTTTGCCTCCTCATTTCCTTATCACTCCCACCTATTTCCACATCCATTCTTCCTATCTTCCCTAACACAGCCTTGCAGAAAAAAAATGAATAATTTCTCAAATATGAGATAAAAGTCTTATGCTCTTCATCTTGTCAGTCGTTTCACAGCTTTACTTTGCTGCTGGTGGTTCTTTGCCTTGGAAAGAAGGTAGCTACTCGAGGCAAATCTTTGTAACTTCATTAAAACAGAGGCTTTTTTAGTTTTACCATGTGTAATTTTAAAGCCTCTGTCTCTGGAAGTAACAAAAATACCCATCAAAACAAAACACAAAACAGGAATAAAAATTCTGGATGTACCTCTCTCCCAGAGCCAGCAATGAAGACAGGAATCTGGTGATGGTGAGGTTGTGTGGAGCCTTCCTTAGCTAAACACAGAAAAATATGTTCTTGCTGGTTAAAAAACTTGAAGAAGAAATAAGAACCATGATGATTCCTGCAAATCTTTGGAAGAAAAACTGATCCCAGCTAAAGTTCAGGGGTTTATCAGCCTCTTGTTCCTGGGCTGAGTTTGTTCTGCCCTGTCAGAGATCTGCCCAGTTAGAAAAGGAAAGTTGATTGTTATAAAGTGGACTTTGACAAGTATCACAATAGACATTTGATTAAACAAAGGCTGAGGCTAAAGAGTTTATTCTCTGTCAAATTTCCAAGTGCCTTGATGTGAGTTTTATTTTACCCTCAAACCCCACAGATTCTGTTTTTACAAATTCCACTCTGTTTTCCTAGAAAACGTGTCAAAGACAATTTGATAGCGTGGCTGTGTGGCACGAGAAGTTTCAGATGAGAGCTGTTGTCTGTAAAATCACAGCCCCCACTGTTGTTCAGAGCATGGACGTGGACTGGAAAGCCAAAATTTTGTCTTGCAAAGCCACCTGGCTGCAGTTGATAGTCAAATCTATTGTTAACCCCTTTTGTGTAATATAATTAAAACACTGCTGAATGATCTGTTTAGTGTGGCCTGGCTGCTCCCTGGGAGCACAGCCCTTTGTGTCCCATAATCCTGGCCTTTGTGCAGGGCTGCCCATGGCCAGGGCCGTGAAACCTTGTTTAAAGATTTTAAGATCTTCTTAATCCCTTCCCTGATGAGACACCCATTGCTGAAAGCTGGGGGGAAAGGTCCATCTGTCTTGCAACATATGTGTTTACACTGTAAAATCAGTAAATACAGCAGAGAGCTGCCAGTGCCAAGAATTTCCTTTAGTCATAAACTGCGAGACATTGTTTGGTTATTGTTCCTGGAGTTTACACACACCCAGGGACTGGGGTTGCAGATCACCCAGAGCAGAGCTGAACGTGCACCACAGCTCCTCCAAAGCTGAAGCTCTTCCCCCAGAAGGGCACTGGCAAATCCAGCACTGGGGTGGGGGCCTGGGTTCTCCACCAAGGCTGTTGTCCACTCTGGAATTTGCACGGATGGACAGTGGAATATTGGATATTCCCAGTTCTGCTTTTACTCTGGTGCTTTGCAGACTGGAGAGAGTCACTCCAGAGGTTGGTGGGGCAGGAGGATCCCAGATTGCTCTGAGTTAGGTGTCAATAGGGAGATGCTGTAGCTGTCCTAGGAATAAATCTGTTCAAAGCTGGAGAAACACGAGAACATCAATGTAAGGAGGCTCTGGAGCTGCTTCAGGGCTGGAGCCAGGCTGGGAGAGCTGGGAATGTTTCCCTGGAGAAGGGAAGGATCCAGGGAGAGCTCAGAGCAATTCCAGGGCCTGAAGGGGCTCCAGGAGAGCTGGAGAGGGACTGGGGACAAGGCCTGGAGGGACAGGACACAGGGAATGGCTTCCACTGCCAGAGGGCAGAGATGGATGGGAGATTGGGAAGGAATTTTTGGCTGTGAGGGAAGGGAGATGAGAGGCTGGATGGAATTCCCAGAGCAGCTGTGGCTGCCCCTGGATCCCTGGCAGTGTCCCAGGCCAGGCTGGAGCACCCTGGGACAGTGGGATGGTGTCCCTGCCCGTGGCAGGGGGTGGCACTCGATGAGCTGTAATGTCCCTTCCAACCCAACCCATTCTGGGATTCTATGAATATCAAGAAGCATAAATTGAATTCTCTGGCTTTAATCTGTTTCTGGTACTGAATATCATTTTAACTTCTTGTGAAATTTGTATTTCTGCTTAGAAAAATGCCAACAAAACCCACTCCCCCCACCCCCAAACACATTTTTTTTTATTGTTCACTGTTACTGTTTCTGTAACTGCAGCAGTGCCTGGGGAGTGAAGTTACAGAAGATGGGCTGCTCTGCAATGTTTTGCTCAGATTTAGAACTAGAAGTGTCCCCTAGATATGGCACTTGAGTTTTAACAGATTATTTAAGTACGAAGCAACTAAGAAAGGGAAGCCCCTTGGCAGCACTGGGATGAAATGGACCCACTTGGCAGGCAGGTTTTGCTCAAGCAAAACATCATTTTTGAAACAGATAACACCCTGAAGAAAATCTCCAAGTAGGACTTGAAAGAGGGCAGCTGGGTACCTTGTGCAAGAAATAATTTCCACGTGTGAGGGACAGCAATAGAGGAAATAGAAGATACGTATTTGAACAATGGGAAAGGCAGACAGGGTCTGGCTTATGGGGTGTGCTGAGGTGGAAATCAGTCTTGGAGACAGCAAGAAGGAGATTTGGGGACAGAGGGAGGTGCTGAGTACTTCTCAGAATATTTTTAGTTCCATTTAGGAGGAACCTGTGGCCAGGGCCTTGCAGTGGGGGCGATGGGTGAGGATGGCCATGGGGAAGGAGGTGAGCAAAGGCCCAGGGAATCACAACTGCAGGGATTTTGTGCAGAAAGAGCTCAACATAGGCACAGTCTGGGTGTGAAGGCTTTAAAGGTGATTAATGCTAATGATGCCATCCATTAATTGATATTGGCTGTGGCAGGTAGGGCAGAGCCTGTGGAGCATTCACCCCTCACGTAAAGCACCTGAAGTTTGTTCCCTCTCTGTTCCCAAGGAGATCTGGGGGAGAGATTCTGGCTGAATTCTGGGATTGCTGAGCTGGGAAATAAATCAGCCTGTGAGTCATTTGTATGAATGACAAACTGTGTGTGGACACAGCAGCCAGAGCAGCACTGTGCAGAGGGGCCCACAGGGCACTTCCCTGACAGCCAGGAATTCCTCCAAAGCACGTGAATTGTTCAGGGAATGTGTGTGGCAATAATGCAGTAATTACAGCCCGGAGAACAGGGTAGGTTAAATCAGGTGAGGAACCCCAGTAAAGGATGTGATTCATGAGGAGTCAGGTGAGTGCCTGCAGATGGGGTTGGAGATAGGGCTGAGAGCACATCTGGATGTTCCCTGGGCAGGTGGAGGAGTTGGGGAGGCTCCCACTGCCGAGCCCGTATGGTCTGCCAGGAGAAATCTGATCCTTGCCAAAAGCTCGGGATATCTGCCCTCCAGGGGTGTCACACATGCTCCTCTATCCACCCCTCAGTTCCGAGAGAGTGCTTGATGGGTGCTTGGAAGGTTGTTCCTAAAACTTGGAAAATGACCTTTTATTCTCAGAAATTCCTGATGAAAGCTGCCTGTAATTCCTCAGAATGAGATCCTGTATTACACAAAACTCATCCAGTATTCGGAGGCGGTTTCTGTTGCCTAAAAAAAATATTTGGGGGAACAATGCTTGCGAGCCATGCTGAAGGAGCAGCAGTGTAAAAATAGCAGAGGGAAGCTGGAAAAGCAGAGGTGGGGATGCTCATTTTGGAGTGGGCTGGGCCAGGATCTTGTGAGACGAGATTTTCTTGGTTTGCAGTTGATTACCCTGGGAGATTACCAGCAGTGGAAGGAGCTGATGCTGCACTCAGCTCCTGACTGCAGAAATGCTGCCTGGGCAGGCAGGGAAAACATTCCCAGCCTGGGGGGTTCTGGGAGCAGGCACCTGGACACTGTCACTGGAAAAATGGGGATAAAAAAAGTCCTGTGGGGTTTTTCAAACAGAGGGAAAAAAAAAAAATCAGATAATATCTGTTACGCTTGAAAAACAGAGCAAAGCATCTGACTAATTCTAAGAAATGTTTTGTTTTCTGTCTTTATTATGAATTTCTTATGTTGTTATTCTTTTCCCCATTCTTCTCATCAATAAGAGCTGTGGGAATTACCTGGGTAACTCCAGTCCTGGTGCCGTGATTCATTTTTTTAGTAGATAGATAAATTGCTGTGTCAAAGCATGAAAAATTTGCTCCATTAGTGCAGGAGAGAGGAGCAACAGGTTGATCAAACCCCTCTGCAAAATTAAATCTGATTTAGATGAAGATGAGGAAAGAGCTGATTCTCAGAAAAATTAATGGGAAGTGATCAGAGAAAAGCAACTTTGGGGGTTTTGAAGGATTTCTGGTTTCCAGGACATGTGTGGACACTGGGACTGGGAGAAGGGAAGGAAAATAAATCCACCAAGAAACAACTCTTTGTTGTCTTTCGAGGCAGAAAGATGAGAACATCTGAGCCAGTGGGTAGCAAAGAATGTCAGTTATGTTCTAATCTAGACTGGTGAATAAAAAGATAATCATCAGTAAATTAGGAGAGGTGTTGAAAGCACAGTTAATTATAGGAAATGAGGAAATTAGAGTCCTGAGTCTGACTGTTTCTGATTCACTTGTTAATTTAAAAAAAAAGAGTGGTGGGGCTTTTTGTCATCTGTACTTTTGGCTCAGGTATGTAGTGATAGCACTAGGAGTTCTTTTATTTGATTTAATTTTTAATAGCTCCTCAAATTAGGGTTTTGTCTTTGGCTGAGCATTAGCTGGAGGAGATTGTGGTTTTAATGCATCTCTCTAAGGTCAGGAATTGTTTTCTATAGCACAGAGCCCGAGTTCCTGCTGACCATGAAGTGGAACACAAGAACTCTGTTGCCTCTTAAATCAGGGTAGTTTGTCCCAATGATTTTAAAGAAAAAAACTAACATTGTAGCTTGAGAATCTCCATATCTTATTTTTAACTCATGATTAAATTCAGTGTGTGAGAGGGGAAAGTAACTTGACCAGAGGAGTGTTAAGAAATGTTTTAGCCAAGTTTTTGTGTCATACAAGGCATAATTTATTTTTGCATTTGCTTCAGGAATTTTCTATTTTTAGTCTTTTTTTTTTTTTTGTCTTTTTAGTCTTTCTTTGAGTACTTGCTCAGCAAACAGATGCATTTAAATGATCCATAAAGTCCCTTTCAGAGCTGAAAAAGATCCTCAGAGCTATCATCACCTACCACACTTCTGATTTTTCATGTTTATTCTTGGAAGTAGCTTCTTTACATGAAATTAATGAAAAGCTCTTGATTTTTAGACTTTGTTATGCAATAATTCTGAGTAAACCCAAATCTTTCTTGCACTGCCTCTTGCAGTTTGGAAATCACTTATGAAACCACACTGGAATTATTGGACAAGTTACAGAGAAGGGAACATTGACTGTTGGCAAAGGAATTGGGTGAAGCAGAAATTCTGTGTTCCTCTGGGACTGCAAAACCAGCAGGAAACCTTCCCAGAACTTGGAAAGTGATTTTCTTATAATTTCAGGGGACCTTCTCATATATACAGCATTTCCTGAATTTACAGAGAGGTTCTTTAAATAGCAACAGCAAAAAATATGATGCCTAAATAAATAATTCCAGATGGTCCAGATATTAAACTACAATTATATTGGAAAGGGCAACATTTCAACATCTCAGGGCCTCTCTGCAAGTTTATGGATAGAATATTGTCCATATCAAACTCTTGTCCTTTAATCCCTTTTTCCCTTCATATGCTCCATGGCAGGGGTTGGAAAGAGCTGAGCTTTAAGACCTCTTCCAACCCAAATTACTCAAGAATTCTCTGGTTCTGTGATTCTAGGAAGATAATATTCAGGAGCAGAGTGATTTTCTTTTTTTTTTTTTTTTTCCAATGTTCTGTGGAGTAAATATCATGCTCAAAGGATAATTACAATAATTTGACAGGATAAATTCTTTATAATCCTTTGATAAACAGATTGCAGGTCCAAATTCTATTTTAGCCAGAGTAGCAATTGCAAAAGGTGATCTTTCCATAGAAAAAGGTGAGGAGGAGAAGAAACATCCCCAGACTTTTGTGTCAAATGGGACTTTGATCCTCCTCAATTCCCCATTCCTGGTGTTTTTTAATTTGGGATGGTATTTTGGTCAGCCCAAGACAAGAAGCAGATGTTCATTTTCCTGGCTTTTTGCCCTCTGTGAAAGGTTTTCCTTGGTGCAGGTAAAGGGGGTTAAGCAGGTTGAGATCCTCCAGCAGCTCTGTTTTTCTGGGAAAAGCTGGGAATGTGGCTGTGCCCAGCTCATGGGGCAGAGCTTCACCTCCTGGGCTGGGCCTTTCACTCCAACCAGCAGCAAAAGTGTGGAATCAGGACATGGGAATGACTTCAGTGGATAAAAATCTATCAGATTAGGCTGGAGCTCCTTGTTGTGTGGGGATAGGGAGGGGGAAAATCCACTGAGCAGAGATCCAGTGCCCAGATCAGGGCTGCTGATCAATACCTGGCTTGTGCCGTTGCCTTTATCCCAACCTGGAAATGAAACTAATTAATAATAATTCTGGTAAGGATCTAATATAAAAGGAGATGTTTATTTGAAGACCCTCACAGGCAGTTGTGGAAAGATAACTGAAGGTCCACGAGAGCCCCTGAAGGCCTTCAAGCAAAGATCTTCTTTTATATATTTGATCCTTACCAAAATTATCCTGAGTTTCATTTCCAGATTGGGAAAAAGGCAACAGTGCAACTCCTCCTGTGAACCCCAAGGGAGCCAGGATGGGACAAACCAGGGGCCAGGGAGTTTTCCAGGGTTTTTAATCCACAGGAAACGTCCCTCACTCCATGGTTTGCTCAGGAACATTGGAGTGTGGCCCACAGGTGTTTGTTGCCACACTGGAGCATGGCTGGCTGTGATGATGCCTGTAAAGGCTGACCTGGAAACAGAGACCAGGTGGAATAAAAGGATAAAAAGGGATTTATTGAAAGGATCCAGCCTGGGCAGGGCAGGAAGCCCTTGGGGCTGCACCCAAGTCAAACCCACAAATGGGCACAAAATGGATCCCGGGCACGAGGCCTCACACTTTGATAGGTTTGGGTCCATCAGCAGATTGGAGTGAATTGTCCAATTCCAGCTGCAGCTGATGAAGCTCCATCCTCCTTGTTCCCTCTCTTCCTTCACTGCTGTTTCCACTCTTGGGGCTCAAATTTGTCCTTGGTGCCCAGCTGGAAAGGAATTGTTTTGTCTCCCTACTCTGTGCGGAGGGCTCAGCAACCCTGACTATGAACCCAGAACTGCACACTGAACCAGCCCAGAATGTGAAAAATAGAAAAGCTAAAACTTAAGGCACCAGTGACAGAAATAAAGGATATTATCTGAGGGCCTGTTTCCTCAGGTGACTTTTGCTGAGTGTGGGACCCTGCAGCCTGAATCCTTGAATTCCTAAAGCTTGGAAACCCCATGGAAGAGATGTCAACCCCCATCTCCTCAGTCAGGCTCATTCCTTGCTCAGATTGGAAAATAAGCAAAGGCATTCCCTTTTTATTTTATTTCTTTTTTCCTTCTTTCCTCCTTCTTAACTTTGTCTAGGAATTGTGGAACCGCTTTAATTGATGTGGGGTTATTACTGTAGGTTTCAGCTAAGGTTAATAAAGCAGAAATTTAATAGATACATTAAAATGTCTGGGAGAGTGGCTGAACGTTCTGGTGAGCGCTGGCATTGACCTCACTGCACTTAAGGGCTCTGAGTCAGACTCCTGACGCCACGAGGCACAGGGAGAGTGGGAATGCATTTATGCCTTGGGTGTAATTCAGCCTCACAAGCTCTCTCTGGTGCTCTAAGAGTTATTTCAGGCATTGCTTCAGCACAAATTTAAGTGGGGGGAAAAAAAATTAAAATTTAAAATTAGTTGTTGAAATTTATTTCCCCCTGCAGTTTTATTTCTTGGCGGTTAAAATCTCAGTATCAATTGTTTGTAGCTGTTCACTTACAGTGATCAATAAAAATGGATCAGAGATGAGGAAGGCAGCATCCCTGGAATGATTAATCTTGTTTCTTTCTCCAAAAGCTCTGGATTTTGGCCTTGATCCCGGTGCACATGGAATGTGTCCCTGCTTTAAAAGGGCCTGGGTTTGTTGTGCAAAGGGAACCTGATAAAAGTAATTCCATGAAACTTCTGATCCGATGGAGCCACAGACAAATTTGGGTTTTCAGGGATCTTAAAGCTCATCCCATTCCACTCCTGCCATGGGCAGGGACACCTCCCACCATCCCATGGTGCTCCAGCCTGGCCTTGGAACTTCCAGGGATCCAGGGGCAGCCACAGCTGCTCTGGGAAATCCATTCCAGCCTGTGACCTCCCTCACAGCCAAAACTTCCTTCCCAATATCCAAGCTAAACTTCCTCTCAGTTTGAATCCATTCCCCCTTGTCCTGTCACTATTTGCCCATGTAAAAATCCTTCTCCATCTCTTCTGAAGTCCCCTTCAAGTACTGAAAAGCCAAATTGGAATAAATGTGATCGTTTGCGTTTTTCTGGTGACAAATTTCAAACCTAAAGTGAGAATTGCCTTTCATCCAAAGGCTTCTTGCTTCGACAGCAGGGCTTCATTGGAATTGTAGCTCTGACTGGAGACTTTAGAACTCTGCTAAATTCTGTAGAATTTGCTCCTTCCTGAGGAAGTTTTCCTCCTTGAACTTGAGAGTTTGCACTCAGCTCTGAGGGCTGGGTGTGCCTTGTTCAGCTGGCCCTGTGCATGGACCATTAGTTTGGCAAAAAGTCATCTCAAATCAGTGGGAATTCATTCCAGGCACTGCCAGAACTGCCAAATATTTTAATATTTAAACATGAAACTTGAACACCCCGCATTTCCTTGAACTCTGCTTGGACAAACTGTGGATTGTCCAGATCTCCCTGACTCCACTGCAACAAGTCACATGTTTGTAATTAATTCATGGTTGGAATCAAGATGTGGATGGGGCTGCAGAGAGAATCAATGATTGCTGCAAGTCATTTCCTTGCACAAGGCAATTGAGCTGCCCTGAATATTAGGCTCTCCTAATTAAAATGACATATTCACATATGTATTTATATGTGGAAAAAGTAAGTTAAGAAACCTCCAGAAAACAAAAGCTTGTAGCTATTTTGTATCAGTTCCCAAGAAGGAAAATAAAAAGAAATAATAGTGAGACATGGTGGAATAAAACTTCAATCTGGATTTGAAATGGCTCCAAATATCACCCAAAAAATTAAATTCAGAGGACATCACTACTGAAGAGAATCCAAGTAATCACTAAATATTTACCTTGTTGCCAGCCTGACATTCTAACCACTCACCAAGACAACAGTGGAGCCAAAGTGGAGCTTCTGTGTCATTATTTTAGTCTGAGATCTAGCAAGTAAATAAGAGGAAAAAGCTTAAATTCTTTGCTTGTTTCTGGCACTGTTTCCACCAGAAAAGCACGGAACAGAACAGACTTCTGTTTTTATAACATGGCTATCAGTAATAGGCTAAAAATACGTCTTGTGATTGAAGTGTTAAGTGCTGAATTGATTATTTCTATTAGCATTCACAGCTATTGGGAGTGGATTTATTAAAAGCTCCCTTGCAGCAGCAATCCGGAAACGTTTACAAGGATGTGCACTTTTAATGGAATGGCTGAGTTCCACTCCTGCCTAGTGGGAGGGATTAGGGAATGTCAGAGCTCATCTGCAGTTGGAAAAACAGGGGACTCCGAAGCATATGTGCTGTATGTGTGTAATATGGAGTGACAGGACATGGGGAAGGGAGGCAAGCTGAAAGAGAGGAGGTTTTGGTGGGATATTGGGAAGGAATTCCTGGCTGGGAGGGTGGGGAGGCCGTGGAATGGAACTCCCAGAGAAGCTGTGGCTGTTCCTGGATCCCTGGAAGTGTCCCAGGCCAGGCTGGAGAGGGATTGAAGCAACCTGGGTTGGTGGAAGCTGTCCCTGCCTGTGAGACAATAAAATCTTTAAGGCACTTTCCAGCCTAAGCCATTCCACAATTCCCTGGATCTCTGAGTGTGTCCCTGTGAGGAGCTCTCTCTCCTGGCGTGGCACGTGTGTAACTCCATGGAGCACTGTCCTGGTGATTGATTCTGGGATGTGTCACTGTGGGATTTCTCCATCTCCCCACATCCCAGTGCAACTTGGGACACCTTATCTGAAAGCCCTGAGCTCTGGTGTCAGCTGTCTCCTCTCCCAGACTCATTGATGGCTCCAGGCCTGGAATGCTGACTCTGCTCCCTCTGTTTTGACCAGAACCAGTCCCAAAGTTGGTTATCAGTTCTCAGTAATTAGCAACAGGAGAGGCAGAACGTGAGCAGGAAATCGTACAGATTAAAAGAAAAGCAAGAAATAACAAAATGAGGACACTCAGCTTGTGGACAAGTGTTTATTAATTTAAAATATTAAAGAAAAAAATCATCTAATGCAGATGGAATTTACCTGTGAAAGACAATCTTTAAGAGAGATATTAGGGGAAAAAAAATATGTGCAGAAAGTTTGTGAAGCAAAGGGTATATGTTCTGGGAGCACTGTTAACTCTTTATCTTGAAATGACTTACAGATCCTGCAGATGAAATTTAGAAATAGTGCTGAACTTAAACATTAATGTGGGGGGTTAAAAAACCCCACCAATACTGAGTTGACTGTAGCTACTGAAGGGAATGAGATAAGATCCCAAAATTCCAGACTGGTTTGGGTTGGAAGGGACCTTAAAGCCCATCCCACCCCTGCCATGGACAGGGACACCTCCCACTGTCCCAGGCTGCTCCAAGCCCCCTCCAACCTGGCCTGGCACATTCCAGGGATGGGGCATCCACCTCTTTTCCACAGCTGTGCCCACAGTGGAGGAGAATTTTCCATGTGGGGCTTGTGGACTGCTGGTGATTTCTGACCCCCATTTGAGAAGAGTCTTGAGTATCACCCAGTGAGATCCTGATTTCCCAGCTACCACAGGAGCCTCCTCCTGATTTCCCAGTTACCACAGGAGCCTCCTCCTGATTTCCCAGTTACCACAGGAGCCTCCTCCTTATTTTCCAGCTACCACAGGAGCCTCCTCCTGATTTCCCAGCTACCTCAGGAGCCTCCTGCCTTTGGCCACCGAGCTGTCTGGGGCTGTTCTGATAGCATCAGGAGCCACTGGTCCTTGCAGGGCCTGCACCTTTCATGTCTGTGTGGTGGTGGCAGGGGGCTGAGCAGAGGGGCAGGGGGAGGAAGTTGTCCCTTTGATTTGGTCAGCAGGATTCCCTCAGGGAGCGTGGAAAAAGCAGCTCCCTGTGGCAGAGGAAGTGAGTGAGAGCCCAGCACTGCTGTGTGGGTCCAGCACACAGCAATCCCTGCCTGGGGACAGCACAGAAGGACAAAAGGACTGTGCAAAATCTGCAAGGCCAGCAGCAGCCACTAATGTGGGCGGCAGAGCTTCCCTGTGTTGCTTAATTCATCAAATGGATCGTCCCATGACTTTGGGTTTCTCTTGGAGACTTGTGATTTCTTATTTCTCTTATTGGGAAATAATTTCTCTTCTTTCTGAGCCCATCACGCCTCACACAGCCAAGGACTTGCACAGTGAGTGGGGCTCAGCCTGAGCCTCCATGTGCAAAGTCTAAAATGATCTTTGTGATGCTTGTGGGAGGGATAGAATCATGGGAAAATGGAATCCCAGAATCCTGGAGTGGTTTGGCTTGGAAGGGACCTTAAAGCTCATCCAGCTCCACCTCCTGCCATGGGCAGGGACACCTTTCCCTGTCCCAGGGTGCTCCAAGCCCCATCCAGCCTGGCCTGGGACATTCCAGGGATGGGAATTGCAGATAACTCTGCCCTGGGGTAAGCCAGTGAGGACAGACACTTGCTCTTAGAATCAGGTAACTTATCCAAAATGAAAAATCACTCTCCTCCATTTTCTAAGCATGTTGTACACAGCAAATCTGACTTCAACATATAAGGTAGAATTTTTTTCCATCCCTGACCTATAAATACTCTGCATTTGTGAATCCCTTCTTTTCCAACTGTAGCATTCCCACTTGGGAGAACGCACACTGGAAGTGGGATGTGGAGCAGTGATAAGAGGAGGTGCATTTTGTGCCTTTCCTCACTGCAATTCCATAATTTCTAGGATGAAAACAGGGTATTTTAAACTGCTATGAGATATTAAATCTTTAGAAGAAGAAGCCAAACAGTCACCAGAATTTGTGCAGTAGTTTTATATGTGTGATTTTTTTTTTTGTTTGATTTGGTTTTTAACTCCTCTGAAGCCCTGGGATATTCCACCAGCTCCTGGGAATCATTCCCTGATATTTGTCTCCTTCTTTAGATGGAGAGGGAGCTGAGGACTGTGGATTTATCCCTGGAGTGAGGCATCCTGAAATAGGTGTGCATTTCAGCAGCCCCACATCACCACGTTTCAATCTCTCTGTGCTAGGTCTCAAAGTATTGAAAACCTCTTGGGAAAAAGGAACCCTGCTGGGGTCCTAAATGCCCAGATTTCTGTACCCTAAATTTAAAATTCTAAAGCCTGAATTTTAAATTCTAAATTTTGAATTTTAAATTCTTAATTTTAAATTTTGAAACTTAAATTCTTAATTCTGCTGAATTTTCCAGCTGAGAGCACTCGCCAAACTGAATTTTAGGCAGAACTTCCAGTCCTTCTGATGGTTAAAACAAGCCCTTAATAACTTTTCTACCAGAAATGACCAGATTCTGGTGGAAAGGCAGCAAAGCAAGGAAAGGGAGGTGTGCCCTGAAATCTGCTTTCTTTTAGTGCAAAGCTGATGGTGAATTTTGGCTGTGGGACCTCTGGAGCTCCTTTCTTTTGCTGGAAAATCCCGTGTAGTGTTTAAGCTCCCTAAGCACCCCATGGGGGATATAATCAGGGAGAAAAGAGGCTTGGGCCAGAGCCAAGAGGGAATTCAGCTCCAGGGAAATCCTGCATTTGTGGATCTCCATCCAGAGGGATGCAGGAGAAAAAAGAAATTGGAGAAGACCAATAATTTGTTCTTTAAAACTACACAAGTTAGGTTAAAAAAAAATAAAATAATAAAAAGAGGGCCTTTCTGGCAGAGCTGGTACTTTTAATGAGGTTTGCTGATAGTTTTATTCAAATGTGACCTTTGCAGGAATCAAAGTCTAGCAAAAAAAAAAAAGTCCTAAATGCCACTTTATTATAGTGACACACACTGGTGTCGCTGTATTTTAGGGTCTGTCAGCATTTCCATTATAAACTTCCAGAATTTTTAGCTTAACTCTGCTATAAAATCTGGATTTGAAACACTCCCTGTGTTTTAGGAGCATGATTGAGTTCAAAAAATAAATGTCTGTCTCTGTCTGTCTCCCTTAAACATTTCTTGAGAGAGGATTTCTGGTCAGTAATTCTTTGCTAGGAGGAATTACTGATTCCACCTGGACAAAAAGTTTTGGGAACAATCCTGTGCCTTGAAAAATTCAATTAAAATGAGTTTAGGGTCAGTTTTCCTCTTTCTCCTGAGAAATAAAAATGTTGTAATGCTTCTTCCCAGAATTCTTTGTCTCTCTTTTGTTTGTGGCACCACTTGGAAGGAAGGGGAATTTTATAGGGTTTCACTATTGTCACAGAACCTTTGGATGTGGGGTTCAGAACAGGTGTGAAAATCTGTTCATTGCAGTCCCTGACAATCTCAGGGTGACTCTGCACTTAGCACTTACATTTAGGGCCTCTTTGGGATTTCTCTGTGAAGGCTGAGCAAGAAATTCTTTAAAAATCAGTATTTGCCATCTTTAGCTTTCTGCTGCTCAGGAATTTCCCATCAATAGGTTGTAGTTGGAATTGATTATTCCATTTTTTTTTTTGCATAGTTTTTCTGATCTTGTTTTATGTTTTGTGAAAAATTTTCTGCTCTCCATCTTTATCATATCTTTTATATATATGTATAAAATACAATCACTATTAACTGATGTTATGCCCTGCTCCCAGTTTCTGTTACTTCCTTTAAATGTTAACTTCACTTAAGGTCTCTGCGCTAATTTCTGAATCTCATTTTTAAGAAGGGATATCAATGTAGGTATTTTAAATTTTTTTTTCATATTGTTTAGTCCTCTCAGTGTTTAAAAATAAGCAGCCAATGTTTTGGGTGCCTGGTTTATCTATGAAGAGTTTTCTAACAACAATCAACTTAAAAAAACCCCAAATTAAAATTAAACTGCCACAAAGCCCAGTTTCAAACTGTACTGGTATGTTTTCCAACAAATCCTGAAATAAATCCTTCTGGAAAGGCAGGGAGACATTCCAGAGCCATTGTTACATCCTTCCCTTTACATTTCCTAAAATAAACCAGACTAATTTTCTCTCTGCTTCTGTTTTTCATGAATAAAGTTTGGGAATTAGTGATTTATTAGCAAAAAGGGTCTGAAAGCCATGAAGAGATTCTTCTGTGTGGCTGTATCATTTACTTTGAAATGTTAAGTATATCTATATATAGTCAGCAGGTGGATTTTAATGTCTGTGGAGATATATATATATATGTATTTTCCCCCAAATTAGTTTTCCAGCAGCATGTGCTGATTAGAGAAATGACAAGAAAATCTGATGATGACTGAAGAAAGTTTTTCTATCAAGAGATCATTTCAAGGGCAAGAGCAACTTCTGATGGCTCTCATCCCGGAGCACAGGGAATTGAGCAGGGAATAATCTCAGCATGGAATTCTGCCCTGTGTTTATCACATTTTGAGAGTTGATATAGGTGACTAATCCCACTCTGATAAGTCACTTCTTAGCGTGTGTTTCTCTTTCAAAACGTGGATGTGGCTCCAATTAATACTAATTGGATTTATGGAGGAAAATACCCTGTAGGACTTCCGGGCTAGGTTGGTGTAAGGGCTCTGTGTTGTGGAGTGTGATCACTGCTGAAGCATTGCCAAAAATATTCCCACCAAATCTACCTGGTTTCCCCCTTTTTCTCATTATTTGTAACAAAAGAAGTTGTTTGCAAACCAACCCTCTAATAACTAGAGCATGGGGCCTGCTCTGTAGAACTATGGGAGAAAATATATTGAAATGTAAATATCAAAGGAAGGAGCAAGGTTGTTAAGTGTGCAGTGGGGGTGAGTGCAGGTGCAAAAAGGACATTAAAGGCCAGAGAAAAGAGAATTCCACGGGGAGCTGAACCTTTGAGAAGCTGCTCATGTGTGCAAGGAGCTGTGAGCAGGAGCTGCCACCTGCTTGGGATGGGAGCTGGAGCTGCAAGAGGAAAAGAAAAGCCTCTATTTTTATCTGCTTGTAGTTCCTGGCAGTTTATTGCCATCATTATTCTACTATTTCAATGCCCAGTGCAGAAATTTGTGCCTTTTGCTTCTGACAGAACACCGAGTTCGTTGCTTGTTGTCTTTATGGAAGAGTTGGGGGGACTTGGCAGCAATTAGAAGGTGTTTTGTGAGCAGCCTGGAGCTGGATTTTTCAGCACAGTCAGCGAGAAAAAGCCTCCCAGTCTGGTTTGCAGCACTAAAATATAGATTATCCACGCTGGGGTCATGGGCAGCAGGCAGAAATCTGTGCAGGCTCGGGGGTGTGGGGCTGTGTGAACAAATCTGCATAATTGTGCCTCGAAATCCCGGCACGTTCCCCCGAGCAGCGACTTCCCCTGTGCAGCCACACTTGTTTAGGCTCTCCCACCTTCCGAATGACAAAAAGCAAAACCCAAATATGTGCCAAACCCAGGAGTATTTATAGCTGCTATTGACTGTTGTTGTGGAGGATGGAGATGCATCTCCTCTCCCAACAAGTTCCATATGCTGTATGGATCCGTAGGTGGTGCGCTCAGGGATCTGTCTATTAACTCACTGGGACAGCAAATGATTTGCTTGTTCTGTTTATTTACCCAAAGCCAAGCTAAACTTGGCTAATGGTGTCATGGGCATTTAAAAATATCCTTTTGCCTCATTAGACAGCCAAGCTGGGGGGGAGTTGCACAGAAATGTTGTGTGGTGGTGCCTCGGAGGTTTTCAGGGCCTGGCTGGTTTTAATTCCAAGGAAGTTGTTGGGGTGGATTTTGGAGAGGAAGACTGGGCTGGGATTCTCCTCCCAGCTTGGACTGTCCCCTGATCCTGAGGCTGAGGAGATGCCAGGACCTCTCCTGTGTGCTGTAGGTGCAAGGTTAGGTGGTTTGTCAATCCCTGATTCTCTCCTGTCCTGATTCCCCACCCCCGTGTGCTGTAAAATTCTCAGTGAGATCAGACTTCACCTCCTGCCTCCTCTCAGAATTAGCTCCAATTAGAGCTTATTCATTCAGCATTACGAGGAGGTCAGTGCATCCCACAGGTTTCCTCCAGGATGTGTAACAGGAACATCCACCAGACACCCCAAAGCCACATCCCGTGTCAAGGCCGGGTTCTGCCCTTAGGACCATCCCAAACATCCTGGAATCCTCATCCTCATCCCAGCAAAGCTTTAATATTCCCACTCCTTTTCTCTGTTCCTCTGTGTACCTTTGCTGGCTGCTTCCAGAGCCTTGGTGACTCACTGAAAATGCTTTTGTTCCGCTCCTCTCCCAACAACTTTCCCTCATTTTCAGTTGGGAAGTTTCCCATTTTTCCTGCTTCCCTGGGCCAAACATTGTGGTTGTTACCACCATGGGAGTTGGGCATGGTACAGAGTTTAAAATTATGTTTATGGACATATACTTGTATGAGAAAAATCCTTGGATGTGGAAATCACACGTGGTCTTGGGAAGAATTGATTTTCTGTCTATAAATGTTTTTTTTAAAAAAAAATATAGTCATGGTAAAAATGAATAAAACAGATTAAATATTGCTGAAGTCAGCCTCAGAATCCAAACAGTAAAATCGCTACAGATCACTGTGGAATGTAGAAAAAAATAGAAAAATCCAGTATTTTGGACCAACTTGGTTTGAAATAGGCGAGGTTCCATCAAGGACAGAAGAGATAAGTGTTGATCTAAATCCCAAGTGGCAGCTGTAGAATTAGAATTATTTTGTCTTTACCCTGAATTAGCAGGAAACTGAGTGCCCAACAGGTTAATTGGAGTTTCATCTTTGAGAATAATTTTACAAAATAATCCAAATTTATAAAGGCAAAGGAACAGCCTGTGGATGCAAAAACTCTGTGAGGGATCCCTGGAGGTGTCCAAGGAATGCCTGGATGTGGCACTCAGTGCTCTGGGCTGGGGACAAGGTGGGGATGGGTCACAGCTTGAACTGGATGATCTTGGAGGTCTTTTCCAACCTCAGTCATTCCATGATTCCCCAATATCTTTGTGTTTTGAAAAATCCTGCTGAAATATCAACAAGAAATAGGATGGGGGTTTAAAACCCTACTGCTTGTTATGAAATGTCACTGCATTTTTTTTTCTTTTTTTTTTTTGGGGAGGAGGTGTGGTTATTTTCCTCACAATTATAGTGGGAGCAAAAATAGGCACATCCTTCAATAATTTGGAATCCATGGATGCTTTTGGTTCTGGTGTCGTGAATACAATATAAATGGAACTCGTTTTCTTTTTTTAGGGAGATACAGCTGCAGTTGCTTTTAGATATTCCAAGGCAGTAACCTCTGTAAATGACATTTAAGGAATACATCTAAAAATGCCTACTGGAGCCTTGTAAACCAGGGATGAATTTAAGATGTCAGCTAAGGGAGGAAAATGCTGGATATGGAGCAACTGGGAAGCCTGCAGTGTGAAACTGGGGTTTAAAGTCAAACAGTTGAGGGCAGATTTAACTGCTACCAGAATGAAAAAAATTTGTATTAATTGTAGCTTTTTTACCCTAAAAAACATGCTCCTTCTTTTTGAGGAACAGCAATCCCAACCTTGGAACATTCTGATTTTCTGTGAGGGTTTTGGTGGCACCAACAGAGTTCTGGCTGGGTTTGTTCTGCTTATCCAGCAAGGAGACAAAGTGCCTCCAGCCTGGAAATTGGAATTGGAATCTCTGAAGGTCCTTTCCAAGCCAAACCATTCCATGATTGCACGGGATTTTGGATCCCCTTCAGGCAGAGGGTGCTGAGCTGGGGAAGCCAGAAGGGTTTGTTCCTGCCTCTGGAAAGAGCAGGGACATCTCCAAGCTCTTCTTGCCCTGGTTAGGCAAACTTCTCCCTGGCAAGGAGAAGCTTTGCAGAGCTGCTCCATTGGCTGGGTGACAGCTGGGAAACTCCCTCATCCTGAGGTTATTCCTTGTGGATCCCGTTCTGCTGGCTCTGGTGGTGCCTCTTCATGTGGATTGGAGAGCTGGCTCCACAATTTCCATGTCTTTGTTCTGCAAAGCAGGCACCCAGGAATAGATAATGGAGGAGATACAGAGACCTACAGGCTCGAGTGTAGAAAGGAGCAAATTAATGGGAAAAATGAATTAGGAGTACTTCCATTTGCATAATTCCCATTAAGAAAACATTCTTTTATCCCAAGAAAATGGAGCTTGAGCTAGATCTTGAACAGGGGATATTAAAAGAAGCCTGGTTTGTTTTTTTTTTTTAATTTTTTTTTCCTCCCTGCAGTCTGACAGGAAGCAGCGAGTGATTGCAGAGCAGAAAAACTCTGCTCCACCAAACACATTCCAGCCATTCCTTCACCCACCATGCTCCTGCCCGGAGCTGAGGGGAGGCACAGGAAGGTAGAAGTGCCAGGGAAGTTGACATCACCCCATGGAGAGTAAACAAAGGCACACAGGGCACCATCTAACCTGCACTGGTGGTGTGGCTCTGGAAAGCCTGGGATGTTTATCCCCAGATCCCTCTGGAGCAGCCTCCAGGCCTGGAAGGGCTGGATCCAGGGTGAGAGAATGGATTCCTTGCTCTGGGTGCAAACCCTGCTCTGCCCTTGGATGAGGCAGAGGGGGCTGCAGTGTGGTCTGGGATAAAACAGCACCTTTTCTGCTGGGATTGCTTCCCCTGCAGGAGGACGGGATCCTGCAGGAGTCTTGCAGCTGTCCAGGAGATCCCAGAGGCAGGAGAGAGGGGAAGGCTCTCCCCAGGCCGTGTGGCTTCCCTCCAGAAACCATGGCCCTGCTTCCCACGATAGAGAACTCCTGTTCTCCTGGACGGGGGCTTGGATTTCCGTGCTTTTATCTGGGAACCTGCAAAGACTCAGGTTTTGACAAGGAACTTTGTCCTGCACCAGGCCACAACTTCCTGCCACACCTTCTGGGGTGTTTTCTGCTTCTGTGCCCGTGAGACTCCAAGCACTTTCATCCAGATAATGATGCACAAACCAGGAATTCTAAACTGGGGTTTCTTCCCTTTCTGTCTCTGATCTTATTAAAAACCAGCAATTTCCAGATTGGATGGTGAGAAGGAATCCCAGGGGCTGTCTGTCACAGGGCAGTGTCTACAACAGGATTTTAAAGAAATTAGTAGAAAAGTTTATCACAGAATCCCAGAATGGTTTAGGATGGAACTTAAAGCTTAAAGCCCATCCCATTCCACCCCTTTCCATGGGCAGGGACACCTCCCACTAAACCAGGCTGCTCCAAACCCCATCCAGCCTGGCCTGGAACACTTCCAGGGAAGGGGCACCAACAATTATGGATCCTAGATACTAATTTTCATTTTTTTAGTTCCAATGGACATAACTCAGTGCAGATATTTGCCATTTATCTGATGGGGACAGCAGATGCCTAAAATACATTTATTTTCCTCCTCATGATTTTTAACATGATTCCTAGAGATCACTTTGAGTCTCCCCATTTTCCCTGGCAAGATACAAGCCTGCTGTGGATTCAGCAAATTACCTCGATGTAGAATTTGATAATTTCTCTGTTCAATCTGATTTTTAAGCACCCTTCCTCTGCCTTCTCTCTGAAAACCTTGGCTTTGTTTTGCGTGCCCGAGGCGCCGTACCTGAGCAGGGCCGTGCTCTGGGGGGTGACTGCTCCTGTTGTCAGCTGTGAGGAAGGTTGGAACATTTTCCTCCGTGGCAGCCTTCCCACAGCTGTCATTGCTGTCTGCAAGTTTATTCTCAGCACAGTGTGAAGCTCTCAGCCCTGCAGAAGGGCAACACTTCCCCTGAAATTGCGAAGACATGAGTTTTATATTCAGTTTGCTCTTGAGCAGGATGGAACTCGTTACCAGGTCCTCTTCCCTCCTGAAATTCGAGATTGGTGCTCATTGTTCAGGGAATTTTGGGGCAATTTGCTCCGAGTGCTGCATAAATATGTTTTATTATAACTCAGAAAAGGTTTTCTGGTTAGAAAATCGTTGCAATGGAGATAATGCACTATTGAAGGCCAGTCTTCTAAAAATATAGAAATGGCTTTTCTTAACACAAAAACCTCATGTTGCCACACAGACTCATCAAATTCTGAGGGGTAAGGAAGAAAACTTCATTATCCCAGAAAAACAGAGCACTTCCTTCTGTATATCCCTGTGTTGCAGGGACTGCACATGGATACAAACACCACATCAACAGGAATAATCTCCCAGAGCTGACCTGATGCACACAGAATGCATTTGGGAGTGGCGAAATACTGCTGGAAACCAGGAATTATCTGAAAGGTTCATCTGGGATAGCAAAACCTTGTGGCTCCACAGGCATCAAGATATCTGGTGGGGAAGTAACCCACATGAGGAAAATATGGAAATAATTGGCAGTAGAACAAACAGCGATGCATGGAATAAAGAAGAGGGAAGAGGAAGTAACTGGCAGGGAATAGCAGATGAGAATGTTGTAGGGAAAGTTGGTGGCATCCTGTGAGTTCCCAGCTTTTAGGGCTGTGGTGGCAGCAGCAGCAGCAGCTCTGGACTTCCCAGACCAGCGTGGTTCCTTCCTGTTCTGTTTTTCAGCTCCATAAATCAGGGCTCAAATCTCATTCTCCATCTGAATTCTGCATTTCTTATGGAAAAAATTCTTGGCTGTGCAAGTGGGGAGGGCCTGGCACAGGGTGCCCAGAGAAGCTGTGGCTGCCCCTGGATTTCTGGAAATGTCCAAGGCCAGGTTGGACATTGGGGCTTGGAGCAGCCTGGGGTGGTGGGAGCTGTCCCTGCCCATGGAACTGGATGAGCTTTGAAGGTTCCTTCCAACCCAATCCCTCCTGTGATTCCCTGATTCTCTGATTTACTTAAGCTCATTCTCTCCAAACCGCCTGGGATGGCTCCTGCACCTTGGGCCAGCCATGGACAAGTGCTTGCAGGCTCTAAAATGTCAGATTTTTCACTTTGAACTTCAGGGAAGGAAAAAATATTTCATAAATATCCAGGTATTTCAAGCAAAAAAAGAGATTTATAGTTGTTGATGCAGAAATTCCAGTAAAAAACAATTGCTTAGGCAGCAGTGAAATTATTGCACAGGAGAGAAATGAGGCTGAGGGAGCTGGAATTTTCATTGTGTGAAGGAAGCTGGAGCTGTGGTTTCATGAACTGAGGATCACCTGCTCCCTGCTCACAGGGGAGCTCTCCAGCCCTGCTCTTGTGGGCATAAAAAATTCCAAAAGCAGAAGGTGGAAATTGGTGGATGTCCAAAACTGGTTCTTCCAGCCTGGCGCTGGTACAAAGGGAGCATCAGACCATGGCAGGTTCAAAACCAGGTTACTTTTGTGTTCCAAAGGGCAGGAATTCCACTGAAATCCTTGTTTCCCCACCAGGCAGGGGTTCTCTGTGCTCAGGGCATCCCAGGGTCAGGGAGTGCGGGTGCTCCCAGCCTCCCAGGGGGATGCAAAATCCAGATTTCTGATGGATGCAAATGCTGGAACAGCTGGAGGAACGAGCAGGGCAGGAGCTGCTCCTTGCAGCTTCCAGCTGAATTCCTCATCCACCCCTGCTTTGCCTCTCCACAGAGATCCCCTGCCCCTTCCTGCCGGCCTCCTCGCTCATTCCCAAGTTAAATGTTTGTTCCTGAGTGGCTGCAGTGCCCACAGGTTTCCTGGATCCTCTCCATCTGGTGTTTGGGGCTGACTTCCCCATTCCTGGAGAGAATTCCTGCTCCTCCTTGGGGCTGACCTCTGACTCCACACTGGCTGCCATGTCCTGGCCTTTGGGAATTCTGGCAGAAACTTCTTTGATTTCAGGAATTCCTTTCTCTCTTGGCCATTTGTTGTCCTTTAGGATTTTAAAAGTGAGCTGGACACCCTTTATTGGGATATTGGTCCTCACTGCTCTCTCTGGGATCTTTTTCTGTCACTGAGATTTGAGACCTCCTTGGCTCTGTGGATTTTTATTTTCCCTCTTTTCAGTGTCCAAATGGATCTGCTGCAGGATGCATCCCTTTCATTCCACAGCTATGGAATAAGGAACTGATTTGTCTCAGTGATTTGCTCTTATGGTAACTCCTGTCTCCTGCTAAAACCAAACCAACATTTTCTTTTCATCGCTTGGCATTGCACAATTGATATTTATTGCTCACTTCCTCAGGGAGGATAAGTAACCAGTTCCTAAAAGGGCAGAAAAGGTGGATGCTTTTGCAGGATTAACTTTAAAGCACAAATATTTATTTTTTAAATTACTAAATCCTGCTGTCCTTCAAGTTAAGGAATAGTAAGGTCAGACAGGAGACACAGATTCCATGGAGAAGTTTGTCAAGTTTGTCATAGAACTTGTAAATTCTCCTTTTATTCCCCATTGGCATTTGAGTAGCAGGACCTGCAGAGTTTAATAATCAATAGCAGTGAGGGAATTTTCCTGGAGAAACATTTGGAGGACAGGGCATTGTAGTGGTTGGAATCTGGGCTGGGAATCTAATTTGATGAATTTATCCAGGCAAGCTATTCAACTTTGGAGTGACTCAGCTTCCCTATTTTGAAGCAGAGTTACCAGTAAGACATTAAATCTAGATGTTATTAATGGGAAATCAAGTTACACTGCTGAAGGTATAAAAGAAATGGTTCATATCCTGCTTTAAATAAAATGATTTTCTCACTTCCAGTAACTTGTGAGGCCATAAAAACGCCCTCGATTACAACCAAAATCAAATTGATAAAGGACAAAGTGGTGCTTGTAGAAAATAGGAATGATGGAATGTGCTGATCCAAGGAAAACAGGAAAACTGCTCCATTCAGGATCTCCCAGGAGCACAGGATCCTCAGAGATAGCCGTGGGCAGCTGGAGGTCTGACCCTCTGCCATCCCAGTGCCTGCAGAGACAGGGAAGGGAATTTCATGTGCTGAAGCATCAGTTGGAGTTGAAAGGCCATGAGTTAATTTTAACTGGGAGAAGCTCCTTGGGAGTGGGAAATAAATCCATGAATTGAATTGGTGCAGCCACGTGAATAATAGTGTTTTGTCCCATGAGGGTTCCTGAGGTGTCTCAGAGGTGTTCAAAGTACCCACTCCTTGTAGTAACTCTTGTTTTGCACTCAGTGCAAGGAATCTGCTCTTTGGGCTTTGAAATATTTACAAATACATAACCAGGCAGTAACCAAGCTCAGCACTCTGTAGGAAGAGTGTGCTTTAGGGTCTGGAGGAGGTGGTATGTGGATATTTATGCACACGTGGAAAAAGAAATCCATATGATAAAGAACACTGGGTAGTCTGGAATGCAGAGGAAACTGGGTATGAAAACCTGAGTTCCACTCCAGACTTGGTTTTGAGGCTCATCCTGATGTAATAATCGAGTGCACAGGGTTGTACGAACTCAATAATTATTTAAAGTCATTTAATACAGCGAAATATTGTCTGTAATAAGTCAAACCTCCCCAGTGTCTTTGTTAGTGGTGAAGAGATCCGACCAGGGACGGATTTCTGCCCGCCAGACAAAGACTTGACAGCATTTGTGGTGAAATAAGCTGCTCTGTTTGCAGACTGGAGCAAAAATCCTTTCTGTACAGCTGGTGAGTTTTTGTTTTTGCAGTCAAAACAGATGCACTGGCTGGGGCAGCCATTGGGAATGGTTGGCTTTAACCCGTGCTGGAGTCATTAGTGGTAAATTCTGTTAATAGTAAACTGTTTGCTATTTAAAGAGCCTGATTCCAGGCCAGCTTTCCAAGGAAAAAGTTACCTGCTGTTAGAGCTTTGATGAAGTGAAAGCTCAACCCAAAACAATAATAAAAAAAAATCCAAAAACCTCCCCCCTCCCTTGCTCCTTCTACTCTGGGGCCATTAAAACCTGGAGAAAATGTAAAAAGAGCACGTGCACGCTTCTTTACAGTTCTCAGGGAGCCCTAAAATTGTGCCAGTGAAACGCTCAGAGAATGTGGGTCTTTGTGGCTCTTAGGCACATTCATTCTTCTGGAAGCACTGGCTGTAAATCCAATTTTATAGATTAAAGACTTGTAGCATAGTGTAGGCACCTGTCGGTTTATGGCAGCCTAAAAATATCTGCCTGCCCATAACATGTTTTTCAGCAACTTGGAGCATATGTATGTTTTTTTGATACCTTTTTAGCTATTTTTTCCAGTCCTTGTCTGTCACCTCAGCTTGCTGTGCTGGCTCTAATAGGAATAATAAAGGACATGCTGGATCAGATGCAGTGTGGGCTGGCCATATTAGCAGTTAATGATAAAATCAAATCTCTCCCCAGGATGTAGGAAGGAGTCAGAAAGCAGAATTATCACAGCTCTGAGCTGCCAGGGTGGGCTCTGCCCCTGCTGATGAGCTGGGTGTGATTACAGAGATCACTCTGACTGGGAAACGCTCTGGGACTCTGTTTTGTCCAGGATTAAAGGAGGAGGAGGAGGCTTTGTGGTGTCAGGGTAAACGAGCTCTCCCAGCAGGAGGATTTGGGAGCTTGGTTTGGGAGCTCAGACTTGGTCAGGAACCCCTCAGTGTGGATTTCCAGGTGAAACCCTTCCTCCAGGAAATGTCTGGGACCACAGCAGGGTCACCCTTGGGCGTTTGCTCAAGGACTGGTGTGCTATAAATGCTCTGTATGAGGTGCTGTGGAGCTTGAGTGAACCAAGGAATCATTGAATCTCAAAATTCTGAAATGGTTGGGGTTGGAAGGGACCTCAAAGCTCATCCAGTGCCATCCCTGCTATGCCCAGGGACACTTCCACTGTCCCAGGCTGCTCCAAGCCCTGTCCAGCCTGGCCTGGGACACTTCCAGGGATCCAGGAGCAGCCACAGCTTCCCTGGGCCTCCTCACCCTCCCAGCCAGAAATTCCTTCCTAATATCAAGCCAAACTCCACTCTCTTTCTGAGAGAAACCAAACCAGAACCTCTTGAATCATTTTGGTCCCTTCCAGGATAAGGTCAAACCTGTGACTAGCTCTGAAACAAAGAGTAAAAAACTATTCCAGATGAGATTTAAGAATCTCAGCACCCCAAACCTGAATCAGATGCCCAGAGCTGGAGCTCTGCTTTGGGCATCTCTGTTTTCCAAACTTCCACCCTCCCTGAGGACCCTGAGATTTCTGTCCTTTCCTTGAATATGGGTGAAACTGGCCAGAGGTTCAAAAACATCCTTGGTGGGGTGGGAGAGCAGAGGCACAGCCTGGCAGCTGCTGTCTCCACAGGCCTTGTTTCCCTAGGAAAGCTGGCTGGAAAGCCACGGCCGTGTTGAGGGAACCTCTGCTGGTGTTGGGATGGGGTTGGCTCAGGCTGGAGGTGCTGACTCACCCCCAGGGTGTTCACTCTAGGGAACTCTAGCAGGGTTTGCAGATAACACAGCTAGGAGTTTGAAACTTGCACATGGGAGGGAAGAAACAGGAAGGAAATCTGAGCTCTTGTAGGTCAGTCTTTTGGTTACGTTGGCATTAAGTCAAGAACAGGAGGAGAAAAATTTTGCAACAAGAATCTGAGCGGGTTTTTTTTTTCCCCCCCTTTGGCCTGCCACTTTCTATTTATGGGAACCCAAAATGACCTGGCTTCCTGGACTGGAAACAGGAGCAACATGTCCTTGATGTCAGTCTGACTTCTACATTTCAAGCCAGTCTCTGCCACATATTCAGGACATTTTTTAACAGGTGCTGGAGTCTGAGAGGTGCTGGGACCTGGGACTGCGTCCTGTGACACGTGAAGCACCGGGAAATGCCAATAAAATAGAATTTCAGAATGGTTTGGGTTGGAAGGGACCTTACAGCTCATTTTGTCCCACCCCTGCCATGTCAGGGACACCTCCCACTGTCCCAGGCTGTTCCAAGCCCCAGTGTCCAGCCTGGCCTTGGACACTTCCAGGGATCCAGGAGGAGCCACAGCTGCTCTGAGAAAGCTCTGCCAGGGCCTCCTCATCCTCACAGGGAGGAATTGCTTCCCAACATCCAATCTAAAACTACTCCCTCTCAGTCTGAAGTCAGTGCTGATGTTAGGACTGCCTCTTCCACCCCCAGTAAATCAACATTTGCTGCTTCCCTCATCCTCCCCCTCAGCCTTTTATAAATATTGTCACTCGTTCTTTTCCCAACAATGCCTCCAGGAAGGATAAGGCAGAAACGGTCAGCACGAGAGAGATTAAGCAGAGACATCAGCAGTCCAACTGTTACAGTTTTTCTCCCTTGCTTGGCTCTTGTACTAAATTTAATCTGTCCCCCAGACAGCTCAGAATCTATTTTTTTCCCCCTTGCTCTGTTTTAATGCACTGTGGTTCTTACCTGTGAGCCAGGACCGAAGTGATGAGCCAGGAGGTGACACTTGGAACCCATTAAATCTGGGAGAAGGGTCCCCAGTGGCTGCAGCAGAGCCTCGTCACTGGGAATTGCTCAGTCCCTTTATTACTGGGGAGAGCAGGAGCTTGAGGATGTCTTCAAAAAGATGGGTAATTAAATATTTGTTCTATTTCTGCAATCTGGCATTTAGGAGAAATCACAGAATCGTGGAATCTGAGAATCCCAGGCTGGTTTGGGTTGGAAGGGACTAAAGCTCACCTCATCCCACCCTGCCATGGGCAGGGACAATTTGCCTGGCCCAGCTTGCCCTGCAATGGCACTTGGAATTTTATTTTGTCTACCAATTTCTTCCTCAGTCTTTTCTCCTTCAAGGCCTTGAAAAGTGGACTTTAATTTTCAGTGTTTGGCTTTGGGGAAAGGGAAGCACCATTACAGACAGCACTCAATGGTTCTTAAATAGCTCACTACCTCTAATCCTCTTTGATCACCACAACCAGTAGGAAAAGTGTTCCCTGTTCCTTTTCCTCATTTTTATATAATACTGAGACCACAGGGTTCCTATTTTTCTTGCAGAGACTTTTACCAGGTTCACTTTGCTTGCCTTGAGAAGCTTTTTGCTGCTGCTTCTTCTTCTTCTGAATGTCTCTGAAAGGATAATTTCAGTAACTTTCTTACAAGTTCAATCAACTTCCCCAGGAGAGAAAAATTCCACCTGGGAGCAGCCTCTAAAAATGGTGCCATCAGTGATGTCTCACCTGGATTTTCCAAAATCTTCTTTCTCAGAAGTATACTTTATTCCACCCCACATCCTTTTGCTCCTGTCTGCTGGGTGTTTGCAGCCTGCTGGATGATGAAGGGGAGAATTAGGATTCATTGCTGTATTCTTTCCATGTGCACGCAAATAAAATACACCCAGGCATGGGATTATTTATTCATAGGTGTGGGGAAATGGTGTAAGGACTTCAAACAAAATTAACATTTAAAAAATGCATGAAAAGTGATTGCAATATTTAGTCCTGCTTTAGACATGGAGCTTTAGTTTTTTCTCCTCTGAACTTTTTGAAGGGATTCTGTTTCTAAAATCAAGCACCTATAGATGTCAGAGGATAATTGGGTATTAAATTGAAATAAATTACCTCCATTTCTGTGAAGCCCCCACCAGTGGTTGAATATTTGACACTTTTGTGAACATTGAAAAATCTGGAATACCTGAGGAAGTTTATAAGTTCTTTGTGGTATTTTTGGTTATCTAAGAGAACTTTACAGGCAGAGAATTTACTCTGAATTTCGATCTCTCTGTGCCCCATCAGAGCTCCTGGGTCACATTTGCACCAGGCAGTGTAAAACACAACTTCATACTTAGAAGATTTTGGAGCCTTCTGCCTTTTACTGATTTTGCTGCCTTTTACTTCTGTTTGTTCCAGCAGCAGAAATAAATTTGGAGAAGGGCTTTGAGTAGAGCTGGGACTGGGCTCTGAGGTTGGTGCTGTTCAGTTCTCTGCAGTAAGCCAGACCTAAGAGCACTTCTTTGCTTCTCCCTGTTTTTCACTTCAGAGATAAAGCCATTTGAAGGAAAAAGGGCTCAAATACTCTCCCAGACACTCTTATTCACATCAGTTAGGCCCAGCTGGGAGGATCTGCTCAGGAAGTGGAACTCAGGCTCAAATACCTGTTTTAGTTCCAGGCCTGTCTGGGTCAAAGAGGGGAAGGAAAAGTTTTCCTTTTTTCCTTCAGCTGCTCCCTGCACAGCCAGCTGGAAATACTGTATTGCAGTGTTTTCATTGATTTAAACAGTGTGGACAGACTAATTCTTTTCACCTGAGAGCTTATGGATGCCTGTGATGAAGGTTACAGGGTTTTTTTTAGAACAGGAGATTCCAAAGATCTCCAGAAAAAAGACACTGATGCTTCCAACTTTTGCCTGACACAGGAAATAAAGGCTGGATAAGAGGTACCAGGGGGTGTACAGGTGATTTCTGTGATAGAGAATATCTTCAGATTAGGCATTCTGCAGAGATGATGGCAGTGGAAACAAAGGAAATTGGAATAAGGATTTAAAAGAAACAGAAGTCAGGGGGGCTCTTGCATTTGACCTTCTCTGAGTATTTATTATTTCTAAATTCTTCTCTTCTGTGTGCCTGTGTAAAGGTGGGAAAGGGGGAGGTGAGGGAGAGGAATGCCTGGTTTTTCCCCTGGCCAGAGGAAGGCTTGGCCCAGAACAGAGCCAGGGCAGTGGGCTGGTGATGGCAGCAGCAGCAGGGGAGCTCCTGGCTGGCTGGGGGCAGGAAGTTCCTCACCCACCCCTGCTGGATGCCAGCGCTGCTCCTTTGTTCCCAGCTGAGGAATTTGCTGCCTGTACCACAGGCACAATGTCTGGGGTAAAATGTGCAGCTCCTGTGGGTGGAGAGGAATGTTCCAGAGGGCTGAGCTGAGCCTTCTTTGGGCTGGGCAGGGAGGAAGGGAGCAGGGTGTGCCAGGCTTGGGCTCACTGTGTCTGCTGCCTTGGAAGGACTACAGTGGGGCTGCTGGGTATTCCTGAGCCAGGTGTGCTTGAGGTCACGTTAATTTAAAGCCTCTGGTTTTTAACTATCCCACATTTTTTTCATCGTGGATGCTATTTGTTGGGTGGTTGGTTTGGTGTAAGCAGCGTGAATGTTCTTAGTTGGAGAAGAGGAGGCTCTGGGAAGAGCTCACTGAAGCCTCTCAGTTCTCCTGCAAGGAAGAGAAAGGGGACAAACCTTTAGTAGGATCTGTTAAAGGCCACAGGACAAGGGTTAATGGATTTAACTGAACTGAAGGATTCAGGCTGATTCAGATTAGGTATCAGGAAGGAATTTTTTACTATGAGGGCACTGATGCTCTGGCACAGGGTGCCCAGAGCAGCTGTGGCTGCCCCTGGATCCCTGGAAGTGTCCCAGGCCAGGCTGGATGGGGCTTGGAGCCACCTGGGATAGTGGGAGGTGTCATTGCCATGGCAGGGAAGTTTATCTAGGTGACCTTTAAAGGTCCTTTCTCACCCAATCTGTGATTCTGTGAATCATTCCTTGATTTTATTCTGCCTCTGTGGCTGGATCAGCATTAATGCTGCTGGATTAGGGATGTTCCCAAAGCCTTGGAGCCCATGCTCACCCCATCCCTGTTACACTGGAGAGGCTCCCTTGTGCCTTTGTGACCCTGGCGTGGCTGGCACCGTGTCTGGTGCTGGTGACAATGCCCTGAGGCCTGATGCAGCCCAGAGGGACTCTGCTGGCTGGCTCTGTGCAGGAACCAGAGCCTCGCTCTGTGCTGTCAGCTGGAGACACCCAGAGCTGTCCATTCCTTGCAAGCCACGTTCTGAAAGCTCAAGGTCCCCAAGTCCTTGAGCTCTGTTGGCTGGAAACTCCCACAGGAGCTCCCAGGAGCTGCTTCTCCCATCTGCTCCCGTGGAGCTGGATGTGACAATTCACTCTGGGGACAGCCCTGACTTCCTGCATTAGCTCCACACTTCTCTGATGCTGCTTGTTTTTCTTGGAGCCTCGTGTGGGAGCTGCTGGCATGTGTCTGGGATGTGCAGTTAGTTCAGGGCATGGAAGCTGCTCCTTGGGATGGGCACCCTGCCACCTGTGCCCTACAGGCTGTTCCTCCTGTTGGTTTGGCATCCCCAGATGCCATTGGTGCTGGTGAAATCCCGAGTGGCTCAGAGCTGGGCTCCTGAGAGCTCCCTTCCTTCCTGGCTCATTCTTTTTCCGTGTTCATCCCGTGCTGCCACGGGAATGATCAATAGAAGCCTTGAACTGGAGCCAGAGGGACTTGTAGGAGGCAGCCTGGAATGACTCCCCACTGCTGTTCCTGGAATTCCTGCCACCTGGACGGGTTCACGGGCACTTGTGGAAGGGATTGGTTCAGAGCTGATGAATGGATTTCATCACAGGGTGGTGATCCAGGATTCCTGCTGTTCCTGGTGGGATCGTGGCACCTCGGGAAGGCTGATGGCACCAAAAGGCTGCCATTCCTTGGTAAAATCTTCCTGAGGAGATAAATGTTCTTGGTCGGCTTTGGCAGCTCCGCAGAAACGTCCAACCTACTGAATAAATGCAAAATTCCCCTTTTTGTATGCATTCTAATGCAGTTTAATTTTTGCCTGCTTTAGAAAACCACTAATATATTTTTTTTAAGTCTTCAGGAGGGCTGTTCTCTTATTTTTAATAAGATTCAGTTTGATTCCACCCCCAAATAATGGGGTACCACCAGGTGTCATTCCAGAAGCCCTGAGCAGAGAGCTCCTCTCATCAGTGCACTGTGGCTGGGCATGAAATGCTCTGGTTGGGATTTTCTGAGCCAAATGTAAATGTGCTTGATGAGACACAAGGGGACGGGGCTGGGGCTGGGGAGAAATGGCTTTTAGCAGCAGATGCAGACAAAAGGATTGGATTTCAGTCCACAAAAAGTCAAAGACAAAAAGAAATAGAGACTGGAGTCCCAAATGGAGGGAGGAGGTGTCAGGATTTGGAAGGCTGAACAGCTGTAGCCTGTTTATGTATTTTAATCCATTGTTAGAGAGCTGGAAATTACACAAAAAGCTAAGGGTATTTGAATTCTGTTTTCTTAGAAAAGATCTGCAGTTGACCAAGACAGGCTACAAAAAGAAATGCAAAATTTATCAAGACTTTTCAGCTTATATGGAGTGAACCTAAAATACATTAAAGGATTCTTCTGAGTGGGTGTTGTGGGGAAAACACTCAAAATCACAGAAAGAAAATGAAATGATGGGGATATTTTCTGGTATCAGAAATCTGATGAGTGTCTGGAACCTGCTCTTCCAAAGCTCATAACCTACAGCTGAGGATATTCTTGTTATGAAAACTCTTTACTGGCTACCCAGAGAAGCATTTTTTCTCCAAGTGTTGAAAAGTGGAATGTTTCTGACCTTTAACAATGATGATATTTGATTCTGGTGAAAAAAGGAAGCAAGAAGTAATTATGAAATATTTTTATTGGCTCCAGCAGCAGCTCTGCAGTGCAGATGGTTTAAATTACCCACCTCGAGGTTGGAGTGTAAGGCTCAGATCCATCTCCACAGTTTTAATATTTAAAGCAAGGTACTAACTTGCTGGCCTAGATCTTGAAAGCAGCTTAATTGAGCCTTTAAAAGCTGATAGTTCTCTCTTGTTGTACACGAGTCAGCAAACACTTTTCCCTCTCTCGTTCCCTGGCAGTACTTTACTCACCCTCAGACAGTGACAGGTTGGAGGGAAGGAATTTTGTTCCCCACCTTTCAGCAGGACATGAATCTTGCTGGAAGCAGTTGGACTCCACTGCCTTGTTTGGTGGGTGACTGAAGCCAGAGGGGGGATCCCAGCCTGGTTTGGCTTGGACGGGACCTTAAAGCTCATCTCACTCCACCTCTGCCTTGGGCAAGGACACCTTCCACCATCCCAGGCTGCTCCAAGCCCCGTCCAACCTGGCCTTGGACACTCCCAGGGATCCAGGGGCAGCCACAGCTTCTCTGGGAGCTTGTACCAGTGTTCTGCCACTCTCACTGTGGAAAACTTCTTCTTCAATCCCACCCTTGACCACAAACATCCCACCTTCACTTACTGGTAACCAGCTGCTACTTCCAACAAGCCCTGGTGTTTGCCTTGTTTTTTTCCCTTTTTATTTTCTTCCTTCTCCTTCTTCTCCTCCTTCTCCTTCTCCTTCTCCTCCTCCTCCTCTTCCTCCTCTTCCTCCTCTTCCTCCTCTTCCTCCTCCTCCTTGTTCTCA
>VXBQ01006036.1:56597-83295 GCA_013400175.1 Phainopepla nitens
CCTCTTCCATCTCCTCTCCTCTCCTCTCCTCTCCTCTTTTTCAAATAAATTTATTTTGGCTTAAAGGATGGATTAGCTTGACAGGTCAAAAAATCCCATGGTCCCCTTTGGTGTCTGTGCCCTGCTGGACAGCTTGCTAAAACATTTAACACTTAAATGTCAGGGTAGGGCACTGTGGGGCTGCTTTGCTCCAGCTTTCACAGAAACCCAGAATCCCAAGATGGCTTGGGTGGGAAGGGGCCTTGAAGCCCCTGCACTTCCAACCTGACACTTTCCACGAGACCAGGTTGCTCCCAGCCCTGTCCATCCTGGCTTCTTTAAACACAGCAAGGCTGGAGTGGATGAATTCCCCACGGCTCATTGTCCAGCAGTGTCCCTGAGAATCCCTGTCCAGCTCAAACCCTCGGAGCAGTGCTGCCCCTAGGACAGAGCAGCCCACAAAAGCTGCTCAGTGCTTGATGAGAACAAACTCATCAAATCCTTCACTCTTCTGTGAAGAACTGAAGATTAAAACCCTTTTTCATGCCCCAGCTGAGTCTCCACTCCTGAGCCAGCAGGGGAAGAAGGAAGGAGCCGAGTTCATGGAAAGCTCCCTGTTGGTGGGTGAGGTTTTCCTCCAGCCATGTGTCAGACAAAGAGAAGCAGGGAGCGAGTGGGGTGGCTCCAGCCAGGCTCACAGATGTGGTGGGATCCCTCCAGACAATCCCTGCAAACTCCCCAAAGCTCTGCCAGGACCTGGAGCGAGAGCTGGGAATTCAGGCTGGAGCCACACTTCATCCAAACCCACACAGAGCACTCGGAGCGAAACAAAACTCCAGTTCCCAATTTGGGTTTGTACAGAAAAACTACAATTCTCAAAAGCCTCTGACTGTTGTTTTTCTAACAAGTTAAACAGATGGATTGGAAATAGTATTTACTGTTTATTTCCTCAACATATCAATATGTGAGGAGCCAGTATAAATTACGGTTTGACTGCAAACAAACCAACCCACGCCAAAGCAATAGAGTAAACACTGGTGTATTTTGTTTCAACTCAATATTATGGGAATTTAGATGGCTGATGTTTCTGTTTTTACTGGCTATCTCTGACTGGATGAATTTTCAGCCCTGCAATAGGAAAAAAGAACCATGGGTTAAGATTTTTTTAGGGGAAGTTGCCGTGGTGGTTGTTCCACAGAATATCAGAAGGTTGTCACTTCTGAAGTCGCAGGCTTTAGCAATAGAAACAAGATCCTACCTATTTCAGAACTGTTACTTTTTTTTTTTCCCCCATGAGAAGAACAAGTGTGAAGCCGTTGCCAGGTACTCTGATGGTGGGGTTGATGGTACAGCAATCTGTTCCTTCCTCTTTTCCTGGCTTGGGGTTTATTTTCTGTGCTGACTTCTTGACCTTCCCAGGAGCAAGTTGAGAGCCCTAAACCAGCAGAAAATCCACACTGCCAAAAGAACAACAAAAAAGGCGTTTTGTGCCAGTTTAGTCCCCCCACCTGGCTCATCTTGAAGGAGGAGAATGGGGACACAGGGCTGAGGAGGCTGAGAATGAGGGGATGAAGGAGACTTTTGGCAAAAATGAGCCATGAAATTGGCTCGGCTGAGCCGTGTCCCTGAACTCTGCACGCCAAACCCCCCAAAGTGATGCATGTCAAGCTCGTTACAGCTCAGCCTGCATGTCATTAATTTAACATTAACATTATTAATTTAACATGCAGCCCGGCAAATGAGTGGAGATGTCAGCTCTTGACCAACCTGTCTCGCTGGCCACGTGCTCCCAGCTGCAGTTTTCCAAACAGCATCTCGTGGAAATTGAGACCAGATGAAACAAGGGAATGTAAAAAGAGTGAATTGAATATACTCCCCAAATTATTCACTTATTTCAACAAACAAGAATCCCACTGATGTAATATATGACTGGTTTTGATGCTAAAAGCAAATCAAGAGCTGGAATGTACTTACGTGGCTAGACAGTAAATATCTCTGAGTCCTTCTAATCCATTAAATTGCAAGAGTATGTCTGCTTGTCTAAATGGAAGGAGACATCTCCCTACCACTGTCATTTACTCCTCCGCTTCCTGCTTCTTTAGCCTTTTTTTTTTCTTTCTCTCTTTTTTTTTTTTCTTAAAAATAGGGCTCCTTTTGTATGTGTGAAACTACTGCTACTCCCACTTCAGTGTTCTCCTGAAAGCCGAGTGGAAGGGCTGTAGGAATTAGATGGCTGCAGCTTTTCCCCTGGGAGTTTTACTCTGTGGAACCAGAGTGTTGCCTAAAGCTGGAGGGGGCCTTGAACCCTTGCCCTGTGCTTTGTGTTCTGCTTTTTGGGGTGTTTGCTGTCACCTCTGTGCCTGGTGACAGCAAACACCCCAAATCCATCCCAAATCCAACTGTGGAATATCCTTGTGCCACTACATTGGATATTCCCACTGCATCCCAGTCTGCCCTGAGCTTCATGACAAAGTAGACCCAGTGCTTTCTCAGGGAAACATCTTCAGGGTTGATAAATGTTGGTTCAGCTCAGGGAAATAATAACTTCATGATGTTTTAGTCCTGGCAGGGGGCTCTGTCCTAAGCCACAGAGCTTAGGCCAGGCTCAGGGTGTCTCAGCAGGTGAGAGACCAGGATGCAAAAAGAGGTGAAGGTCTCACAGTGTCCATGTTTTCCAGTTTATGTGTCTGTTTTAAACTGACTGGAGATGAAATCAGCTCTCAGGGTGCCCTGTAAAGATATTTTGGGTACAAGTGGAGATCCTGACCATGCAGGGATGGGTTTTCTCCTGCTCCCTGCTGTCCACACCGTGGTTTTTGTTCCCATGTGTTGCCCTCCCATGGTTTCAGCTCCTCATCATGTGCATCAAAGTGCGAGAGAAATTCCCGGTTTCTCCATTCTTTCACAGAATCCAAGGTCTGTGGCACTGCTGCTCTGGAATCTGTGCTGTATGATACTTTCTCCTGGGTGATGATAGGAAATTGCTTGGGATTCAGAAGGTCTTTTTCTTATGGTAATAGTGTTTGTAGGCAGCTTATCAGCTGGCCGATGAAAGTCACTGCAGGGCATTCCTCCCAAGGCATCCTCAGACCAGCCCTGAAGCCCAGAAGCTCTTCCTGTGCCTTGAAGAGCTGATGAGAGTGCCCTCATGATCCTAAAATAGCTATTTTTGAAGGGCAGAGTTGCCTCGACTTTTGCCTGATCCCACAAACATAAAAGAAACTCAGACTTTTTCAACAATCCTGAACAAATGAACGCAGCTGTGGAAGTTTTTAATGACTGAGATGGGAGGAAGGAAACCCTCTGCATTTCCCCTACATTCTCCAAACCTCTGAAATCCCAAATGTCATCCCTTTTAGATCTGGTTCCCTCACTGCCTGTGGTTATTTACTGACTCAGTCCCAGCACCTGCCTGGTGTTGTAGACTTTGGGCAGGAGAGGCTCAGTGCCATCCCCCTGCCAGGTTCAGTGTGAGCCCCTCCGTGCTCTTGGCTTCTGGAATTCTTTCCATGCTCCTGGCTTCTGGAATTCTTTGCCTCTAGGAGAGCACACTTTGATTTCTTCTTTTCCTGGACTTTTGTCTGCCCTCAGGTTTTGGAGCCACTGAACCTCTTTGGCAGAGACCTCCTGTAATCACCTCTTCTGCTTGACTGAAATGTTTGCAAGTCGTTAATGCAAACACCGAATTACTCAGTGAGGCAACAGCCAAATTTCGAGTCTGAAGACTCTTTACACCCCCAATGTTCTAATTTCACATAAATAATACAAATTGGCCTGCATTCCTTATGCGAAATAATGAATGGGAATAATGTGTGCTGTTTATCACAGACCAGAAATAATTTCAATTAGTGACTTGGTTTGGGTGGCAGGTACAGGGGATGTGCATGAAAAGACAGAGGAGAGTGACTTTTTACATGGGCCGGTAATGATAGGACAAGGAGGAATGGTTTTAAGCTAAAAAATGGATTTTAATTAGATATTGGGCAGGAATTGTTCCCTGTGAGGGTGGGAGGCCCTGCACAGGGCGCCCAGAGCAGCTGTGGCTGCCCCTGGATCCCTGGCAGTGTTCAGAGCCAGGTTGGACATTGGGGCTTGGAGCACCCTGGGACAGTGGGAGGTGTCCCTGCTCATGGCAGGGGGTGGAATGTGGTGGTCTTGGAGTTTTCTTCCAACCCAAACCATTCTGGGATTCTCTGATAACTGAGTTAGGTCAGCCTAAGCTCCCTCCCCTCTCTCCTGCCCTGCAGTGTTTGTGTAACACAGGAATTTCATTTCCTTCACCACAGCATTGTCCTCTTGGCACCCAGAAGTTACAAACTTGACAGGGGCTGAAAAATAATCAACTTCATTAGACTTTTAAGAATTTTGCTTCAGTGTGTTTGAATGAAGGACAGAACTTAAAGCTGAACAACATCAAGATTTCCCATCCCCCAAAACATGAAGTACCAGCAAGTCAGTTCCCAGATCTGTTGGTTCAATATTTATTCTCCATCTCAGGTGTTCAAGTAGATCTGGAGTAGAAGATTATTCTATTGAACTCACAGTTGTTCCCTAAATTTTATTAAAATAGTTTCCCATTTGCTGGAAGAGCAATTTTGAAATGTTGCACTCCAGCCTGTCACTGGGACTTTGGAAACCACCTGAATGGTGGGAACTGGTTTGTGTCAAAGGAAAGTGGACAATTATTTCAAACCTTTCATTTTCACTGCTGCACGTTAGCAACTGCTGGGAGCTGCCATGTAATTCCTGCACACTTCCAGCTGGACAAATCCCACTAAGATGTATCAAAAGAATTCTGCAGCTGGGTGGTGTGTGTGCTCAGACTGGAAGTGTTGGGTTTATTCCCATCTGAAATCCCACTGCAAATGTTCCTGGTTCTCTCCTAAGCCGTGCTGGGCAGGATTTGGAGTTGCCACTTCCAGAGCTGTTCAAGATCCCTTTCAGGCCAGGAGACACATGCAGCTGGAAAGCTCCTCACCCCCAGCCTTTGAAATATGAAACTGTGACCTTAGACCACCAAGAAACGCTGGTCAATGTTTACAGCTCTGTGTTTTCCACGCATGACTTGGGATCCCTTATTAAATATCTGCCAAGGAGCAGCGCTTCCTTTGATGTCACAAATCTGAAGGTCTTAGACTTTGCCTCCTTTTGTCTAAACGAGCAAGTCATAAAAAAGAAGAACTTTCTTTGTTGGTTCATACCTTAGAATGCAGTGCTAAAGTCTTTGTTAGTGAGTTAGAGTCAAGGATTTCTTGCTACTGGTATGAATATAAAAAAGAGCAAGCAAGGATTTATTTATAGAGCTCCAGATCCTGCAGAATTCTGAACAACAGATTAAAGGGACTGGTGGTTATTTCATTCTCCAGTGAATGTTTGACTAATTATGAGCTATCTATTTTCCTTCCAAATATCAAAATGGGAAGAAAACAAATGTTTAGCAAACTAAGCCCCGAGTTTATATTTCAAACAAATCTGTGAGGAAATGTGTCTTGCATTCACAGCAGGCTCTGCTCTATTAATCCGTCAGGGGAATCTGAGGGGAGCACGGCACTACAGGCAGGATAAGTGGAGGTTTTTAGAGAACTGCCATGAATGTTCTACACCAGTAAATAAAAATACAGATTTATGTATTAACCTTCAGCTGCTCAAAACCCAGTTTACCTCGAAACTGGAAGGCGATGTTTGCTTGTGGTGATGTGAAAGACCAAGCTCGCTTCTTGTGCTGCGTTTTTGTTTAGCAGCAAAATACAGGACAATTCCTACAGCTGTAGAAATTCCAGTTTTGCATTCAGGTGTCTGTCCATGGTCAGCACATCCCTGGGATGTCCAGGGCTGGGTTGGACAGGGCTTGGAGCACCGTGGGATAGTGGAAGGCGTGGAATGGGATGAGTTTTAAGGTCCTTCCACCTCAAACCAGTGTGGAATTCCATGGGTTTTTTTGTGCAAAACATACAATTCAAAACTCACAGTGGCAGATTTATTTTCAGACTATCCCAGGCTCTGGACTTGGCCTCTCTGCTCCCCTCAGCTTCCCAGGGTGCCATTTCTGAGGGTGTGTTTCCTTCCTGTCAAAGAAAACTCCCAATCCAATGCCATAAAACTGCTCCTGAAGGTCTCACACAGTTTATTTCAGGTAGTCCTAAAGAGCTACGAGAGTAAAGTGCTCACACAGCAGAAACTCAGCTTGCAATACCTTGTTGGATGACTTAGGGAAGTTCCTGCCTGAGTCTCAGGTTCCCCATCTGTTAGAAACAGTGCTTTGTAAAAGTTCCTTAAGATCTGCTGATGAAAACCATTTTTATACTTTTTTTTTTGCAGCTGTGAACACTTTTCATGTAAGAAATCCAGCATAGTTACACATACATACATCACAATACTGGGAAAAAAGGAAAATATTCCAAAGAGCTATGCTTTTTTTTTTAAATTTGGTTTTTTTATTGCATTAGTAAGAGAGGATTAGAATCTGATATTTTCAAGAATAAATAAAAATAAAAGGGATTATTTAAGCAGCTCGTGTTCAAAGCCTGCAACTCTCAGCAAGTCTGAGTGTTTTGAAGTTTGTAAGGAAATATTCTGAAGCCATTAGGCTGCTGCTGCTGCTTGGAAGCAGAGTGGAGACTTAATTAAAGGTTCGAGGGGGAAGAGAGGATGGTGAAAGTTGTAGAACTACGGGCTGATGTTTTTGAAAAAGATAATCATGTTTTTTAATATATGAGGATTTGTAAAATTGCAGGTTTGGATGGGAAAACTTGTTCAGTGGCAGGATTCATCTGCAGCTCATGGATTCTGGGATTTCACTGTTCTCAGAACAACATCCTGGGTTCATCCACCAAGTTCCTACATTTCTGTGTATATTGAAAGGGTTGGTTTAGTGTGACTAAAGATGAGCCTTAAATCTTTACATTTTTTCCAGATAACTCTACAAGTTCTATCACCAAAGGACTTTCATGTGTTTCTGTCCTGTAGATGTGTTCACACCTTTATTTTCCATTACACAAACATTGCAATTCACTGTTTTGTATTCAGCTTTATAAATAATTGCCTTATATTGAAATTATCACTGGTGCTTAACTTGCCCTTCCTTTCCTAGTTGCACTTTTTCTTGCTGTGTGAATTTAGGGGACTTTGTGTGTAGTGTTTGATTATTCTCCACTCTTTTGATGTGGCACCAGTGTCAGAAATAGGGGTTTAGGTAGGATCCTAATCTGCCTCTTTGCCAGGGGGAATTTAGGGAAATAGTGCCAAAGTCTCCGGTCAGGTGAGGAGAGAGGAAGGGAGGAGGTGTTCAGAAATCAGAGAATGAAAGGATCATCAATATTGGAAAAGCCCTCAAACGTCATTGAGTCCAACCATTCTCAGCATTGCCAAGGCCAGCACTGCCCCATGTCCCCAAGTGTCACATCCACAGGGCTTTGAAATCCCTCCAGGCTGAGCTATCCCAGTGCAGATTGAAACAGAATTGATGTTGGGAGGCTTGGGAAGCTTTCCCTTATTTTCTTGGCACCTCACTTTTCAGAACACCAGCGATTTTTACAATGAGCAACGCGTCACTCTCCTCAGAGCTTTCACCTCCTGTCTCATTGTAAGAATTTCCACCTTCATTTCAAACAAAGCTTTCACTCTTTGGAACTACAGGAGGAAAACTTGGAGCCGTGGGCCCAGCTGTCGGAGCGCCAAGCGCTTGTCACTCGGAATTTCACCACCTAAATATGTTGGAGAAAGTCGCATTATTTAGACCTGTCTGGGGAATGCTTTCCTCTTCCTCGGTACTCCTCTGGGAGCCGAGGTGTCCCTTTGTTTCCACACATGAAATAACGTGTTACTCATCAATTTTTGCCCTCCCTGAGCTGATTTAGTCAGATGGATTTGTGTCTAAGAGCCTCATGACTCTGTTCCTTCCACTTGGGTCAAACGAGACAAATTTTAGCTCCTCAGCGCTCGGCTAAATTTACCCAGTTCTGCACACTTGATTTGGCAAAACCATATGGACTTCTTGATGCATTCCTCAGAGCTCTTCGGAATCCGCTTCCAAAGTCTGTATTCCTGGCTTGTACCCACTGTTCAGTGGGAGGTGTAGAAGAACAACGCCTATTTTAGGCGGAAGGTTTCCTGTGAATGTTCTTGTCTCGGACCAGCTCTTCCCTGCAGCTCCTGAAAGTGTGGAAGGGGCCAGACCTGTCCTCCCACCTTCCTCCCACACTCCCACACCTCCCCTGGGATGGGGGATCCAGTGGATCAGCTCAGGGATGAGGCTGAGCAGGGATTTTCTCTCCTTCCTTCAGGCTGAGCTTTCCAAAGTGGAGCTCTCGGTCTGATCCCGAGTTCCCTGTGCCGCAGGGAAGGTGCTGGGGATGCAGCTGGAGGCAAAAAGGAGGACCAAGGGAGGTCTCAGGTCAGCTTCAGCTATTTCTACCATCACACTTCAGTTTTTGCTGTGGGTTATAGAGTAAAAAAAAAAAAAGGAAAATCCCCTTTTAACCTGTTAGGCAGGATTTCCACAGGAAAAAATGTATTTGCTAAACACAAGCTGTGAAGCAGCTGACGGATCAATCCCCAAGGATATGCCTGAGAGTCATCCAGGGGGATATTAGGAGTTTTAATCCCGTTCCCTGAGCAGTTTGCTGTGGGAATGAGAGCTGGAGATGTCTTGCACTGCCAGCTGAGCCTCCAGTGGGGCTGGAGCATGAGCCTGCAGCAAATATCTGAGGTTTCATCCATAAAACACTGAGTGCACAAGGCCTGAGAAGGGGAGCTCCAACACATAGAGAAAAAAGAAAAAACCTATGAGCCGTTGCAAAAAATACATTTGAGAATAGTCTTAGCCTCCTTTGTATTTCAGAAAGAACAACTGCATGAATTGCCTTGTGATTGCTTTTGAGAAATTTTCAAATTGTGGGTAGGTTCGGGGATTTTTTTCCTTCTCTCAGTGGGCATAAAACCAGGTGATTTGCACCTGAGAGATCTGAAACAGAAGGGTGCTGTAAGATCTTAGATTAGAGACAAGACAACTCTAAACTTAGCTGATGTAAAAACATTACATAGATATCACAGAACCATCTTTTTTTCCTCCTGCTGCCCAAACCATGTGATCCCAGAGCTTGTTTGCCCTGTGAGGAGCCAATTCAGGGAGCAGCAAACTCTCTGGTTTTGGGAGAGTTGGTTCTTTGCTGCCTTGTTTGCTGCACTGATTCACCACAAAGTGAGGCAGATGCCAAAGGTAGGAGAGGAGAAGTGGAGTGTGGGCAGCACAGCAAAGGAGGGAGCCAGCAGGACGCCTCCTTTCCACTGCTGCTCACCTTGGGTTGATTTAACCCCGATCAAAATCTCCTTCTTGACATTTTAGAGTGACTTAAAACCATTTTTCGATTTTGGGTGGTAGCAGGAATCTGGAAAAATACAAGTGTTTGCATCAGCTTGTGGTTCAGATAAGTGTGGGAAGTCAGCCTGGGCTTGTGGGGGTTAAAATTTGGATATTCTCATGTGTGTGCCTGTGTTTGGCAGCGTTTGTAGGAACAATATACAGAAACTCACTTTGAAAAATAAAAGCAGAATTGTTGGCATTTTTTTCCAGCAGAAACTATTAACTTAGAATTGAATGCAACATTTTGTTTCACATAAAATATTTTGCTTTGAGCTTTTAAGTACTTTCCAAGTTTCATATCTCCTCTGCTCTGCTATAAAATCCAATCTGAACTTGCAAATAGTTTGTTTACTCCAGAATCCTATTTTTTTTTCTTTTTTTGGAATATAAACCATTCCTTTTTGCTGCCAGCTATAGCTCCTAGTGCAGGCTCATGGAGCTAGGCCACTTCCCCTCCCAAACACTCCCAGTGAGTCAGGACTGCGGGTGGAACTGGAGTTTTGTCACTGCCAAGAATAAAACCCCACTGCTTTGGAGAGCTGAAAACTTAAGGGCATCATTTTTTATCATCCAAACCAAAAAGCTGTGGTTCAGCATTTTGATATTTTTGTATTGCCGACGGTTCTTCGTCTTTGAAATGAAAAATATTCAGCTCACACATCATCTTAAAAGCACCCAAAGCCATCAAAATGCAGCTTGTGGCATCTCAGGGTGGTCCACGAAGCCACCAAGGCCCTTGACCATGTTTGGTCACCATGGTGGTTTCAAGAGTTCCTTTGTGGGTCCAACCCCAAAGAAAGCTCCCCTTGCAGAAGATCATGGAGAAGTTTAGCATCCGGTTGGCTGAACTGACAGATTTTCTGGAAACTCCCCTAAAATCGGAGCTAAAATTATTTCTTTTTGATGCTGAAATCACAGCTGTGACAAATATTCAGCCTTCTCCGTGATTCATGTGCTCTCTGAGAATGGGAAGTGTCAGAGTAGCACAATTTAGTAACTTGTGTTTCCTTCCCCCTAGTTCAGCAATTCTAATTTCACACGTTTTCTCTGGAGTGGGTTATCTGTGGATCCACCCTTTATTTATTACCTGCCTTTATCCCACTCTTTCCCATTTCTCCAGCCATTCCCTGCTCCCAAATTATCAAATATTCAGTGTCCTGTAATGTGACCAAGCAGTGGGAACATTTTCTGCATTAGACATTGCAGAATTAATTTACAATCTCATGTCTTTTTTTTTTTTTTTACATAATTCGATTTCAAAACATGCCCCAATTTACCTGGAAAATGTAATCCTCATCTTTCTCTCTCTCTTGGCAGCTGCAAGTTTCTCTGAACCTGGTGCCCTCCACATCCCTGAGCTCACCTCCAGAAAGGTAAGACACCCCTTCAGAGGTGTTTTAAATCTTATTTCTGCTCCTCAGGGATACAGAAAGCTCTTTCCCATTGTTCCACCTCTCCCTGACCATGTGGGGACATTATTCCTGTACAACTGTCTCCCTGATAATAAATTAATTCAAAACTTCTCCTTTTACCAAAGCACCAAACCCCAGTTTGGTACACGCTTGAAAGTCACACTTCCCATCATTGTTTTGCCTCTTTGGTTCCTTTTAAGCCATTTCAACATCTCAGATTGGTTTCCTGCACGTAATAATTGTTTCTTTGGTGGTAGGCTACAGAAAGATTGGTTTCCTGCACGTAAGAGTGTCTTTGCTGATAGGCTTTGGGTTTGTGTTTGAGAAAGAAATCCTGGTGGTCTTCCATGCAATTAAATTCAGACTAGCTGTGGGGCTCCTGAAATAAAAATATATTTCACTGCAGAGCTGTCATCCTAACCAATCACCTCATCTGAGTGCTTGCTGTTCTCTCCCTTGTTGTAAAATAATGTGTGTTTTAAAGCTGGAATTTTTCTTTTCTCTCTGCTCTCGTTCTCGTTAGAAGTTTGTAAATGAAACCTCGTTATGTGGAACAGCTGGGAGTTGTGTTTAAAACCCCTCACCTTAAAGCAAAAGAATTTTATAAGTAACAAAGTTAAAATGTGCACACTCAGGTCAGAGTGGTAAGGGAGCCACTGGAGTCTTTGCGGGGAGAGCTGAGCTCAAGGAAAACATGGAAAACCTAGGAAATGTGGAGTTGTGCTGGCACATTGTTCTCCTGGGCAGGGCTTGGTTTAATAACTCACCAAACCCACATTGTTGAAAGTCACCTGGTGCCAATTGTAAGGGATTTTTTAAACTTCTGTTCATGAGAGGGATTGTCTGGAATTAGAGGAAATTTTGTTCTCCTGCTTACAGCAAAGTCATTTCATTTAAGGGTCTGGACTGAAATGGAGCTCGTGGTGTTTAGCTGAGGTATTCACAAAAGGAACAAATCTGGGGCTGGGTTTATAGGGAATACATCTTTTGTGTGAAAAGAGGATTTGGAAAGGTTTTGAAAAGGTCAATTGATAAAAGCCAGTCCTTCTGGTGGAATACTGAACAGCTCAATCAGAGATGGAGGATTTGAGGATTTGCTTTTTGCTGGGTTGCCTCAACCCTGCCCTGGGTAGGATTCCTCTTTGGGAAGGATTTTTAGGAGGGCATTGCCATCCCATGACTGGCAGCTCTTTGACCAAAGGAGGATCTGGCTCTACACTCCCTCACTCCAACCTGGAATTTGAAGCTGCTTAGAAAACACATTATTCTACATTTGAGGAGGGGATTGAAAAGTGTGCTTTTGCATGAATTCTCGTGGAAATTGGAGATGAATTTAGATTTTTAGAGATGAGCTTTCAAGGCAGGCTCACTAGTTTTTTGTGGAAACAGATTGGCAGTGGAATGGCTGGGATCACATGGGACTTTTCAAGTCAGAGATAGTTCCACTTGTTCAAGAGATGCTTTCATGTGGTTTCCAAGGGAAATAGTAACTCCTTATAACATTTTTTTTACAAGAGAGCCAAAGTCAAAGTGCCTGGTGGCAGAGTTCCACAGTTCCAGCCTCCAAACTCATCTTTCCAGCTAAAGTAAATAACTGTTAATGATGAATAAAAATCCTCTGTAAGAAGTGGGTTGAGCAGGAGGTTTTAAAGGTTGGCAGTTTAATAGAATTGAAAATTATTTCCTTTCTCTTAGTGAAGGTGGGAAGAATTAACAGGTAGAGGAGCAGGTGAAGGCTCCTGGTGCTGTGGTTTTTAGTCGTGGAATGAGCCAAGGAATTGGGAAGAGCTGGCCTGTGGAATCATGGAATTGTTTAGATTGGAAAAGATCTCCAAGATCAAGACCTTTCTTTCATGGGGCAGAAGTAATCAGAATGACCTTTAGTTCCTATCCAAAATGTCTGTACTACACTGAGAACATTCATTTTTTTCATTGATGAAGCCCATAAATATTTCAAGTATCACACTAGGGCTCATCACTTGCAAGGAGCTTTTCCCATTCCACTGGATAATTGTTCTGTGTGTAATGAGCAGACTGAGTAACCCAAATCATCCCATGGATTATTTGGCCCAGTGCTTCAGGTTGGGCTCTGGGAATTGTTTTGGCCATTGATTCTTCCAAGGTCAGTATCAAAATAATAACTTAGATGTGGTGGGTTTAACTTCTCTCTCTGTGTTTTCTTCTAACAATCCAAGACATGCTCTTTTTTTGATGTGTAAATCAGCTTTTTTCCACATTTAAAATGTCGGGCTCATCACTCACTGACATCCTTATGATTATTTTGCTTGTGCCAAGCTTTAATACATTTTTAGACAAGCTTTTCCCCACTCAGAGCATCACCAGTGGCCTGTCTGTCAGCTCTGGGGTGGGCAGGAGATGGCATCTGCTCTGTCTGAGAGTGTCTGCGTGGCCAGAGGCAGCCCTGGCCTGGGGGGGACTGATGAGCTCTCATTTAAGCCTTTTTCCCAGGGACAGCACCAATTTGTGCCCTTTGCCAGCCATCAGTCCTCATTAGGCTGATAGGAAATGATATCTGGGAGATGTCCACCTGGCTTTCTGATTGGATTAAAATTGGCCCAAAAGTTATTGGGCCAAGGGAGAATGGGCAGTGTGATCTCAGAGCTCTGGTCCTTCAGCAATCAAAGCCAGGAGTGCCACATTTTGAATTTGTTCTGTGCATTTCTGGGAGATATTTGTATTTTTCTGTATTTTTCTGTATTTTTTTTTCCTGTATTTTTTTCTGTATTTTTCTGGTCCACATTTGCCATTCACCCCTGGTTTGCTGTGGTATTTTCCATCTCCTGGAAAGCAGTGCTGGAAAATGTGGGGCAGCAGCAGCAGATTGTGAGAGGAGCAGCAGCCATGTGAACATTAAAAGGCCTGAATATCAGCAAGGCCACTACATTTGCAAGACATTAGGTAGTTTATGTACTATTTTATGCATGGAGCCTCCTAACAGTTATTTCTCATGGATCTGCAAAATATAAAAGACTTTAGGTTAAAGGAATAATAATGAATCATTTATGAGATATTATCTACCAAGATGGATTGGTTCCATCTGTTGCAGTAATAAAAATAATAATGCTCAGCAATTACATAAATGCTTTACAGGTTTTCAGTGTGCATCACAAACATTAATCTAAGATCTAGCCCATAGCACAGTTTTTAAGAGCTTGTAAAAGGCCTTCAGCTTATACATGCTGGGTTATTTATTTATTTTTAACAAGGAAATTCGTTGTAATAGAGTTTTTAAACTGGTTTAGAAAATTGAGTTGTACTCCTCAGTCTAAAGCTCTCTGTGAAGATGGCCACAAAATTGGTTTCTTTTTCTTTCTGTTGGTTGAAGTTGCTGCAAATGTCCAGGAGAAATACAGCTCCACAGGCAGGTGTTCATTATCATACAAATGATGGAGAAGTCTTCCAGGATGCCTTACTGGCATTATCTCCCAGTTATTTGTTAATCTCATTTTTTTTTGTGTGTCTTGTAAGCAGCTCACTGAGGGAAGAGAAAGAGATTCTGGGGCAGAGCAGAGCCTGGTTCTGCTGTTACACACATTTCATACAGGATCTTGCTCCCTGAAAGAAATCATTCCTTTTGTTTGCTGCAAGAGGAAATCAGATATATGAACAATTGATTTCATGCTTTAGATGCAGCCTAATTTAACCAACAGAATGAGTATTAGGTTTAATTTTGTTCTGCTTGGATTTTCATTTGAATTCTAGAAAAAGAAGCGATGATAACTTTGGACAAAAGAATTGTTTGGTTGTTTGATGTGCTTCCTGACAGGCAGAGGTGTGGTGAAACAGGCAGGATTTAAACACAATTTAAAACAGAGTTATCCCAACTGATATTTTGGGCATGTCTATGGATATATAGATCAATATGTTCTGTTAGCTTTGATGTAGGTACATTTGTGAGGGTGTATGGGAATGGGCTCCTCTGCTCTGTGTAACTTGTGACCTTCAAAGACAAGGTGCCATGGGAGCTCTTGCCTTGTAAATCTGTTTATCTGTGCACGTCACAGATAAGACTCAGGCTTTGCAATGCCCCTTGACTGAACAAGTGACATTAATTCCATTAACTCTGGGCAAAAGCAGTGTTGGTGGTGACAACTGGAATTGGGGGGGTGGTTATGTATCTTCCCTCACAAAATAGCTTGGAAGTATTTAACATTTAATCCAGAGGACAGAAAGGTTTTATTGGAACTAAACAAAAAAAATATATTTCCTTCAGCAATATTCTGTTAATTCATAATAGTTGATAATAATCTCATATCTAATGAGATTAATTAAAACAGATGGGGGAAAAGCCCTCCAGTGTTTCACAGGCAGAGAAGTGCTGGGTTCAGTTTGGTCAGATCTGAGTGCTGATGATAATTCATGAAATGGAGAAGAGTTTGTTGTCAGTGCTAGCTGCCCCTGTGATCCTCCCTGACTTGGGAAGCAATTCCCTATTCCCTATTCCCCATTCCCTGTTCCATATTCCCTATTCCCTACTCCCTATTCCCTACTCCCTACTCCCTACTCCCTATTCCCTGTTCCCTACTCCCTACTCCCTACCCCATTATCCCACTCTCTGGGTTAGTGGCTCTGGGAGGGAGCACTGGGCACTGCAAACCCCTCCTGCTTTTGGGAGCTCCAGGGGCTCTGCTCCCAGCCTGGCCTCACCTGGACACCCCCTGCTCCTCCTGCTCCTCCCCTGGACATCTTCTGGGTATGCAGCTTTCCTCCAGCCCTTCCCTCAGGATGTTTCACTCATGAAGCTGCTTCACTCTGACCGTCTGTGGGGCTGCCCTCTGAGCCACTGGGTCACAGAATCCCGGGATGGGTCAGGCTGGAGTGAGCACGGTGGCACAGGGCTGTGTCCGTGTGGCTCTGGGACATCCCCAGTGAGGGAAGATGTGAGGGGGCTGAGGGAGAATCCACAGCCTCTCTGTTCAGGGCTCTGTTCGAGGAGGAGCACTGCCCAGGGCAGAGGTTGTGCCTCCTGTGCAGGGCTGTGCTGAGGATCCCGAGCTGGACACAGCACCCCAGAGGGTCTCTTGGTCCTTTGCTGGATGGCAGTGCCTTTTCCCAGCTATCACATTATGGCTGAAAGGGATTATTTCTTATAAAACACTTTTCATTCTGTGCCTCCTCCAAAACACGAAGTGCACCGTGGAAATCCCTTAATGCAGGTGCACCTCAGCCATTTGGGAAGAACCTACAACAAACTGCTGTGGAAACCTGTCCAGAAATGTCCCTGGATGCAGGATGGAGCTGTCCCAGGGTGTGAAATTCGGGATGTGTTTTCAGTGCCCCTCTGATGAGAGTTAAATCTCATAGGTGCTGCTCTGAACTTTGTTTCAGACATTACAATAAATTAGAATAAACCCTTTCAAGCTGCTGGTGCACAGGAGCTTTGGCAAACCATTTCCAGCTCACCCTGCTCTGAGCTGCTGGGGTCTCCTGGCCCCAGGAGCCTGCTCTGCTTTGCTGCCAGGGCTCACCAGGCTGTGGCAGGACTGGCAGAAGGGAAATGTGCTTCCATCAGGAGAGGGATCACGGATCAAACCCAGCCACATCAGCAATTTAAACCAAGAGGCCGCTCTGTGAACAGCTGAGACATCCCACACCTCCTGCTTTAAACCTCTCCTGGAGGTGTTTTACCTCCCAGAGGGAGGCAGGCTGGATGATTAGAAGTCATAATAATAAAGTTGTGCTGCAAGATGCTCCCCTTGTTTAAAATAACCATCTCCTGCAAAATCCACAGTCGGGCTAGGAAATAATTAGGGTGATATTTATTTCTTTCTCTTCCTTCTCTCCTTAAAGAATGGTAATTATAGTTGAGGATATTGCCCCACAGTTACAAATAACTTGCTGAATTTTCCTGTGAAAATGGGTTTTGGTTGTGGCTACTCAGATGGGAGCTCAGCACGTAACAGGGTTTGAGAACACTGGAAAAAAAAAATGAGCTGCTAAATGCCAATGCTGTTTGTGAGGGATATATAAATAAGTGGCTGTTACACAGCAGGATGATGCACAGAGCAACACAGAGTAATATATTGGCTTATCTGGTAGTAATGGCTCAATAATTGTGATAACATCAGAAATCACTATCACTCCTTGCTGAGAAATTACTTGTTACCATCCTCTTGTTTAAATACGGCTGGGAGAGTTCTGAAATTATTTTCAGCACTGTTTGGAGGCTTCCCCTCATTTAACCTTCCAGATTCTGCTTATAAAAATAAAAAGCTCAAATTCTTGGTTGTACCTTCCCCATGCTGAGCTGCCTTTTGTACACCTTCCCAGCTGGGTGTAATATCGAGTGGGTTTTATTTTATCTTTTTAGTGTCTTAGGAAGAATCCAGTACCTTGTCTTGTAAAGAGTGCAGGGGAAAAAAAGAGGTATTAATGGCTAATAAGAAATAATCTGTAGTTAACACAGCTCATCCTTTCTTTCATGCTCTGGCATGATCTTGCTGCTTTTGAATTTGGATTATCAAACTGCAGGGTTTGAGGTGATGGAGAAGAATGGTTTGTGAACCTCCTTGTGTCTGAGTAAAGAAGAATTACCTGCTTTAGTGGAATATCCTGTGAAGCAAGGAGGAGGTACCTGGGGGTCCACTGGTCCCAAGAGACCAAAAATATTGAGTGTTCATTCAGCAGCAACAAAAATGTTTCTCCAGCTTGAGAGCTTTGGAACAGTGCTCTTCGTTGCTAATGTTTCACAGTATGTGCAGAAGGTTAAAATGTCCAGTTTTGGGAAAATGAAGCTGAAAACAATTTCCAAAGTATTTGTGCTGCTCCTGCTGATATCATTAGGAGGCATCTCAGGTAACTGTGTCCTAAATCAGAGAAAGGTTTTTCCCCCAGAGGGTGCTGGGGCACTGAACTGGCTCTTCAGGGAATGGTCACATTCCCAAGGTTGCCAGAGCTCCAGGAGGGCTAAGACAACGCTCTCAGGGACAGGGTGGGATTGTTGGGCTGTCCAGGAGCAGGACTGGATAATCCTGGTGGATTCCTGCCAATTCCATCATTCTACATCAGTCCAAACCACTCAAATACTGGCACTTCTAAATTGCAACCAGCATCTTGTGCTGAGAGACTGGCACAAGTGAGGGGCTTTGAAAGAATCTGTTTATTAAAAGGGAATTTTGTCCATTGGAAATCCTTTGGGACTGTTTAGTTTGGGATTTTCTTTTGTTCTTGGGCCTCTCTGGTTTTCTCATGTATTTTTCATGCTTTCAGTTGAATCCCTGCACATAAAAAGTGGAGTGAGGGAAGGGGCAGAGCCATTTCCAGAGGGTATTGATGATTTTACAGGTCTGAGTGAATTTTGGTGGTGCCTGCTCCACAGGAACCATGAGATTTACCCTGACCAAACTCACCAGGGACGCCGATGGGCAGCACAGCAGGAAATGATCCTGGCAGTTTGGCTGCCTGCCATTCTTTTACTGCCTCCTGCTCATTTCTGGGTGGGATTGCACGGCGGCTGTTGGGAAAACGGGCGGCTCCATGAATGGTGCCCTTTATTCCCAACGGAACTTTTGGGTTTTATTTCTCTCCCTTCACGATAAGGCTCCCCCTGATATTCACATGACAACCCTCGTGAGCTGGAGCTGGGTCAGGAGAAGCCAAAGGAGCCTTTCTTGTGTGAGTTTGGGCTGATTTGAATGTGTTTCCCTGCAGGGATAATCCCACATTCCTGCAGGTCCCAGATAATTCCTCTCATCCCCTTTCCCATCAGAGAGGCAGCAGCAAGAAGAGAGAGCTGGTGGCTCTCCCTGCTGCTGCTGGGTGCTAAAACAAACCCTCCACTGCACGCTGGAGAGGAGCACGTGGAATTCTAGAGCTGCTTCAGGCAGTCAGCAGGATGGAGGGAACTTTCTCAGAGAATTAAATGAACAAATTGAGAGTAAAACCCCCATTCAGAGGTGTGGGTGTGGGGAGGGAGGGATGGAGAGGGAAAATCCAGCTGAAAGGAGGAGAAATATTCCCAGCTAAATGGCTCACTGTGTTTTCCAGGAACAAAAGTAGAAACCCACGTTGGGTGTATGATTTAATTTACAGAAATCTGAGGTTTTTATATATTTAGGGGCTTCACTGTGACATTAGCAGTGTAAAATGTAATGTTTAAGGGGCTTTGTCACCTGCATGGTGTGTGCCCCCCTCCTGCAGAGCACCAGCTCATTCTGCTGTTCCACCCTGCTAATTTCTTCATTTCTACTGAGTTTGGTATTTAAATATCTGCCAACTCTCTGAGTTCCAACAAGCATTGGCATGAGTAATGAGTCAAATGTTACAGCAGCATTATTCTTTGACAGTTCTAAAAGGATTATATAACTCGAATTTTAAATAATATTTTTGAAATGTGTAATTTAAAAGGTCCTCGTGTTCTGTAAATGGTTTAATTTTTCATCCCGTTTAATTGACATTGCAAAGGAATCATTAAGTCAATGATGATTAAAGCAGCACTTTTATGGATCAAACTCTCTTTGGGGAGAAATTCAGTCACCATGAAAGAGATATAGCCATGGATTTTGAGGATGCTGCAAGAGAAGCAGGAGCTGAATAGGCTTTTCAATAAATCTCATCTAATCTGGAGCCTCCTTCCAGTCAATCCAGGGCCAAGGCACTGGATAGTGTGGAAAAAAACCCTTTGTGATTTTACAGGACACTTGGGAAGGAGGGATTTATTTCACCCACGTGGTTTCAGCCCAATTTGAGCCAGATTCTAAAGAAGGGAGGATGTAATCAAGTTATTAATTGCATCCTCATGGTGAAATTCAGCTGCTTCCTTTTCTGTGTAGTAAATGTCTGCTCCTGCCAAAATAAATCAGGAACTTTGCTTGGGTTCATGTTGGATTTCAAAAGTGCATCCATGGGATCGTTGCTGTTTTTATTTTGACTAAAAATTATAATATTTAAATCTATGGTAGGTCCTGAAATGGGAAATAGCACCTGGAATTGGCTTTTTTTAAAAATTATTTCCAGTTCTCCTTAATAATATCTGTGTTTAATGGATTTTTGTTCCTTTTGAAGCTGGATAAACATTATCCCATTATCCCATCCTGTGGAAAAGGGGAATGGTGTCATTGCAGACTCATCTGGATGAGTTTTACCTCAAATGTTATTGTACATTCAAATGTGGGTGCCAGATATTTGTGTTTTAAATCATCTGTTGGGGAGGTTGTGTGCCAGGTGTGACCTTTACTGAAAATAAAATATGTAGGAAATTCCAAGTTCTGGGAAACATAAGTAGAGCAAGTTGTGTAAAAGATCCTGGAAAGGAGAAAAAAATGAAACCAGGGATTAAGGAATGATAAATACAGAAAAAAAACAAGTATTAAAAATATATCAGGTCAGGAAAATGTGTTGCTCTAAGAGGGTTTGTGATAACATGGATTTGGGGCTGAGTGGGATCCCAATAAAAATGAAACCTCCAAAGTCAGGAGTGCCTCAGAGAAGATAAATAATTGGAAATAGGAGCAGATTGTCTAAGAACAGAATCTGTCTCAGCTTGAAAATTCTCTCCACATATGTATGATGTAGAGATAATAACCAAATTCTAAGTTTTATTCCATTTAGTTCCCTTAAGTGATATCTCTGCTAAAAAGAACATCCAGCCAAAACTTAAAAATTCACTAAACCAAAGGTAAAACATTATCAGAGAGAGGAAAAAGCCATTTTAGAACGGGTTTGAGAAATATAAATTTAACAACTAAATAGGCTCTAAGTTCTCAAACCTCTCAGTGTAACAATTTAGCAAAATCTTGGAAAAACTTATATGTCGTGATGAAAAGGGGAAAAAAGGTTTGCCACTTAATATAGTGGTCATTGATGATAAAGAAATTTTCTGGCCCTAGCAAAGTTTCTGGGGAATCTGGTGGCTTCCAGGCCACGTTTGTTCAGCTGTGTCATTAGCAACAATAATAGTAATACAGCAAAATCAAAAATTTGTGGCTCCAAATCCACAATGTCCCCACCGAAAATGGAGAAATCTAGGTGAAATGTCAGCACCTACAAGGGAAAAAGGCTGATTGCAACTAAAGCAAATTAGTCCTTCCCTGAAGATAAGGAAACCAGATTCTGCACATCTCTCCCACTCCTGCTGGCCCCATGTCCCTCTTAATCACGTTCCCTAATCCTGATTTCTCCTGAGCTACAGTCACTGTGTGCCCACTTTTCAGAACAGCCTTGACATTTTCATTTATCCCTCTCCACCCTCCAGTTCCTTGGCTGCTCCCACAGGGAGGCTGGGGGTTCACATCCAGCTGAGCTCCTGCCTGGACCATTCCCATGGTGGTTTCTGTGGGATTTTCCCCTTCCAGGGGAAGCAGTGGGCACTTCAACAGCCCTTTGTGAAGTTTGGAGGGTGTCACATCCAGTTGAGCTCCTGCCTGGACCATTCCCATGGTGGTTTCTGTGGGATTTTCCTTTTTCAGGTGGAGCAGTGGGTATTCAGCAGCCCTTTGTGAAATTTGGAGGGGTCACATCCAGCTGAGCTCCTGCCTGGACCATTCCCATGGTGGTTTCTGTGGGATTTTCCCCTTCCAGGGGAAGCAGTGGGCACTTCAACAGCCCTTTGTGAAGTTTGGAGGGGCCACATCCAGCTAAGCTCCTGCCTGAGGACCATTCCCATGGCAATTCCTGTGGGATTTTCCTTTTTCAGGTGGAGCAATGGGCATTCAGCAGCCCTCAGAGCTGCAGCAGGATTTTTCCTTGATTCCAGCTGGTTCAGCTGAGCAGAACTTGCAGGAATTTCCTGCAGCACGAGTGAGGGGAGCCCTGAGCTCAGTGCCTCGGTCTCAGCCCCAGGATCCCGATGGAAAGCCCCATCCATCAGTGCCCCAGTTCTGCTGATCCCCTGAACTTGCCTGCTGCCTTCCCTGTCAGATGCATTTGTTTTATGAGCCAGGACCTCAGCCAGCGTTAGCCAAGGCTCCCACAGGCTCTTTGCAGGATCTGATGCTCTGCTGGGGCCGTGCCAAAGCGTCTGCGCGGCGTCTTCCTGTCCTGCTTCTATATGGAGCAGCCTGGCACTTATGGGAGGGAGGCCAAATGAACTTTCAATAGTGCATCAATCCACAAAATCTTAATTGTGACTTTAGTTATTCCTTTGGAGGGGAGCAGGCGAGTCCTTGGTAAAGTGAGAGGACTTTTCAAGCCTCTTTCTGGGTTGGGATAAGCAAGGTGCAGATACAGGACGTTTTGGGGGCTGGTGAGGATGTTTCCTAAATATCTGAGGGCAAGATGTGGCCAAGGTGGATTGAAAAAGGTCTTTAATGGGATGGGCTGTTTGTACCATTTTCTTCATCACTTGAAAATTTAATTTTCCCTGCTGAAGTTTTCCCTCAGTGCAGTTTTTATCTCTTTAAAGAAGAGGAAAAAAAAAAACAACAACCCTCTTCTTTACAAGAATTTGGGATTCAAGTACCTCTATTTACTCTCCTGTTAATCCCTATCTTTTCATGGGGGGGGCTGATAAACCTAACTTTTGAAATCGGATCTGTTTCAATAGTTTTGGGCAAGTATAAGGAGCATATAAACACACAATATTTTAGTGAATGTTTTGCATCCAGGGCAGTTATGCTCATGTTGGGCATCTTCCCACCATGGCTCTTGTCTGTCCATGGTATTTGTTTTGCTCTCTAACAAGTGCTTGAATACAATTTTTAATGATTTACCTGCAGAAGTCATTGTCAGTATTTTAGGGAGACTGAAAGATTCCTTTGCTGGCAAGAGCATTTCAGGTCAGTGTTAGGATTCAGCCCCTGCTTCCTGAGCCTTGAGTTTCCTCACTAAACCACGGCTCCTCACTGCATTTTTGGATATAAAACCAACCAAAAAACGTTTAGAGATCTCTACTGGCAAAATCTGAACAATCCTTTGGAGTCTGCAAACTCCCTTGTCCGTCTCAGAGCTTTGGCTGCTGCTCTTCTGGAGCTTCAAGTCCCAAAATCTTGTGCTGTGTGCTGCCTTTTTAATGAGCTGCAGGGGATTCAGGAGTCTCCATCCAGGACAGGACCCACGTGCTCCCTTCTGCCTCGTGCTGTGGCCTCTGCACAATAAAACTTCTGGAGGAAAAAGCTGATATCAATCTTATCTTAATGGCTCTAAAAACGTGGCTACAAGGCCTTGCACGAGGGAAGTGGGATCTGGGAAAACTCAACCTTGACTGTTGTTGCAATAATTTAGCAAGTTTTATGTTCAGTCTTTATTTCCCATTTGTGTTGTGTTTTGCCATTAGTAATTTATAATAAATTGCTGCCTTGGAAGTGTTATTAAAGATACAAACCCCAGCCTTTTACTTTACTTTAAGATTTGGAAATGTCCAAAATATTTTCATTGATTTGTGTGCACGAGGTGCTACTGAAAAATCCAGCTTCCTTTTTTTCCCCTTCTTTTTGTTTTGATATTTTATTTAGCAGCTCAAGTTTGCTTCTATTTCAGAAAAGCTTTATTTTAGCTCTTCGTTGAGAATTCTATCTAAACACTTTCACTTTAGGATGTATTTTTTCGGTAAAATATTTCCTGGAAGAGAAATTTGGAATACAAGCACATATGGCTTGCTTAGGATCTGATTTCAGCGTTGCTCAGGGTAAGAAAGAGAGGCTGAGCAGGATGAGGGAAATTTGGTGGCCACTGAGTTCCTGTCTGGCTGGAGCTGGGATGTTTTTTAGCCCTTATCAAAGTTGGGAGAGCAACTCCAAGCCAGCCACCGGAGGGATTGGATCGATACCTGGCAAAGAGCCTGAAGGTCAGATAAAGTACTTAGGCAGGCAGGATGCCAGGCTAAAGAGATGTCAAGAAAATCAATTAGATCCTAAAGAAAGAGCAGCAAGCTAACTAAAAATCCAATCTTGAAAGGCTCTTGATATTTCGAAGCCAGCTTATTACTGTTCCTATATCTTTATCTGGCTAATAAAATTACCTTTGTTAAGCAATTAAAACCAGACTCGGGTCACGCCAGGAGAGCACAGAACGGCCTGGGAACACCTGTGTGGGGCCAGATTAGGCACAGCTACGAGGGGGGAGGTGAAAGGGGGCAGTTTTGGGGACAGAGAGTGACACCAGGGTGGTTCAGCTGCCCCCCTCCTCCTCCCCTATCGATCCCTTTACCTTTGTGCTCTTGGCACACACGTCTCGGAGACTTTCTCCCCCGAGTGGTAATGGAAAAATGGAGACTTGGAGTTTGTCTGCTGGTGCCAGGTAGTTTGCTTAATAAATTATAGCTGTCTGAAGTCAATAGAGAGAGGAGAAGAGAAATTCAGAGGGGTGGGTTGGCCTTTGCTTTCCTCTCCTCTCCCCACTTCTTTTCCTTCCTCTCCTCTCTCCTCTCCTCCAATACACGGTGATGGGAAGGAGCAGCATTGAACTGGATTAGCAGCTGGAAAAAAAGGACTTTGTCAGCTTTTCCAGGACAGGGTTTCACCTCCTTTGTGCAGCACTGAACAAAGCAGTTGAAGGTTCTTTTTGCTCCTATTGATGTGTTCATGGAATCAGAGTCATGGGGCGGTTTGGGTTGGAAGTGACCTCAGATGTCATCCAGTTCCAACCCCAAAGTTCCAACGTGCCACCCTCCAGGCTGTGTTTGGTGATGTGCTGGTGTCATTAGCCAGGGTTTGGGTTGACTGAAAAATGTCAGTTTTTTGCTCTGAAAGGGCAAAAATATTTGCCCACACAGTATTTCCACACAGTTTTTATGATTTGTATTTTGACTGACAATTTTAATTGTTGTTAACCAGCTGCTGGAAACATCCTGTGGCTGGCCTGTCCATCCACATGGGAATATGGATGGGAACGTGTGCATGGACATATCTCCCCCTCACATCAGTGGGACAAACTCCCAGAACAGAAACAATAATAATAAATAATAATAATAAATCCTTTCTTCATTCTGACCTTACATGGAGACACAGAATTCAATACATATTAATGAAATCAACAAAACCTGTCTGTACATAATTAATAAGGTTATTTATTTTATTCAGGGCCTTACTGGATGACTGAGGAATCAGAATAAGGAAGGGCACAAATAATGACAATGGAAATCTGATGTGTCACCGAGGAAAGGGCTCAGGGTCTTAATTTCTTGCTTGTTTTTCTGCTCAGATGAATTTTGTGATAACCTCGACCTAGAGTTTCAGCACATGCACCAGGTTTTAATTAATTGGAGCCTTTTTGTTGCCAGTGATCTCACTAACAAAATATTAGAGGAAATAAGTGGTGTAGGACTTTTCAGGCTTCCTGTCCAAGACTTGGTCTCCTTGCCAGGACAGATCTGTTAACATTCTTGTCAGTATTCATTAGGATTATTTTCTTATTCAAATCCAGATTTCATTGGCTGGCCTGTAAATGAATCCAGTACTAAGAGATACGAAATCTTCCAGAAATTGGAAATGTTGCATTTTGAAATCTTAAAATCAATAAAACAAAACCAAACCATTTCCACAACTGCCTCCATTGCCAGTTGTGACCTGCACTGGACAGCACTTCTCAAATGTCCAAATTCAATATTTATAAATAAAAACATGATTGAATCTCCCCTCCTCTCTGCCTTTCCCAGATATCTGTGCATATCCCACAGGACCAGCTTTATTTGAATGAGCTGTATTTTTAGGAAGCTGGTGAGGAACTCCACATATTTACCATACATAAATACATATATATCTGTGTGTGTGTGTGAGCTAAAGAGTACTGCCAGGAGCAGACAAAATAGTGCTTTTGAAGAGTGATGGCAGTGATGTATGCACAGTAAATTAGGAGGATTTGTGTGAAATCCTTTGTACTATTCTGGTGATCAAATGTAAATCTTTACAGGGAGTGAAAGTCACCTCTTATGGATGTTAACCCAGAACCAAGCCTTCCATGGGAAATAGAGAGAAGGCAATTAAATTAAGGGGAATAATTTAATTATTAATTTTTTGACCATTAGTAGATACTCTTCTCTTATTCAGACTTTGTAAACTCGTGGGTTTTATAAATTTCAAGTGGCTCTGAAGGCTTAGGACATAACTTAGTGCTGACAGTTCTGATCTCTGCTCCATCCATAATCTCTGGGGAATTCCTACTGGGCCAGGACCACAAGGTACCCCTGGGAAATGTCTCTTTTTTTTTTTCAGTGTAATCACTTTCCATAAAGGGATTTTTTTTTTTCTGCAAAGAAAGCAGGTGTTTTAGGGTTATAAAAATATAACAATGTGGGAAAGTCTGTTAAGGCAGTGACAATCAGATTTCATCACCTCTAAGAGGATGCACAGATAACTGGGCTCTTGTCAGCTGTTCCACCTGAAAGTGTAAGAACCCTCTCCAAGCCAGCCCAGGATTACCAGCAGGAAAGAAACCAGGAGATTATTGTGCTTTTCCAGCTCCTATAGGCATATTGTGCCACTGAGTGTTTGAAACTTAATTCAGTTTTTTCTTGCAATTCTCTGAATTGTTTGGGTGCTTTGGCACAAGAATTCACCAATTAAGAAACAAGCAAAAAGACTTTTAAATGAAACTCACCACATTTGTTCGAGTCATTGAAAAGCAGGAAATTACTGTTGCTCTCCAAAAAGCAGCTGTGTGTACACAGTGACATTTTATTTAATGATTGAAATTATAGTATAAATATACATTGTATTACTGGTTATTCTCATTTTACAATACTGAGATAGGGCTTGAGCAGAGATGTCAGCTCAACCAGCCAGGCTTTCTCCAGGAGCAGCAGAAGCCCAGACCTTGATGACATTAGGAAATATCAATTGGTGTTTAAATTCTGATGTTGGAAGAGTTTTTTATTTACTTTTGGAATCTTCCCATCCTGGGAGTTGGGCTGCTGCTCCCTGGGTGTGACTTTCTGTTGGTGTTTAGTATCAAGGTGAAAAATAATGTGTTAGGAGTTGTAGAATAAGAGTATCAGAATGGTTTGAACTGAGAAGAGACCTTTAAGCCCATCCAGTGGCACCCCCTGCCATGG
>VXBQ01006036.1:83355-135484 GCA_013400175.1 Phainopepla nitens
AAAAAAAAAAAAAATCACTGTCCCTCTTCTTTATAAATCCTTTTGAAGAACAGGAATGTTAATGTTAAGCTTGCAAGAAAAAATAATTCCAGGGTTCTGTGCAAGCCTTGCTCACATCCCTGCTGGTGAGGAGAAGTTCTGTGGCTCCTCCAAGAACCCCTTTAGCTCATGGAGTTGTTGCAAAATCCACCACAGGTGAAATGACAGAGGCAGCTCCTACCTAAGCCTTGGTTTATTCAGTGATGGCAAGTGCCTGAAATGGTGCAAGCAATAATTAAATCCCTTGGGAACAAAACGTGTCTGGGCCAGCTGTAGAGTTTCCTGCTTAGGGAGGGATCTGGAGGTGAGCAGGAAAAGCTCTCAGAGTCTCAGGTCTCAGGAGAAGCAGCAGTTCAGCTGGAGGCCTTCATCCCTGCAGAGTGCCTGGAGAGAGCTCCTGAACAGGCTGGGGATATAAAAAATAGATGGAGGACGTGGTCTGAGCCATGCCTGATGGGTAATGAGCTGGGAACACTCCCCATGGCATTCAGGTCATGCTGTATTTTAATTAGAGAGAGGAGAGGAAGTGATCTAATTACCTGCATGGCTCTGCCAGAGAGAGAATGAACAGCTTAGTGCAGGTGGAGGTGGCCAAGCCTGGCTTGGTGCTGGGCTGGAGCAGAGCTGGGAGCTGGTGGGGCTGAACCCTGCTCCTCTGGAAATGTGTGCTTGGTGGATTCAGAAAGAAACAGGAAACTGCAGAAAACAAAAAATTAAAAGAGTCAATTCTATGGGGAGCAGCGATAGAACTATTAAAATAATAACTTTCTAGAAATAAATATTTAACACCCATTTTACACCATGAGGATGGAAATTTTCTAACTGATTTAAGGGCATCTTACTGATTTTTAAGAGCTGAGGTGTTTCACACTTTGGTTATGTGAATGCTTGATCTTTTTTTTGGCTGTATGTTTGAAATGCAGAAGAAATCTCTCGCCTATTTTTCAATCTGGAGAGCTCAAAGATGTTACTTGTGGTTAATTTTCCAGCCAAGAGGATTTCAGTCATGTGAGGCAAAATGACACCGATTTATTCAGTCCATCAGCACTGATAATACACTTGGAGAGAACCATCTGCATTGATGGGATTGTATTTATCTACAACTACACATAAATCAATTTCTTTTTCCTGAATCACCACTTGGTGAGATTTTTTTCAGGGGTATTTAGGATTAATTTTATTGTTGTTCTAGGAGAGGTAAGATAAGGACCAGGCTGTAATATTGGAAAAGGAGAATACATCAGCTTTGTTTTAAAATGCTTCGTTGGTTGGGGATTCAGTGTGAAAACAATCTGAGTTATGTCCTGAAGATGGGCAAGGAAATGATTAAGTGACTCTATTTCTATGCAGATTGGGGCTGCGTAATTAAATACCTACTTACAGACAAAAGCAGAGATGAAATTGCTTCCTCAGTTCAGAGAAAAAAGTAATAGGAAGGGCTATAAAATGGTATGAATAAAGAAATAAATGGGAGCAGTAAATGGCCAGTCAATAGGGTGTTTTGGAACTAGAGAGGGTCAAGCCAACCTGATCTTTTATTCTATTTTTAATTTTTCTGAGAGTGCAGGTTAGGCTGAAAAAGTGACTGGAATAAACCTAAACTTATATAAAACATTTGAAGTGGAGCTTGTTTGAATTGTTGATTAAGAACTATAAATCATTATCTGGCACATATTAAATAAGTTGAGGTGGCAACTGTGTGGTTTCAAAGGGGAGCTTAAAGAGATGACAGCTGAGAAATAAACTCCTGGTAGAGGGAGACTTTTAGGTTGGTTCTAGATGTTTCTATCAGTGACCTAGAAGGAAGCAAGAAATCATTACTGAGCATCACTAAACCCCTTGCAAATGGCTTTATAGAGGGATTATGTATTCTTTTCGTGGAGAAGATGATGTATTGGTCTTACCAAAATTGTGCCATGGCCTCATCTGTAATAAACCCTGTGGTGTATAAACATTGGGCAGATAAAGGTGTGGTGCAGGCCAGGAGGAGGAGCTGGAACTGAGCAAAGCCCAGGGGCTCGTGTTCAAAATGGTGTGATTGATCATTGTGCTCAGGGGCTCTGGGTGCACTGCCACTCTACTTCTGATTTTTTAAAATTTTTTTATGTTTTTTTGATTTTTTACTTTTGATTTTTACTGCCATGTTTTCAACAAGGGGATCTGCTGTGCTCCCAGACCTCTTGGTGGCTGAGGGTGGAGATTTCAAATGTGGCACTGGAAACCCTGAACACCTCCTCTTCACTGCCTTGCAAGAGGCTTTTACATTTTCTTGGCTGTACTCAGGGAATCTTTGGTGTTCCCCAAAGGGTTTTTAATGGCATTTTTGTAGGAACCAGTAATGCAGGTGGAAAGATCAATGAATTCTGAATAAATGAACATTTTCCCAAATTTCACCTAAGGAAACTAAGATGCCTTTGGCCTGGGAGGGGGTCTGAATGTGCTGTGGATTTAACAAAGGGGTTTGAAATGGTGTTTGGGGTTTGAAATGTGGAAATATTGCCTGGTTCCCTGTGGGTCCTGCAGCCCTCCCTGCCCCTCCGTGCGTTCCCGTGCCATCAGCTGCAGTGCCCAGCGAGGTCATCCTGACCCCTCACCCCACTATCCCTGTTCCTTTTCCACCTCACTCCTCATTCCCAATCCCAGCTGATTTCACAGAATCCCAGACTGATTTTTGGGTTGGAGGGGACATTAAAGCCCATCCCATGCCACCCCTGCCATGGCAGGGACACCTCCCACTGTCCCAGGCTGCTCCAAGCCCTGTCCAACCTGGCCTGGACATTTTATATCCACTAGCAGCTTATATTTAAGTACTGTTCAGTAACACAGAACTCAGGTGTGGAAAAAATGGTATTTACTCATAGTTTCCACTTTTTAGTAGAAGTGCTGAGTAAACAAGGCTTTGTGCTCTGTGATTTTCTGGGCATCCCCTCTGGCACGGAGCAGACACGGAGCTGTCTGGCTGAGCACTTGTCTGAAAGCTCCTTCCTTGCATCCATGGCATTAATTCAGCTCCTTCGTATGGCTGCTTTCCTCCTGGATCATTTGATGTGTTCTGTAAGCTGCCTGCTGAGGCACTGTGTCTGTATTGTTCCATGGAGAACGATGCCAGTCCCGCTGGATTTATGTCCCTGATTTCCTGGATGCTGAGCTTGTTTCCATTATAATTCAACGTCCTGCCTCCATCCCTCTGGTCGGGGTGCACGGCTCGGAAATTGTTTATGTTGTGGAATTACCTTCTGACATTGATGCATGGGGAAATTATTCCAGAAACCCCTGAAAAATACAGTGCAAGCTGCAAGAAATTCAGGGAACTAACGGGGATGAGGGAAACCTTCCAGACCGACCAGAAATGTGGCAAAGAGCAGCAAGGAAAAAAGGGACAATTAGTGTTGCTGAATGCCAAGGAACTCAGGCTGGCATGGCTCTGTTTGGGACAGTTTGGCTTTCTGGAAAGCCCTTTTTGCAATTATGTTGTGGAATTACTTTCTGACATTGATGCATGGGGAAATTATTCCAGAAACCCCTGAAAAATACAGTGCAAGCTGCAAGAAATTCAGGGAACTAATGGGGACGAGGGAAACCTTCCAGACCAGGCAGAAGTATGGAAGTCTTTCCAAGGATTTGTGTCATCCAGGGGCAATGGTGTGGTGCTGGGCAAAGGTTCCTACAGGACAGTCACACTTGGAATTCCAGCAGATTAGCCTATCATCAAGTCATCAGGATCCTGCCATCAGAATAAACACAGCTGTTGTTTTCCAAGAAACGTGGCAAAGAGCAGCAAGGGAAAAAGGGACATTTAGTGTTGCTGAATGCCAGGGAACTCAGGCTGGGAGAGTCTGGCTTTCTGGAAAGCCCTTTTTGCAACAGAGGAAAACCCAAACCTATCCCAAATCAGCGCGGCACTCATGACTTTCTAAATTGATGGTTGCAGTTATTCCCTCTTTGTTTTATGTTTTTGGGCTGGTTTGGTTTTTTGGTGTGAAGGGCACTTTTAATTGGTTGCTTTTATTCTTTCAAGAGTATTTCATTTATTTCACTTACTTCATTTTCTGCTCCTCCTATTTCTGCTCCTGATCTACATTTTAACAACAAATGGGAGAGCTGGCGGTGCTCACCTGGAGAAGGGAAGGGTCCAGGGAGAGCTCACAGCAACTCCAGGGCCTGAAGGGGCTCCAGGAGAGCTGGAGAGGGACTGGGGACAAGGCCTGGAGGGACAGGACACAGGGAATGGATCCCACTGCCAGAGGGCAGGGGTGGGTGGGATACTGGGAAGGAATTCCTGGCTGGGAGGGTGGAGAGGGGCTGGGATGGATTTCCCAGAGCAGCTGTGGCTGCCCCTGGATCCCTGGCAGTGTCCCAGGCCAGGCTGGATGGGGTTTGGACAACTACAGGGATAGTGGAAAATGTCCCTGCCCATGGCAGGGGGTGGAAGGAGAGGATCTTTAAGGCCCCTTCCAACCCAAATCAGTCTGTGACTCTGTGATTCCTTGTTTCTGATAATGTAAGCATCTGGGGAAAAATTAATTGGGATATTTCCTAAAACAAAGCCCCAGGTTACGCTTCCATAGCACCTCTCCCAAAAAAACCTGCAAACTCTATAAAAGATGTAGCTACAGGCTTCTTTTTAAAGTTTTGGTTTTTACAACATATTTTACCACAAAATAAATCCAGAAACTCTTTGTTAGTGCAGCTAGGAGACAGATTTCAGGTTTCAATGGAAAAATGGAAAGTTGGGGTTTAAACAATCTGTTCTTTCCTGGGATCTCCTTGGAGCAGGAGAGGCTGGGTTCAGAGACCTGAGGTAGCAGGGAAGGAGATTAATTTGGACAACAAAGGAAGTAGAAGAGTCTTGATGTCATTAAAGGAAGAAAGTGGAGATAAAATGAGTGTATAATGACATAAAACACCTCTGGTGGTCTCAGCAAAAGTGTCAGGAGGGGCCATGGGAGGAATTATGTGCGAGCGAGAGAAGCTCATTTCCTCCGCGTGGCTGCAGTGGCTCAGCTCCCTTCCACCTCAGCACTTTATTTATACTCCCTTCTGGCAGCATATGGACAGCAATTTCCTTATTCCTGACAGCTTTTTTTATCCAAACTGGAAATCATCCTGCTCTCCCCAGTCCTTATGGGAAACACGGCACGAGGATGGATTGGGCCCGGGGAAGAGGCCTAGGAAAGTGTTGGAAGTAAGGAGTGGCAGGATTGTCAGGGTGATGGGAGGAGAGTAACAGAGGCCCGGGATCCAAAAACCTGCGAAAATTGGTGCTGCCACCTGAGGACTTCTGGGAGATACCAAAGGATGGAATTCAGAAGCTTTTAACAATATTCAAAAGGGTGGAGTCTGAAAAGTGTTGCTTATTTGAGGGGGTCTTTGCCACAGAGCACATTTCAATGTTCAGATTGCTGATTAATTAATGAACGTCATTTATTTGGCACAGCTGTGCCCTGTCCTGCATGGACTGAGAAGAAGAATAATTAAATTATCTTCCCTGGACGTTACTCAGTGGACTTTCCACTGAACAATCTCTCTCTGGCTTCTTCTTTCAAGCTCATTAATACAAACTTCCAACTTCTTCATTCCTTATGCCAGAATAAAAATTTGTCTGTGTGTTTGAGTCCAGGCAATCTGGCAAAGTTTATTCAAAGTAAGGATAGGAAATCTGATAAAAAAAGGAATGATGGGTCAGAAATCTGACAAAAGGAATGATTCATTCCTGCGGTATCCATGAGCTGCATCTTTGTTCCCTACTTATTTGTATCTCTTCAGGTGGAATGTCCTTCCACTGTGGCTCTGGAAAGCTCTGGAGAGAATTCCTGCTTGGGAACTGAAGTGGAAATTCCTGGGAAGCCTTTTCATCTTTCTCTTCTGTCACTGTGCATTTTTTGTCCACATTTGTGTCTTAATAACAGCGAGGAGCAGAATTTGTAAGAATTGTTTCAAGAACAGAGAATGTGGCAGTCAATAAATTAATTTATTGAAAAAAATCAAAAAATTAATTTATTGAAAAAACAAAAAATGCTATCCATGGAATTCCAGAATGAGCAAATATAAGTGAAAGTTCTCTCTGACTAGATTTTGATGTGTGATTACCAAGAAGATGCTTTAATAAGGTCATTTTATATGGCACATGGATTTTAAACAGAACATGATGTGACGTGCTTGTGGAATACCACCGTGGGATCAACTCTTTGGATGCAGCTCCTCATTTTTTGGGTTTGTGGCACAGAACTTACCTGTGGAGAGAAGACCTGGCTGCCCAGGCATGGCGTGGGAATGTGTGGCCTTTTTTCCCAGCTTATTCCTGAGCATTCCATGGGGGTGGTTGTTGCGTTTCTGATACGACGGAGATTTTCTCCGTGATGGATGTGATGTTCAGCATCTCCAGAAGCCCAGCAGTGTCTGGAGGCCTCTGTTACAGCATCTTTTGGAGCATTTTTTGTAGGAATTTGGGGCCCTTGGTATTTCTCCCAGCTTTAATTCTCCAGCTGGAGCTCGCCTGGGTGCAGCGGGATCCGTGTCCTGCACGCTTGGGGCCGTCCAACCCCAAATGGAGCACATGAGCCCTGACACCAGCAGTCAAATATCCAGCAAAGCCACCACATTCCAAGAGGAAAGAACAGCAGAATGAGTTTGGAAAATATTTGGGAAAATAAGATAAGTGGTGCACGCCGAGGTGGAGGGAGCCAATTTTGTGAGCCTCGGCTCCAACCGTAATGATGTGATTTAGATTAATTGCAGTGTTTTATTGCTTTGAATTGAAAACAGCGTTTTTGTAGGCGAGACAGCAGGTGCAGAATATCTCAAAAGCAAAGATCCAGTTTTTCCTGAATGCTTACTAAGTAATAAAAATGGGAAAGGAAAACAAGGCAGAAAATTCACTACACAAAGTGAATTTTTTTTCCTAAATCCAAAGTCTCGTGCTCCCCCTAATCTTCCTTGAAGCAATCACAGGTCTCCAGGGAGCAGATTTCCATCCTGCCTCGAAGTGCACCCTGAGGATTTTGGTCCAGTCTGGACTTTGTAACACAGACTGGTTTAAACCATTGAGTTGTGTTGATGAGATTTTTGAGGGGCCAGAGAGCACCTAATTTTGGGGCAAGAGCTTAACAGCAGGACAAGCATTAACACAGAGCCATGGCTCCAAGATTAAAATCTCCAGTGAATCCTGTGGATCCTTATCCCTCCCAGCAGCAGTGCCCAGTATGTTCTGTCTTGGGAATAGAAAGAGAATTGTGAATTAGGCACCTTGCAGCCCATCATTATTTGCAGTTCTGCACCAAAAGGCTGCTGTTTGTTCGTTCTGGCCGTGTGTCCTGGCTGCAGTCTCTCCTGGGTACACTCTGCTGCTCAGCACCCAGAGTGCTTTCTTCCTAAATTAGCCAAGAATTCTTCACCTTTGATGGAACTGAATGCCCAAAGCTGCACATTCACAGTCTCTTCCTTGGGATAATCACAAGGACGTGGTGCTGTGCAATGAGACAGCATTTTGCTTAGTCAAAGGCAAAGAGAAGAGTTTCCAGGGGCATGGAGTGCCAGGACAAGGGGTTTGCTTTCCAAGTGACAAAAGAGGAGCTTTAGATTGGATTGGTTTCCAGTGAAAACTCTGGGCTCTTCCCAGGCTAGAGATCCCATCCATGGGGTTTGGAATTTTTTGTTTGCCACAAGAAGCAGCTCCATCCATCCATCCATCTGTGCCCTTCCCTGGTCCCATCCCTCTGCACCGATGGTCAGGTGAGCAGCACCGAACCCCCCCGTCAGTCACTGCTTCCCCAGCTGCAGCTCTGTGCTTTTAATGAGCTTTGGGGTGTTACCCAATCCTTCAGAGCCTTTGGGGAAAGACAGCTGGGAAAGGGCAAGCAAAACTCTCCAATTTTAGTGTGCATTGCATAAGAGAAGAGCAGGAAGCTGGGAGGGAGCTCCGAGGAGGAGAGATTTATCCCACACAACACTGCCAACGAAGCACAGTCTGGTAAGGGCACCCAGGGCTCGTTCCTTCCCTTCTATACATAGATCCTCCTGCCTATAATGGGAGAATTAGGTAATTTTACACAGTTTTTGGTACAAAGCATGGTTTGTTTAGTGTAGCTGATTGCTGGAATGGCTGGAAAACAGGCTTTCCTTGAGTTGTGACACCAGAATATTTGTTCTGCGAATGATTGAAGGCTCTGTCCCCACTTTTTTTCCTCATGACCCTGTCCTTCTGCTAGTCCCATTTCCATTTTTAATGTGCTCCTTGGTGTAGCAGCAGAGCAAGAACGGGGCTCGCTCATTCAAGGCAGGTTTTTTTGTTTTCCTTTTTGCTGTTTGTAATTTTCTGCTGTTACAGATCAGGTTGTAGTTGTTGGCAGTGATTCATGCAGAGAGGCAGAAGACCCAGATTTTTTGTTTAGCATTTTTCAATATGTTTGGCATTTTAATGTTCTCAAACCACTCTTTAATTTGTTACATCTTGCTCACTCATAATGTACAGCTGGGGAGAGATTGGTACCATAGAGAAGTTCCTGAGGGCTCCTGGGTGAGGAGTGTTGGAGACTGGAATGTTAGGGTAATTATGGAACTATTGGGAGTTTACAGAGGGTCCATTATATGCCTCGAGTTTAAAATGTGAAAAAAAACCCAACTGTTTTGACTGAGCAGATTTTTTCCTTGTCTAAATTAGATTCATGGAATGGTTCAGGTTGGAAAAGACCTCTCAGACCATTGAGTTCAACCATTCCTGCCACTCACCCGTGTCCCCAAGTGCCACATCCACACATTTTTTTAACACTTCCAGGGGTGGCAGCACCACCACTTTCCTGGGCAACCTGTTCCAAGGCTTGACCATCCCTTCAGAGATGAAATTTTCCCTAATATCCAATCCAAATTTTCATACTTCCATCGACTGCAGCATTTCTAGTAGCTGCAAAAGACCACTGTGGTGTGTAAATTGGATTTGTGATCCTACAAATGCTGCTAGTAATGCAGAGTACTCTGCCCATAGGTAGAGGAAGGGATCCTTCTGTCCAAGTTCTGTTTTATTTAAGCTCTCTTTAGTGAGATTGATAAAAGGCAGTTGGAGGTGAGGCAATTGGAATGAGGAGAAAAGCGCTGGAGCAGAAGGTAAAGCCCATCCTGATTTATTTCTCTGCCCACAAAGGAAAAGATTTAATCTGAGGGTGGATGCCAAGACACCCCAGTCCCCTGAAAGCAGGATGAGATGAATTGTGGAAACAGGAACAAGGAAAGCAGCGAGACTGGAGTTTCACCTCTTTATTTCTCCCCCCACCCTCACCTTAGAAGCGAATCGATTTTTTTTTCCCCTAACGCATCTCGCAAAACAAATCTCCCGAGCGGAAAGATCACTGTGTGTTTGAAACGCCTTCGTAATTCCTTCCGCTTCCCCGTGCTGCCTTTCCATGGATCCGAGTGTGAAGCCACCAGGATCTGCAGGAGGAATCATCTCTGCCTGAGAACTCATCTCTGGCAGATGGGGCTGCGAGGCACAGATGGGGCTCCCTGGCTGGAGCAGGGAGGCAAAAGCCGCGAGCCCGGAACATCGCATCCCTCCCGGATCCTTCCCTGCCCCGGCCCCACACTCCTCACACGTTTTAGGACAGGGCTAAGGCAGGAGAAGGATGAAACCGTGCCCTGATCTGGTGTGATTTCCACTGGGAAGTGTGTGACACTGGTGGGGCTCGTAAGATATTCCAGCACCAAACAAGTTTTTAATTTTTTTCTCCAAGGGTTTTGCTCTTCTTGTGGAACAGCAGCAGGTGCTGAAATCTGGATTGTTCTCACACAGAGTAAAGGAGTCTCTGCCATCCTGCCTGATGGCCATGGAGTCTCCAGGAGGTTGGAGCTGAGGAGGTTTCCTTCAGAAATCCTCCTGGGTCCTGGTTGTGCTTGGCAAAAATTTGACCTTGTCTCTCAAATGTTCTGATTTTGTGGAAGAGCTGAATTTCCCAAATTTCTGCTTGTTGTGTTTTAAATGTGGAGAGACATACCTTCCTACCAGGCTGGGAGGAAAAAATACATGAAGGCTCTGAAAAACTGAAGCAATAGGGGATATTTTATTAGGGTGCATTAAAGGCAGATATTTAAAGGCAGATATATCCCTTCTATCTTTTATTAGCAAACAAAAGGAAGTTGTGGACTCCCTGTCCCTGGCAGTGTCCCAGGCCAGGCTGGACAGGGCTTGGAGCAGCCTGGAATAGTGGAAGGTGTCCTTGCCCATGGCAGGGGGTAGAACAGTGCAAAGCTGATGACCGGCTTAAGAACTGGGACGAGCTTTAAGGTGCTTCCAACCCAAACCATTCTGGGATTCTGTGGTTCTGTGAAAGGTTTAAACCCCAGACCAGGTGGCAAAAGGCAAACATTCCCGAGTGCACAGCCTCCAAGAGACCCAGGAAATGACACTGTCATCCATGATTCTTGTCCTTTCATCTATTTCCTTGTGGAGGTCAGGTCAGAATTCCTCGTTAAGATCCTTCCTGGTGGAGAATTAATTGGGGAAGGGATTCGTGGGTGGAGTGGTGCCTTGAGCAATTCCTTCTTCAGCGAGTATTGGCTGAGATGGGCTGGGATCTTCTCCATGAGGGAATAGCATTCCATCCTCCTTCCTTGCAGGAGGTGAGTTTGTGAGTGTGTGAGCTCAGGAATTAGGTGATTTATTTCTTTAATGTGTTGAGTAACAGCAGTTCTGGGTCGTTTCACCAAAAAATCAGAAAAACTCTTTGCTCCTGAGCTGGGCTCAGCACGCCTGGATTGAGAGCTCGGTTTCTATCGGAGTTCAGAGATATTATTAAACTTTGCATCGCTGTGAATTATGTATCAGTCAGCACATTATCAAAATAGCAACATCTTGAAATACTTATTGAACAAACATGAAAGTAGCGTCTTGGATTACTTAAGAAGCATCTTTACACAGCGAGGAGAAATACAAGCTTTCTGTTTTTCGGGTAATAAAGGGCAAACAGGCTCAATAAATAGCTGCTTTTGGGAAATGGGATTTAATATTCATGGAAGTCAGTGTTCTTGGGGAAAAAAATACAATGAAAGAGAGAGAAAGCCTAAAAGCTCAGGGCTCTCCTCGACACAATAGGCAAAACCATCAAGGAGCCCATTTGGGATACACTGAAGTTCAAGTTTTGTCAATCCCAGGGAGGGTTTTTAGTGGCTGGAGGATGTCAGGGAGATAAAATTCACCAGGGCCTTTGGGAAATGCTCCGAGTTCATTAAATGAGACGGTGGTGAAATCAGAATATTTTAAACCTCACATTTTAAATTATTTTTATTCAGCATTTTACTCATTTCTCTCTAGATTTTTGGTACGTTTTTGTTGCAAAGGCCTTGTTTGACGTTCTGTGAAGATAATGGGGCAATCTGATACTAAACCAAAGCTTGCCAGCATGAAGCCACACCTCAGTGAGCCCCCAGCTGAGTTCTAATGCTGTCCTAATTCCTTAATGATCCTTTTATTGCAACAACCTCCAGCTTATCCAGAAGGAGGTCTCTTCTTGCTGGGGACTGTGCAATCACAGAGTGATAAATGTTCCCTGTCATGCTAAAACCTGTGGCTCCTGGGAAGAGGCAGTGGGAGGGCACATGGAATGGTTCAGGATGGAAAACCCCTCCAAGACCATCGAGTCCACCTCTGCCAAGGCCACATCCACGCAGCTTTGAAACCCCTCCAGGAATGGGGACTCCACCATTGCCCTGGGCAGCTGTGCCAGGGCTGGACAGCCCTTTCCTGGAAGTTTTCCCAGTATCCAATCTAAATCCCTCTTGGTGCAACCTGAGGCTGTTTGCTCGTGTTACTTGGGGGAAGAGACTGGACGCTGTGTGAGAGAGGGAAGGGAGGGAATCCTCCTCTCTTGAGGGGGATGTGGATGGTCTTCTCTGGGATGCTCCAGAGATGCCTCTTTCAGTCCCATTCTTCAGTCTATCCCTTCTTAAAAGTGATTAAATTGATGAAATTTGCTTATAACTGCTGTTACCAAAAGCAACAATTTATATTTGTTGCAACGTCACTTGCTGCTGTGAGCAGAGTTTTACTACAGAATTTTACTCAGCCACTGATGGTTTAAATTTGATATTTGTTTTGGAAAATAAGTGACTGATGAAGACATCCTGAGTACAAATCCCTAGATCTCTTCCAAAGCAACAGTGTGAAGGGTTTCCCAGTGCTGGCACCTTTTGGAACCTCCTCAGCCCTTGCACTGGTGCAGGCTCAGGCTGTTCTGTAATCCATAAAACCCTTGTGGCTGAGTGCAGGCATCCCTGAATTCCCTGGCACTGCTTCAGCGCCCATCCGAGGGAGGGGAGCTCTCTTTGTCACTGTAATTAGATCTAAGCTGAGCCTCTGCAAAACAAAGTGATGTCAGGACCAGTCCATCACGCTTTTCCAGTAAAAGCAAATACGAGGCACTTCCCTTCTGCCTCTTTACATGCTGGAGTATGCTTGGAGAAGAATATAAATCTTGTTTTGAGATGATAATTGTGGATACTTGTTCTCAGTAATGATCCAAAGCACCACCTGTTCCCGAGGTCAGTGCTGCCAGTGAAATGCACATGAGCCCTGGTGAGGGGACATCAGTGGCCTTGCTCCAGCAGGAAAACCACTGGAGACAGTAAATAATCTCGGAATCTGATTTCATCTCACCTCTGTATTTATGTTAGAGCCCTCATTTTGAAGCTGTAGGAAGCTGGGGACGACCTGGGGAAACGTGACAGCGCTGACAGCGAATGTGTGAGGAAATTCCCCCAGCTGATTTGTGCCCTGTGCCTTCTGCAGTGGGAGCAGCCTCGTGGGCGCTGAGGGGAATGGAGACAAAGCCCTGCTATCGTCTGCTGTAAGCTGAGCTGAGGCACCCCGAGCTCTGCTGATTTATTGTGGCAGCTGAGGGCATGGGGCTCGGAATTCTTCATGTTTTTAATAATTTAGATCGTTACTGGGACCAGCAGGGACAAAGTAATATGGAGGAGTTTTTTAGGGAAGGCGCTTTGATGCCTGGGGGAGCACAGGGGAGGTTTCTGGAAGGGGAGGAAGCCCCTCAGTGTCCTGGGATCCAGCCCTTGGACTGGCACAGCTGGACACACCTATGGAGTGGCCACTCACAGTCCTGCAGTGATAAAGGGGTAAAGAAATCACTGAATTTGCAGGAATTCTTTCAGAACTCCTGGGTCAGTCCTGCATTGCTCATCTCCGCTGCTGCTCGGCCTCGGGACCAGGCACAAATACTCCATCCACTGACTGTGATCCAAAACCACCTGCAAACCTCCACAAACACTCATTTCATGGCAGCCAGCACTTCTCAGCACCACTCCTTCCCCACTGAGAGCCTCCTGGTTATCCACAGCTCCCCTTGGGATCACACTGGACTGACCAGAGCCGATGGGATTTAGGGACTGGTCTGTGCTGGTGACACGTCCCAGCCATCTCCAAACCTGCTGCAACATCAAGCTTTAAATTGTTTCACGTCTAAATACCTACTATGATGCTGTGATGACAGAAAATCTGTAAAGAGGGCAAATAGAACCAGAAATTCAGCAGGACTTTTCCTTAAATTGGTAGGAATATCAGTGTCTTTTGCTGTTTGTAGGCCTTTTGAACTTGTTAATATTGCCAGTTAGGAACTGGTAATTTCCTTGTTAATATTTTCAATATTAACAACAGGTTATTGCTAAATTATAAATACTAATTAGAATCTCTTCCATTGTCTATTAATGTTAATTAATATTTTGTGGCTCTCATTCTTTGTTTAAAATATTGGTTATTCTAGCAGAGGCCTCAGTCCATGATCTAATGATAATCTTGTTTTCAAACCACTAAGAAAATGTTTAATATTTGATTTTTCACCTTTTTTTGTTACTTTTTTTTTTGTTTCTTTTTGTAAAGCAGCTGAAGTGTAGTTTGGAACAGTTCTGTTGAAGCTGTTCATCTCTGATTTAGGAACCTAAGAAATGCAAAAAGAATAACTCCCAAGTGAAGCCCCTTGTTCCCCTGATCAGCTCCCAGGGAAAGAAAGAAGTGCAAACACAGCTTGCCATTCCATGAGGGGATTTTTTTGTATGCCTGGGTCTCAACTCTCCCCTGAAGCAACAGAAACGGGGGAAAAGGATCCTGAAGCTTCTTGACATTTGTAAATTCGCTCTTATTCATCTTCCCATCTCAGATTTCTCAGCTGGATGACAAATGTGTGTCATCCATGGAGCTCTGTTTTTCAGATGTCTCCATTTATTGGATGCTCCGGGGTGTTTGGATTCAATTGGAACTTACAGCTTGTCTATGTTTTATTTGCATAATAAGACTCTGAATGACAGAGCAGCTCCAGCCAGACGTGTTGGCTCCAAACACTGCAATTGAAGCTGGGAGTATTTTGCAAGAGTGAAAAAAGAATGAGACTGAGAGAGAAAGAGTGTGATCACGTGTGACAAAGTTACAGGAGGGAAACACCATTCTGAGAGAGAAGATGCCTGGGATGATGATTTCCAGGCCAGGCTGGATGGGGCTTGGAGCAACCTGGGATGCTGGGAGGTGTCCCTTCCTTGCAGGTCCATTCCCACTCAGAATAATCCATTATTCAATAATTCTGTGAGGTGCTTCTTACCTTTAGAAAGAGAAAAAGGTAAAAGGAGAGAGCCAGAGCTTCACATCCCAGCCCCAACCCATGTTTTCATGTTCTGTTCAGTCCTGTAGCACATCCCCATCTCCCCTCCTGCCCGCTCAAGTTCTCCAAAAGCAGCAGGGGAGGGCACTTCCCTAAAAAAAACAGCACTCACATCATGTACTCCAAACCAGCATCATGTACTCACCCATACATACATAAATATAATATAAAATACAGCATAAAATATAATATATGGCATATAACTCAGGTACAGCCTGACCTTCCTGTGTGTTACTCCTGTGTGGAGAATATTTTAATATGTATTCCAAAATCCTTCATTTTTTTCCCCTTAAGAGCAAGCTTGTGGCAATTCAGTCATGAACCTCTGGAACTCTGGATGTTTGCCCACGATGTTCCAGGGATCCTGCATGCAATGGGTGGTTAAAGTGATGTTTTGTGTCCTTCCAAATTCAGTTCCTGAGATTCCCTTGGAGAAGCAGCTTCAGCTTGTGTGAGCTGCATTGCAGAGACAAACCCCTGTGTTTAAGTTGCAGCATTAGTTGTTCCAGCCTGGGCAGCTCCCATTTTTTTTTCCCAGGCTGTGCTGGCTGGAATCATCTCCAAGTGGCATGAGCTGGCACTTGAGATCCCTGGGCTGGTAGTGCAGGAACATGGCATCAGTTTCCCTTTTTCCGTGTATTTTTGAATTTAAAAAAATGATTTATATGTTTATAAATAAGAACTTGGCAAACACTATGTTTGAAGCATCTTTGATACTCCAAGAGTTAATCCAGAACCAGTCAGAGCTTTGGAGTGATGGTTTACAGATTTATTGACCCATGCACTTTTATTTGTGAAATGATGCTTTTCAATCCTCATCAGGTGAGTTCTGCACTTGTGCCATGCTGATAATGGAGCCCTTTGTATAAAAACAAGATATCTGTAGAATAAAAGACATTCCTTTACATTCTCCAGTCGTAGAGGTTATTGATTGTAACCATGGCCGTGTCAGGCAGTGCATTTTTAGATGATTACTTCATACCTCAGGTGATGTGATGCACCATAAAGATGATGGATGGTGATTTGCACTTCCAGGACCTTCCAAGTGAAGCCTGGATAATCCCTGTGGGGTTTTTTTCACCCTTTCAGCACCACCAGAACTGCTGGCCTTCTCCTGAAACAACAGAACCTGCCCAACTATCCTTTAAGTGCTGCCTTACCCAATTCCTAATAATGACATTTATTTCCCATTGATTAAGTTCCCTCTGGTGTAGCTCCTCCAGGCAGAGCAGTGTGTGAGCAGACATTATGAAGTTAGTAAACACTATAAAGTGTGAAAGCATTTGCTGCAGGAGCTGTAGTCTAAACATTCCAGGAGAAAGCAGGATTCCAGCTCTAGTCTTGGCTTTGCCTCTGAATATGATTGTAACCTTGGGCAAAGCTCTTCAGTTTGCCTCTCCTTAGTTGATTTAATTTGTGTAGCAGGATAATGAGACTTAGCAAGTTTCATCTTTTTTTTTTTCTTTTTTTTTTTTTTCCTGGGATGGTGGTGGGGAGAGGGTGGAGGGGATGGGGAGAAGCTGGCTGGAGGATGGATCCACACATCCCTGCTGGATTGACTCTGGAAAAGTGAGGCTGAGGCTGAGTATTCAGTGAGTTTTGCTGCTCAGCTTTGTGTTTGAGGCTTGTTTGAAGAGGAAAATACCAGAGAGGCGCTGCCATGGACTGAGGCACAGCTGCTTGGAAACCCTGAGGGAAATGATACCCTCAGGATGAGAGGAAATGGCCTCAGGTTGTGCCAGGGAAGGTTTAGATTGGATACTGGGACAATTTCTTCACTGGAAGCGTGGTCAGGCATCGGCACAGCTGCCCAGGGAAGAGGAGGGGTGGCCATCCCTGGAGCTGTTCAAAAGCCATGCTCATGTGTGCCCTGGGCTCAGTGGTGGCCCTGCAGTGCTGGGGAGTGGTGGGACTCAGAGGCCTTCTCCAACCTAAACCATTCCATGGTGCTCTGATAATAAATTGCCAGGGTTATGCTGAGCTCCAGCCCAAGACTTTCAGCCCCTCTCCCTGGCATCTCTTTTTATTTCTTTTACATTAACACTGAAGTGTTTTCTCCAAGAAATCCAGTGAACTCTGACTCTAGGACGGGTCTGCCTCTCTGCTTCCCACCTGGCTCTTTTTCTCTCTGTTTTCTTGTCCCCACTGGGAGATTCACAGGCATGAAAGAAATTAAAGGCTTATTTCATTTCCCAATCCATCTTCTGGCAGAAAGCTGCCCTGTTTCCCACTGTGCAGGTACAAGGGCTCTTGCCCAGTCATGTTTTAAAGAGTGGGGATTAACTGCTTACTTGGGAGCGTGTTTGAAGCTGAAACCTTTCACTGTCAGGAAGTTGTTCTTCAAATTCAGCCTGAATTATCTTTCTTAATTTAATCACACCACTCCCAGCTATGCCCAGTGACCTGCACTAAATCTTTTCCTTGCCATTCTTTCTGTTTACATCCTTCACGTGTGTGTTGACAGATACATTGCCCATAGGTATTGCTTGGCTTCACTATGTGTATTTAATTGAAATGCTTCTAATTATTCCTCCCAAATCCACCTCTGTGGCCCCTGCTTTGTTTTTCTTCTACTTTTTCTGTGCCTGGTTTGCGGCAGCTTGTGGGTTAAAATGATTTGCAAAGTGAGTTCGATGCCCAAGTTTTGGGAAAACTGGAGTGAGGGAAGGAGGCCACATCAACATGAACAAACCATTAATTTTCGAAATCCTTGCAGAGCTTTGGTGTTTGTGTGAAACTAATTATCCTACTTGTGTTCTCCTAATCTTCTGGCTTGTCTGTGGGTTGTCACTGGGAGAGTTTATGGGCTAAAACTGAAGGCTTCCACTGAAAGATTTCAAAGTGGGTTGGAATCTCTCTCCTAACAAATTCTGAACCTCTGCCATCCTCCAGCATCAGCCACAGCACCAGCTTGTGCATGTTCAGCTCAGTTTTGATCTAATATTCCTTTTTCCTGTTTGCCTAGAGGGAGATCTAGAAAGGTTTCCCTGCTGCAGCCTAAAGCCAGGTAGCAGAAGATTTCTTTCACTGGCACTGTTCAACCACTCTGTGCTTTCCACTGGCTTTACCAATGGATATCAGAGGGAAGATGGAGAGCTGGGATCAAGGCATTGTGGAACTCAGCACAACTTCTCCTGCAGTTCTGGCACATCTCAAAGTCCCAGAGGCAGGAAATCAGAAATAAGCATTAGGCAGGATGAAAAAAATGTTACCAGTACTGAGAGGGAAATAAAAATTAGGGATGAAATGCTCTACAAGCTCACCCAGTTTGTGTTTAGGCTTTGGTACCTTTGGTTGTACATGGATGTCTGGGATGGTTTAAAAATGCAACCTCTGGCCAGCAAAATGAGGGGAGAGGTCTGTTCCACCAAATAATTGTTTTCCCTACAGACTGGCATTCAAAGCTCCCAGCACTCTGTAAAACCCACACAAGCTGGCTGTTACCCCTGGTTGTTTTGGACAGGACCTGGCCAGAATCCCAAAACACAACCAGTGCAATTCCCTCCTCTCTGCTCTGTCCATAAATGAATCCCACTGGGGATGGAGCCATGGGACAGGAGACTGAGGCTGGGGCTGGATGAAGGCAATTGTCACGGAATTCCAGAATGTTGGGGTTGGTAGGGACCTTAACAATTATCCAGTGCCACCCCTGCCATGAGCAGGGACACTCCTACTGTCCCTGGCTGCTCCAAGCCCCATCCAGCCTGGCCTTGGGCACTGCCAGGGACCCAGGGACAGCCACAGCTTCTCTAGGAACCTGTGCCAGGGCCTCCCCACCCTCACAGGGAAGAATTTCCCCTCAATATCCCACCTAACCCTGCCCTCTGGCAGTGGGAAGCCATTCTCCCAGTGTCCTTTCCCTACAAGACCTCCATATATTACATAGAACAAAATGTTATTGACTGGAGTAGCATTTTCACTGGGAAAAATATATTTACTGTTGAGTGAAGTAATAAAATTAAATGAATGCCTAAGTCAATACTTAAATCCCCAGATTTTTGTCTAATTTCAATTTGAGAACATTAAAAGCCTCAAGCAAACTCAAAAAAATTGTCAGAAATCTCCCACACTTCCCCTCCCTGGCAATTCAGGAGTCAAGCTGAAAAGTTGCGATTTCTTGTTTTTTTTGTTTTTTTTTTTTTTTTTTTATTTTTTGCTGCTCTGAACGAGTTTCCCAACTTCCAGAGCATATGTTCCCAAGCTGGCAGCTCCCAGGCACTCGAGGCCCTGCTGTCCTTCCCCTGTGCTCTGCAGCAGAGCCCAGGAAGGTCCTGTGCTGGGGCTCCAGGGGTTAAAGGAACTGAACTTGTCAAGATATTTCTGCGTTTTCTGTTGGAGTTGTTTGTTGTGCTGTCGGTGCTGCAGGGTATCAGTCACTTTGAAGGAGAGGGTGTCCAGGCAGTGCCACAGCCAGACAGTGACTGGCACTGCCAGTAAATCATTGTGTCAAGGCTTGGCTTTGCAGCAGTGCAGAGGGAATTGTGTGATTGTTTGGAAGGAACTGGAGCGTTTGGGATTTATCAGCCCACAATGAAATGATCAATTAGGGCTCGTTAATAGCACTCCACGGCAGGCTGGGCAGGAGGAATCAGACCTGCCTGGCTCTGGGTGGGCTCACAGGCTGGGCAGGAGGAATCAGACCTGCCTGGCTCTGGATGGGTTCACAGGGCAGCAGAGCCTCTCTCAGCTCCAAGGGGAACAGTGGTGTCCTTAGCCTCTGGGATATTTGTGGTACAAAGCAGGGATGGAAAATGTTTTTCCATGTACTTAGGAAGAATGAGAGATTTGGGATTGCTCAGTCTGGAGAACAGAAGGCTCTGGGCTGATCTTAGAGCTCCTTCCAGGGCCTGAAGGGACTTAGGAGAGCTGGAGAGGGACTGGGGACAAGGGATGGAGGGACAGGACACAGGGAATGGCTTCCACTGCCAGAGGGCAGGGATGGATGGGAGATTGGGAAGGAATTGTGCATGAGGGTGGAGAGGCCCTGGCACAGGGTGCCCAGAGCAGCTGTGGCTGTCCCTGGATCCCTGGAAGTGTCCCAGACCAGGCTGGACTGGGCTTGGAGCAGCCTGGGATGGTGGAAAATGTCCCTGCCCGTGGCACTGGATAATCCTTGATGTTCCTTCCAACCCAGTACAGTCTGGGATTCTCTGATTAAAATTCTGCCTGAGTAGGCTCTGAAATTCCACATCCCAAAAGAATCAGGGCAGATCTTCAAAAAATATTGGGTGCTTTACCCTCATGTATATCAAGGTTTAAGGTTTTAATTCTTCTCAGGCAAGTCTGCAGCAAAGCATGAACATGTGGGTTACCACTTGACCTCCAGATGGCAAAGAGCTTTTCAGTTCTAGGCATAAAATATAAAATTTAAAAATTAAAATTCAGTGCATTCAGAAATGTAACATTTTTCAATGATAAAGCCAATTTAAAGAGCCAATACCTCTGTTAAGTTGCAGATAATGTGATTTGTAAGGAATCTGAACATCATTAAGGGGCCAGGCCCTGCTTTAAAGACAAAAAGCTTGCAATTTGTTAAGAGATGAAGGAGGAAAGTAATAGAGTTGGACTTTGATGATCCTTGTGGGTCTCTTCTAATCAGGATATTCCATGACCCCATAGGTGACAGCTGTGAGGAGGGGCTCAGGTCACCCCTATTTCCATGACCCTTGAGACTGAGCCCACAGACCCCCCTTTTCTTTGCAGAAAACTTAAAAAGTGTAGTTTTCCTTCCTGCTGCCTGCTACACCATGAGCTCTGCCCCCAAAGAACTGAAAAATCCCCAAACCTACACCCAAAACAACAAAACAACCTGCAGGGAGAAGCCAGCAGGGAGTTTTCAGCCCGTGGGAGAAGCCTCACAAGACACCTGGAAAGCCTCTTTTGTTTTTCCTGGACTTTTTCTTATCGGAGCCGTTCCTCAATCCCATTTTTCTTTCATCTTCTGCTGTTCACCTCAGGTTCCTCCCACCCCCTCTGCTCCTTCCTTGGAGCCTTTCCTTGCCATCGATTGGCAGAGCCATGCCAAGGCATTTTGGCACGGGAAGGGGGTGCAGATGCCTCCGAGATGCTGCTGGAAGATGGGAGCAGGGAGGATCCTCGTGCCTGCCTTGGGGTAACCCCATCTCATTAATTGAGGTGCCACTCATCCCAGCTAATTGTGCTCCAGCTCAAAGACAGAGCCTCCCCTGGCGCCTCCTTTAAATAATTTGGATGTATATCCAGCAAGCTCTCTGTGTTTCATCTCCTCTCTTTTCCTTGTGCCTATTTGTTTATTTATCCTCAGGCTCCCAGCTCCCTGCAGTAAAAAACAGCCACTTCCTGCATGGCAGGTAATATGGAAATGGGGGCTGCTTTTCCTTTCAAATTAATTCGCTGTTATTTTCATTTGATTTTTCTAAAATAGAAGCAGAAGATTCCTATCGGTGCCTAGGAAAATCTGGGAGTAACTCTGGAGCAGTCCAAGGCTGCAAATAGAGGATTTTTTGGTGTCAGCAGCCTGAGTTTGACCTCCTAAGCAGGGACCTCTAGGTGCTGGAAGTGACCAGGGGATTTCTGACAAGCTGAGGTGTTCCCTTCCCAGGGTGAAAATCCCTGGGAATCCGGAGTTGTGTCCTGCTGTTTGTCCTGTGCCACGTCCCAGTGCAGCCCAGTGTGACCCCACAGGACACTTGGTGGCAAGGAAAACTTTTCCCTTGGCTAATGAGAGGGCATTTGGGGAGCCACAATCACAGAGCAGGTTGTTTCCCATCCGGCTTGGGCCTGGCAGAAGGAGCTCCTCTGCCTTTCCTGGTTTTTACAGCATGACTTGATTGCTCTGGTTTAGTTACCTGAATGTCAGATTTTAGTTGAGGTATGGAATAATTTCTGCTGATTCTCCACTTCTCCTTCCCATCTCGGAAAATCCATCTTGGGGTTTTCTGCTGTTCATTCTGCTAATCCATTTGTCATTGCTTAGAAACTCCTGGTTCTGTAAGGATTGCTCCTTTTAAGGTGGTGAAATAGATTTGTCTTTCTCATAGGCTGAGATACAAATCAGAGAATCAGAGACTCCCAGGCTAGCTGGGTCAGAGGGGACCTTAAAGCTCACCTTGTTCCACCCCCTGGGGTGTCCAAGGGTGTGGGTGAAGATGGGTCAGTGGAGTTTTTCCCCATCAGATGATGTCTTTGCTGTGCACTGAACACTATTTAGAGACACCTGAGTTGCAATAACAGGCAGAGCTTGGCTAAGATGTGTTGGAGCAGGTCAGGTCAGCCCCCTGGGCTGCCCGGGCTGAAGGAACGTGACTCCTACAGCTTGTCCCCTCAGGAAGAAAAGGTCCTGCTTTATTTCCCTTCTCTTCCTCCTTCTACCTTCCCTGCTCCAGCCCTTGTCAGATCCTTCTCTTGTGGTTTTAACCTGGCAGAGAACTCTTTTCTTTGGAGTTCTCCACTGGCTCGTGTGCTGACCTGGTTCACGGGGGACATCCTGGAAGCTGCAGGGAAGGGAGGGAAGGGGAGCACTGGGAGCTCTGTACTTCAGCAGGCACCAGTCTGCTGGATCAGCTTTGCTCCTGCAGCCCAGCAGGACTCCCCAGCTGAGGAAGGATCAATTCCTGCTTGTTGCTTCTGGGACTGAGCTTGCGTCCAAATATCGTGCTGCCTTCTGATGGAGAGAGTGATTTGCACAGGTCAGTGGTGGGGGTGTGTGACACCCAGGAAATCTCCCAGCCTTGTCTTGCTGGGACACAGAATTTTAAAGCGAAGCACCACAGGAGCAGTTAGAAATCCATATTCTGCTGCCTCATTAACTTGTTTGAATCCGCATTGTTGTGAAGTTTGACAACATGCGAAGGGTCCCTGCGCACCGGAACACAACGTTCATCTGTTGGCAGCTCCAACATCCATCTGACAGCTCTAGCCACAATTATCAAATCCTTTATTTGTTGTCTTGTTGTAGCACTTCTGATGATTATTTTTATCCTTTTGTCTGCCAGTATCAATAAAAACAACAGCTGAGGCTCACACGCCGTGACGCGAGTGTGGGAGCTGGGGGTTGGCCCTGGCTCTGCCGCGGTGCTCAGTGGAGTGATCACCACCAGCAGTGGCACGGGCTCCCTGTGTTAAAGCCCTGCTCCATAATTGAGAAGAAGGGGCAGAAATTCCAGAAATGCAGATTGACAAGTGCCTTGGCTCCTGAGTCCTCAAGGATTGTCACATGGCTGCAATCCTTCACTTGTCCCTTGGTAAACGCGACGTTTTGACATTGTTTTTCCCATTACCTTTACTAAAAAGCTTTACAAGTACATGAACTGAAAAAAATGTAGGTCCCACTCCGTGGAGTGGATAAGTGGGTGGTAAGACATGTTTCTTTATTAACAGTCTTCCTTTACCAGTGCTCTTTCTTTATGCAACGTTTAGGACCCAAAAATAAGTATTTACGCAGATCAAGGAGTTTTTTCTTGGAGGGATGCAAAGGTGACAAATATTTTTAGTAGATGAAATAAACTGGGAGAATAGAAAACTGGAAAAATCACATCATTGTGGCAATTCATTGGTAAATAAACCCTGGGAACTGGAGGAATGATGGTGTTGGAATTAAAAGGAATTTGAGGCCGGGATGGTGGCAGTGACCACTCCATTGGCTGAGTGTGGGTCATTACTGCAATTAATCATCCCTAATTGAAGCATCCCTCTGAAGGAGTCCTTGTGCACCTCAGCAGTGGGAGGTGCTGGCAGTTCTCCTCCACTTCCCTGTGTTTACAGACTTCCAGGAGCATCATTTGCAAAGTTCACATTGACAAATCCCCACGCTGGGCCTCAATCCGTCATCAAATAACAGCATCAACATTTTTCCTGGGCTATTATCAACCCTTCAGCTGCTGCAGCAATATATCCTGCACCAATAAATCAAGGGGGGATCATTTCAGATGGCCAGAAACATAAACAGCATTTAAAAAAAATATATCTTTTAGCAATCTCCTTTCCTCTTGCTGTCGGTTAGTTTTAGGAGGTAAAAATAGCCTCATTTTCTGGGTTTGTCTTCATTTCCTCATTTACACAAAGCCAATCTGGTATTTCCCAACTTTTTTTTACCAGCCACTCAACGAGCCCTGAGTTACCATGTTCATTTTTCACTTTTTCTTTGCCTTTTGCTGCTCCTTTCAGTGAGTCCTGGTGGTAGGAAATGGTTGCATTTCCCCAGGCAGCAGGTGCTTATCTTTGTGATTACGACACAAACCTGACAAAGCCTCTCAGGCATCCAAGGGAAATCTTGCTCTCCTTTAGCAAGGAATTCTCTTTTTTTAAGGCAAACTGCGGCTGCAACACCTGAATTATGGCATAGTGAGGCTTTGGGTTATAGCTCCCTGTTCCATTTTACCATTCCCAGCACAAGCCATGTTTTTATTCCTCACATCACGAGCCTGTTCCCATTTCCATGAAAGAGCTTTATATGCTGAGTCCTGCCTTCCCTCCTTTCCAATCCACGTGCATCGTTAAAGGGGCTTTCTTAATTTCCTGTTTTAGGCTTTCCTCGGAGATTTCTCGTTCTGCTTTCCCTTACCCGTAGCACACAAATTTTCCTGCTGGCTGCAAAGAGCCTGGCTGGTTTTTTTTGTTGGTTTTTTTTTTTTTTTTTGCTGCGAGTTGGCAGCTCAGGTGATGCCAATTGGCTCCCTCTGCGTGCTCCAGCTGCAGCTCTGGTGCCAGATGGCTCCACACACGTGCAGGGAGTTTACATTTCATGCTCCTGGGTGAAAAACACCCCACGTGATGGTGGGGCTGGAGACTCCCATCCCAAATGAGCCTTTGCAAAGCAGAGGTTGAGCTTGGCAGCTGGCGTGTCGTTCAGGCACCCACCTTGCACAAGTTTATCAGGGTGCAAAGAATTGGGGTGGAGAATTCAAGTTGGGAGTCTCAGGGATGACTTGGGAGGGCAGCAGCCTGCAGAGAGGTGGCTGAGAACAAAACACTGGCTCTTCTGCTGGCTGGAAATGGTTTCTTTTTCAAGCTGGGAATTGGAGTTATTGGCCCAATCAGAAAAATCTCCCATGTCACGCAAAACGCAAAATTTTTCTTTCGATTTTCTATTTTTTTTAAAATTTTCTTTAAAGAAAAATATATTTAACAGAACATTCCCATCCAACTCAATTATAACATCATAGAATCCCGGACTGGTTTGGGTTGGAAGGGGCCTTAAAGCCCATCCCATTCCACCCCTGTCCCAGGTCAGGGACACTTTCCACTGACTCAGGTTGCTCCAAGCCCCATCCAGGCTGGCCTGGAACATTTCCAGGCTGGAGCATCGTGACCCAACCCATCATGTAGCTGGTAGAAAATATTTCCTTTAATGACAACAATCATGCACAGGCCTGAACTTGCAATATCAGCACGAACAGGAGCTGCACAAGGGCCCAGAGAGAGAGGGAATTTGGGAAGTGCTGCCAGAAGAGCAGGAAATGTGCTCCATATATTCCCACAGTTACCTGGGAAGTCCTGGTAAGAAGTAAGAATCTGAATAATATTAGAGGTGATGCTGAAAAGAGGAGCACCATAAAAAAAATTCTTCCAAATTCTGTGTTTTCAGTGTTTTTGCATTCCAGATGTTGGAGTTGAGAGTAGACAATGAAGGAAACTTTCTAACCTTTCCTACTCCCTGAATTTTGTCCTAGAAAACAACCAGTTTTCTGATCACCTGCTATTCAGCACTCAAACCTCTGACCTATATTTAAATGAAAAGTATAGAACTGACAAGAAAAAAATCAGCATTTCTTTCACCCCCTGAGTAAACTGGTTTGACAGCTACATAAAATTATTTAGTTTTTTTATTATTCCAAGTATGGCAGGATTAGCCCTTCATCCTGTTGTTTCAGGATGTCTGCATTAATTATTTCTAGTCCTCTTTAATTCAACACTAAACTCGCATTTTCAGTTCAAGGGACTGGCCCATTCTTAAATCATGTAAATATTATTCAGAACTAGGTGATACCCACGTGCAGAGCTGCCAAAGAACACTCATTTATTTTTTAACTTCTTAGTCAGCCAGGGAGCAAAACAATCCATGATTTATACAAGGCATTTAATGAATTTCATCCTTTTCCCATCGGGATTTCAATATTGCTGAGACACGGGCTCGAGGAGAAAGAACAACAGCAGAAATCCCTGAGAAATAATCCTCCTGCATTCTGGAATTGTTCTGTCTGTGTGTGGAAGGGCCAAAGTGCTGCTTTTTTGTTCAAATCCTAAACTGAACAGGGCTGATTAAAAAGCCCCCAGTGCCAAGGAGGGATTTGCTTTCTAGGACAGAAGCATCCCTTTGAGGAAGAGTTCCCTGGAGGAGCCCATCACCTCCCAGCACAGCAGGATCCACGTTTAATCCTCTCAGAACTTTCTGTCTGCTTGGATTTCTGCGGGTGCTGAGCACAAACTTAGGGTAGGTGGGAGGTTCAGTGGGTCTGGTTTGAGGAGCTGGGATTTAGGGACACAGCTGGAAAGGTCTCTGAGCACATTCCAAGGGTTGGATTATTGAGTGACCTATGTGGTTAAAGTGAATATCCCAATTTGTCCATCATTCCAAAGCTCAGTATCCAGGAATTTGGGGCTCTGTGGATAGGGCTGATTCCCTCATGTCTTCAAAAAGCCTCAGTTAATCCAAGCCTGTGCTGCTGCATTTCAGAAACTCAAGACTTGCAGTTACCCATCTCAAATCCTTCCCATTTTCACAGCCTGTGATTCCTCATATTTTACTTTGAGGTGGGAGGGGCAGAACTTTCCTAAATTGAGAGCAGCCTGATGGCTTCAAATCTGTGCAACTGTTCCAGCCTGAGCGTGCTTTATAAAGGATTCTCCTCTGAACTCAGACTGGGGATGAAGTCCTCCAGAGCTGGAAGATCTCTGTGGCTTTTTGAGTTGGCAGAAACTCCCCAGCTTTGGTTTCTGTGACCTGTGCATGGTTCTGGTTCCAAACACCAGCCTGTTCCCGGGGCAGCCAGCTCTGGAATTCTCTAGGATTTCTGTTTGGAAGGTAAAGTGTTGTCTCAGGGCAATTTGCAAGTAATTAATACCACAGGGATATTTTCTCCTCAGCTCAGAAGGAATCCCATGGAGGCACAAACTAAGCAGATGTTGTAACTGCAGAGGTGTACAGCAAATAATAATTAAAGATCATAATATTTATCTCCAGTAATAGCCATCCTTAGGATACATTGCATTTGGAATGTGAGGCACGAGTGTTGCAGAGCAAATCCTGCTTTTTGATGGCATTTTAACATCTTTCCATGATCTGTTAATTATTGATGTTGGCCAGATCATTATTTTCTGAGAACCCTCGTGGGAAGGGGCAGCTACGAGGCAGCTGTGGTGAGCATTGCCTTTAATCCCAAAATCACAGCCCCCCAGATGGGTTTTAAGGTCTTTTCCATCCCAAACCAGCCTGGGATTCTGAGTTTCTATTTAATTGCTCGTCCTGGTAATTATTGTAACTGTAAGATACTTTACACAAATAAATTTCAAAATTGAGATCTAACAAAAATTGATACAAATTAATCCTGAATTTATTTCCTTTCCCTTTCTCCCCCAAAAGCGGGACAGTGAACTGTTCCCTAAAATCTGAAAGCAGCAAGAGCTGCAGTCCCACAGATCATATTTAAATTAGAATTTACTTCATACCAAGATGGTTTGCCTTTTGCATTTGTTTGTTATCTCCCATTCAAAGTCAAAAAAGTATTATGTGTAACCCAAATTGTCATTGCACTTGTATTGGCTACTGGAATTTGATGCCAATTTGTATTTTAAGTAATCCAGGATGATAATTACACTTATTGCTTGCCTAACTGCACAGTTGCTATTCAGGGTAGCTCATGTATATTTTATGTATGTTCCACATCAGAGCAGACCTTTTGCAAATTGATTCATTTGCATCATTATATCCTTCTTCAGAAATCATTTTCTGATCATGAGGAAGAGACTTCTGCTGGAATCACAGAGATAATTCCTAGAACTCATCCTTAGAGCTGGGGAAAACTGAAAAAGAAATGAAATTAATGACTATTCTTTGTTTTTCATTTTTGAAGTATGAATTTTTGACAGCATTTAGTAGAAAATTTTTCCCAGAATAATGGTTTGGTTTGGAAGGGACATGAAAGATCATCTTTTTCCATCCCTGCCATGGGCAGGGACACCTTCCACTAGCCCAGGTTTCTCCAAGCCTGGTCCAATCTGGCTTTGGATGTTCCAGGATGGAGCAGGGACAGCCTCTCTGGTCATCCTGTGCCACTGAATTTTTATTTTGTTCATTCACATGAAAAAAAAAAAAAAACAGCCACAAAAAGAACAAATTATTTGGCTAATTTTTTTTCATCTAGAAAGGATCTCCAGCTCTGGGGCTGTGTGGGACCTGTGCCTGTCCTGTGCCTTGGAGCACTTCCTGGTCCTCCACCCCTTACCCATCTCCCCAAGCCACTCACTTCCAAAAGATGCTGATTCAAAAAAATTACCCCACTGCAGAAATCCATTAGAGGGTTCTTTCCCTCCCTCACCTGCACAAATTGCCACTGCCTGAAGCTGAAGGGAAGCAGAAATGCTGGGTGAGTGACAGACCTCGTGGCTTTGAAAGGCAGGAAGCTCTGGGCTGCAGGGAGAGGAGGGAGGGGACAGAGCCTCAGATCAGGCTGGTGAACACAAACAGAGCAGGGCTGCTCCCTGGGGGCTGGGGACCCATCCCCTTGTTCTGCTTGTGCCCAGGCTTGGGGAGAAGTTCCTCCCACACTGGCAGGGTGACAACTGCATTCATCTGCAACATCTGAGGGAACCGGCTCATTTGATGTTTTGTTTTGAAAAATTCATTGAGGACTGTTTTGTATGCAAAAAGAGTTGAGTATTTTTTTTTTCCCTGCCTCTGAGTCCCAGATAACTGAAATTATGCTTATCAGAGGTCCTACATTTAAAAGTTGCTGTAAAAGGTGTTGTGACACATGGAGGGAACATGCAGGGTTTGTCTGGGCTGTGAAGAGCCTTATTTTGATTTACTCACTCTAGACATGGGCAGCCAGCAAAGAGCTAATTCCCCTTTTTCCTCTTCTCCTCCTGAAATAAGATAAAATAAACCTTAAGTGGATATAGTCTCATTCTTGGGCCTATCTCTGATAGGCTAAACCATCTAGCAGATGTTTGGCCAAGGAACAGGTAACTGAAATGGGCAGCCATCATTTTTTATTTATTTTGGAAATGCAAAGAAAACACAGTCAGGACACAAACACCACATAGTTTAGTGCTTGAGTTTGTTACAGCACGGGAAGGGAAAATGATACTTATTTCTAGGATTCATTATGGAGAAAATGCCTACTTACATGTCCAGGAATTTTTAGGCAACAAGATCCTTAAGCTATCACTCTGTTTTGTGTTTTTATCCTAAATTGCACCCTACACACAGCAGATCACAACCCAAACATCAGTTCATCCCTCTTCTCAAAGGAGCAACTTCTTAATATCCCCTTTGCATAAAATTTGAGGGCCCCTGCCTTGTGTTATTGAGCACTGCTGATGGTCTTTTGATAGCTCTGCTTTTAATAAGCTGCTGATTATCTCATCTGCGTGTGTACAGCAGCATATTTCAGAGCATAGGTATGGAAGGAGTAAAGTTGGATTGGCAGCACATGAAAGGCAGCTGAAATGCTTCAAAGGGCAGGGAAAGAGAGGCAGAAGGCAGAGAAAAAGCTCGGGTAGGTATTGGGATGAGAAGCTTTTGAAATATAGATAACCTACAGCAGAGAGGAGCTCTGCTCTCCCAGCACTAATAATTACAGAGATAAGAGGGTGAAGTGAAAGGAAGCCAGGAGATATGGACAAAGTTCAGGATAAAGCATCCTGGAAAGGAGAAACCATGGAAATTTTATTCTGGGAGAAAGTCAGGTGAAGCCCAGGTTGGAGTGGTTAAGAATGTGAAATGTTTGTGACAAACCTGGGGACACAGAATGAAACCAACCCCAAGCTGGAAGTGCTTTTATGTGACCAGCACAAGTCTGAAAGCTCAGGGGACAGAAGCTGAGAATCAGGGAATATCCTGAGTTGGAAGGATTGTGGAAGTTCAAGAACAGAAATATAATAATAGAAGTAGAAATAAATAGTAGAGAGAAAAGTGATGGCCAAAATTCAAGACATGAGTCCTCAGCAGTGGGAGAATTCAGGGTCCTGGTGCTAAAACAGCCACAGGGGTGATAAAAAGCCCAGGAAGGGTGAGTTGGGTCATCCCTGCTCAGACTGGCAGTGCCACAGCCAGGTGCTCCATTCCACAAACACTTGGTGACAATAAAACCCTTGGCACAAGGAAGGAGAGCTCCTCAGTCACTTCAGTTCTTTGTCCACTTCAGCTAGTGTGTGAAAAAGCCAGCCTGGAGTAGTCACAACAACAGTGAAGATCCTTGTAGGAAGGGAAAAAAATACATTAAAAAAAAAAAAAAAAATCAATACACCTACAGAGGAACTGCCTAATAACGAGGAAGATAATTAAAAGGAAATTAAAGGAGCAGCTAAGAGGGGAATATGTTTGTAGGCGGCAAGGATGCTTTAAGGGCAGCAACTTATTTTCCTACTGAACACAAATATGCACAACATAATTATTTTCAAGAAGATATGCCAAAAAGAAAATATAAACTGACATACAAAGGAGTTATTAGGTTTGGTTTGGGTTGGGTTTTTTTTTAAAGGAAAAAAAATGCAGCCTCTCAATTTAAAAGCGAAAGGGAAGCCAAGCAGATTCCGAGCACTTACTGGATGTGGAAAAGCTACTAACAAAAAGTTTTTTGAGCAGATCAGAGGCAGGAAGCTTGCCAGGGAAGCAGTCAGGCTGATGGATGATCAAGGCATAACAGGAGCACTAAAGGAAGATAAGGCCGTGGAAGAGGAGAGAGATGAGCCCTCACTGCTGTTCCCTGCTGGAGCCCGGGGAAGGCTCCGGGCTGGAGCTGCCTTAGTCGGAATACGAAAAAAAAAAAGAAAATCAGAATATGCTGAGTTGGAAGGGACTGCAAGGATCATCCAGTCTAGCTCCTGGCCCTGCACAGACAGCTCAAAATGCCACCCTGTGCATCCCTGGGAGCGGTGTCCAAACTCTCCTGGAGCTCTGGCAGCCTTGGGGCCGTGCGCATTCCCTGGGGAGCCTGGGCACCCTCTGGGGGAAGAACCTTTCCTGAAATCCAACCTGACCCTGCTCTGGCCCAGCTCCAACCCTTCCCTGGGTCCTGTCACGGATCACCCTCCTCTCCCCTCTCCCGGAAGCTGTAACTGGGATGAGTGTCCCCTCAGGCTCCCCTTCTCCAGCTGAGCAGATCCAGTGCCCTCAGCCCCTCAGAGGCCCTTCACCACCTTCACTGCCCTCCTTTGGACACTCTCTGATAGTTTAACAACTTTCTTATCTTGAGGTGCCCAAAACTGCACCTAATACTCAAGGTGTGCTCTGAGGAGAGAGGAGCAAAGCACCAAATGGTTTCCAAGCAGGAGTAGATGGAAGGAGTAGCTCCTCAGAGGAGCAGCTCCTCAGAGCTGTCAGAACTGCTGGGCCTGTGTTTTGTGAGTGGTTTTCCCAGGGTTACCACATGCATAAAGGAAAGGTTTTCACAGAGAAGCTCTGTCTGCCACGTTGTACTCACATCTTTGCTGAACACTACACGTGGATATTCCACTTTGTCCCTTTCCTGGGCCTTCCAAACTGCTCCTTGTGGCTTGCTCTGACTCACACAAGATCCAGGCAACACCGATCCCAGATAATGTCGCTCTACAGAAGTCAACTAATCTTTAAAAATGGGCTAAATCCCAAATTAGAATGATTTCAGCAGAGTGAAGCTTAGAAGACAATTGCTATAATTATGCAAATGTAAACAAGTGAAAAGCCTTAACACAATGTATACAAAATAATGATTAAAAGGAATTAGCATTGGGAATTAGCAGGAATTGGGCATTTGTCTGTAATAATAGGGCTGGAAGTTAACGATCCAGAGTGAAAGAGTTTTGCCAGTTGATATTAAAGCTTAGATAATCTTTTGTTCAGTAACTTCACACTCTTATTTATTTAGGATTGCAGCCTGTGCCTTTATCACCATATTGGAATTCCAATCACTCACCAGTTTTTAATTAGGCAGTAGAACTGATACGATAATTGTGGCGTGAATTGATTATTAACTGAAGTTTGTGCCATAATTAATAACAAAGTTCTTGAACAAAACACAAATGACACAAAAATAGCATAAGCCTTCCCAAGCTGGTGCTAGTACAACGTGGTGGTGACCCAGAGTTTTAATTGTCAATGTGCATTTAAATTCCCTCTATCCAGCCCAGTGCTTGAAATCTTTATCAGTAGCTGCCAATAAAAGAAAATTTATTTGGTTACCGAGGCCTTTTTCCAGGCTGTGAGATTTTCAGCTGATCTGCCAAAGCAGTCTGGATTCTGCAGGGCCAATAATTGATCAGAGTTCTGCTTTTTGTGCTCTATTTCTGTTCTGCTTTTACAGCTCCAGGCAGGAACACAATCCCCAGAATCCCGTAAGTGTATCCGTGCTGGGTGGGCACTTTGCTGCTCCAGTGTACAGGATATTTTATCCTAGTGTGGGGTATTTATATGTCTGGTGCTCATAGCTCTGGATGTAGAAGAAGCATTATCCTGGTAATCTTTGAGGATAATTTTTGGAACTGTTATCTCCTAATAATAAAACTGAAACACAGGTTGTCCAGAGAAGCTGTGGCTGCCCCTGGATCCCTAGAAATGTCCAAGGCCAGGTTGGATGGGGCTTGGAGCAGCCTGGCATGGTGGAAGGTGTCCCTGCCCATGGCAGGGGTTTGGAATGAGATAAGCTCTAAAATCTCTTCTAACCCAAACCCTTCCATGATTCCATGATTAAGTTGTACATCAGAGTCTCGTGGCAGAAGCTGATTTGTCTGGAGGTCTGGTATCCCAAGTGAGGCTGGGGACATTTTCTCCTCACCCTTGAGCAGACACACAGTGAGGGACAATCACTGCCCTGCAGAACTTTAAATCCAGACCCTATTTAGGGATGCAGAAAACTTTCTACAGAATCAGATCTCGTGTGGCCCCTCCTTTCCTCAAGCAGGGAAGTGCCCCACCAGCAGAGCTGGTGCCTGAGTCACAACCAATTCTCCTTCCTGGGGACTGGATGTGTCCTGCTGTGGTGGGACTCTTAGAGAACCTGGTGATTGTGTGACCCAGCAAAGATTGCCAGGGCTCTGCCACAGCTGAAACTACAGCTCATTAAACGTAATGAGAGTGGCCTCAAGTGTCAGTGGGAGCAGCTGTGGTTGGGCTCACGTGCCTGCCCAGGAGCTGTGGGATGAGTCAGGCAGCTGGTCCTGCTGCAAACTCCTCTGTGATTGCATGTTCCTCTCTGTTTTCTGCCAGGTTTGCGTTTGGCACAGTGGCTCCTGATCTGTGTTACACAAATGTGAGTGCTGGTGCAAGGAAGGGCAGAGGCTGCAGATTAATTCTGGAGATGGGCAGAAATTTCAGTTGTGTTAAAAACTGTATTTCTGCAGAATTTTTGCAGTCCTTACTATTCTAATAATGAAACAACTCTTGCATTTGAAACTCCTTTTTTGCTTTATGGTAGAAACTGTGTAAAAAATGTCTCAGCTCTTCATGGTGGAGTCTGCTCAAACACAGCAGAGAGTTTATTTGGTTTGGAAGTAAATCAGAATGTCAGAACCCATTCAGAAATGCAACATCTATCCTTCCTAGAGCTGTAGCCAAAATGGATGGGAAGTGTAATTTTTCCAAGATTTACCTATAATTTGTTTTGGAAAGGTGAGACAGGAGGCGCCAAACCAAGCAGGTTTGTTAGGGCCTGGAAATCTCCTTTATGGTACAGGGACTTCCTGAGTTCCTGCTTTGAACATTACCTGGTGACTGTCCCATGCATTTGACAGTTCAGTGATCACTCTTTGCCATTTATTTTTACATACAGCCCAGTTTGGGGGGGGGGAAAAAGATGAGAGTAAAGCTCTCTAAGTGCTCCACTCTTTCTTCTCTTCCAACTTTGATAAATCCATGTCTGGGAATGTTCTTTCTCTGTGAAGAACATCCATGTGTGGATGCTCTGTTATCCTCAGATAGTGCAGCTGATGCCAGAGCCACCGTGCTTTGCAGTAAGAGGCTTTTCCTGGGATTTATGACATATTAGAATGAGATGTGTGGCTCCAGAGGCTGGATACAATGGATGGAAGAAGGAAGATAAAGAGGAGGAATCCCTAGGCTTGAGTGTCCACAGAGCTGCATGCTTCCTTCTCCAAAGGCAGGCAAAACCTTTGCAGGGGCTGGGAATATTGGCAACCATTGGAGTTGGAATTGCTGATGCTGTGGGTCCCTTCCAGCTCAGGATATTCTGTGATTCCGTGATCTGGCAGAGCAGCATTTGAGATAAACTCTCTCATTTGGAGCTGTGTGAGCAGCGAGTGCCAGCTCCGGTAGCCGTCGGGAAGGAGCAGGAGATGCTCCATTATTCTGCTCCATCATTCTGCTCCTTCTTCTGAGGAACAAGTCAGGCTGCTCTCCCAAACCTCAGGCATGTGCCAGCAATCTTCAAGCACTCAGAAAAGCCTAGAATGTCCCAAATCTAAAATTCTCTCCAGCAATGAATTTTGAAAATAATTTCTAGCCTCTATTACTTTTGGGTAACAAGTGATTTTTATCACAGGCTTCAGGAGCAAGTCTCCTCCTCTTCCTTTCTGTACAAACAGCTATAAACTAACTGCATTTTAATAACTTTTTTCCAAGAAGTTACAAGGTATTTCATTAAAATGTCAACTTTTTCTTTCATATATTTTATGATTCTCTTTCTTCCTTCTGCCACAAATATGTTGTTGCCAACATCATCATGACACAGTTTGCTGCCAAGACTATGGAAAGTTAAAAAAGGAAAGGAAAAATGAGTTTCTCTTCACTTTTTAGGTAAAATTCTTCCAGCACTAGGGGCTGAGAATGCAGTCAGAAATATCTGAAGTGCCAAAGACAAATGTTCAGAGTGCCAAAGTGGTGACATGAAAACATGGAAGCAGTACCAGGGAGTGATCCTGTGTGAGGAGCGACGAGCCGGGGACATTTCCTTTTGCCATTTGTGGATTCCACGCGGCTCCTGCCGATGTTTCTGCTCGGATCAGAGCAGCAGGAGCGTGCACATGGGAGAGCTGTAGCATGGCAAGCCAGCTCCAGCTTGCAGGAAACGTTGTGTCCTTCCCACTGAACCATCTCCGAGTGCTGCACGGAATCCTCCGCGTCCTCCTGCACCCCCCAGGACTTGCTCTTCAAACCTGTCCACCTGCTGTCGCTCAGAAGGTCCCCAAAGCCAGCTCCAGCCAGCTCAAGCCATCTGCTCTTGGCTGGTTTAATGAGGAAGGAGCTGCTTCACCTGGCTTTAACTGGGAATGAGGGGAAGGACTGGGATTCCCTCAGTTTTGCCTCTGAGAAGAGAAGAGCCAGGAGATGTGGCTGTGTTTGCTACTCAGGTGCCTTAACACCTGACTAATTAAACCCAGCCTGGCTTAGCACAGGGAGTTTCCCTGCACAGGCCCTCATTTTCAGCCCTTCAGCAGATGGATCCTTGCTGGAATTCTGTTATTACCTCTGCTGTCCCAGTGCTGGAGCTGCCCAGTGGCCACGGGGACATTAAATTAGCTTTGTGCCCAGGATTTCTGGACTTCTGCCTTTGCAAATCTCTGTTTCTGAGCATGGAGGGTCCTTGCTGGCATCCTGAACACCTAATTACACTTTTAAAGCATCTTAAAAACTTTCAGATTCCCAAGTGTAATTTCCTGCTTGGCTGGAGAGTGAGGGACAAATGTTATTTCCACTGGTGGTGAACCAGTTGTGAGTTCAGACTTCCCAGCACTGCCCCTGGCACTGGGGAGCTTTGGGTTCAGCTGGTTGAGTTTGTTGGTTTTTTTAAACAGCACAAAATCCCTTTCTTGGAATTTGCTCCGCTTTGGTGTTGCCCTCTCCCCAGAGACCTTCTTTTAAAAGTGATTTAATTTCTTTTCCTCTGCCTTATAGGCCACAGCTTGATTTTTCTTGCACTCCTGGGTCTTGAAGCAATTTTACAGGGGAGGCAAGGAGTTGCTGAATGGAGCTGTTTTGTTTACATTATGTAAAGTTGGGAATCTGCCATCAGAGCAATCCCACGCATCCCATGCAGCGTTGCAGGCACTCAAGGGCGTGGATGGATCAGATAAAAGGAGGTGGAGTTTTCAGCAGAGGGCTGTGACTTGCCCAAACGAGTTAATTACACATTAACCGAGTCCCACTTTCCCAATACAGAAACGTTTGTAATTAACAAAAAGAAAAAAAAATTAGCGTGTAATTCAGAGTTGGCCTTGGGCCGTTCTGTCACATTCCTGACTCTGGGACACCCGGCCGCTGCCTCATCCTCTCTTCTAGCTGTGATGCAAGCAGCACGGAGGAGAATTTGCCTACACCCACTGCTCTATTTTAGGCTCCCATCTCATGGAAATAATATTGGCAAACATCACCAATACCTTATGGAAATAATATTGGCAAACATCACCAATACCTTATGGAAATACAGTTGATTGAGCGGTAGCACTCATGGGCTCCTTCCATGGCCAGGTGACCTGGCTGGTGGAGGAGGGAGAGGCTGTGGATGTGTCCCCCTGGGCTTCAGCACATTGGACACATCTCCCACAGCATCTCCTGGAGAAGCCGCAGGCCACGCTTGGACAGGGTCACTCCTCCCTTGTTTGAGAACTGTCTGATGGGGGCCAGGGAGTGGTGGGGAATGGTCACCAGTGCTGTCCCCCAGGGTCAGTGGCCAGTCGTGTTTGTTGTCTCTGTTGATGATGTGGAGGAGGGGATTGAGGCACCCTCAGGAAATGTGCTGTTGACACCAAGATGGATGAGCTGCTGGAGGACAGGAGGCTCTGCAGAGGGATCTGGGCGGGCTGGAACCAGGGGATGAGGTACAGCAGGGCTGAGTGCTGGGTCCTGCCCTTGGGTCACAACAACCCTGTGCAGCTCCAGGCTGGGGCAGAGGGGCTGGAAAGCTGGGAAATGCCTTGGGGGTGCTGGTGACCATGGCTGGACACGAGCTCAGGGGTGCCCAGGTGGGCAAGAGGCCCCTGGGCTGTGCCAACCATGGTGTGACACAGCCCCAGGGCAGTGCCTGTCCCTGTGCTGGCACTGCTGGGACACCTCCAGGGCTGGAGACAGCTCTGGGACAAGAGGGACACTGAGGGGCTGGAGCGTGGCCAGGGACGGGAATGGAGCTGGGAATGGGCTGGAGAATTCCTGAGGGAGCTGGGAAGGGGCTCAGGCTGGAGAAAAGAAGGATCCAGAAGGGAAAAGCTCTGCAGAAGAGCCCTCCCAAAACTTCTCTCACTTTTTTTTCCCCTCACATTTTCTCCCATTTGATTTTCCCCTCATAGCGAGGGAGACCCTGAGGGGCTGGAGGGGAAGGGAATGGAGCTGGGAAGGGGCTGGAGAATCCCTGAGGGAGCTGGGAAGGGACTTAGGCTGGAGAAAAGGAGGATCCAGAGGGATCTTTTCCCTCTCTGGAATTCCCTGACAGGAGGGGACAGCCGAAGGGGGATTTAGGATCTGTTCCCAGGGAACAGGGGCAGGAGGAGAGGGAACGGCCTCAGGCTGGGCCAGGGGAGGTCAGGGTGGACATCAGGAGGAATTTCTCCATGGAAGCGGTGGTCAGGCTTTGGAAAGAGCTGCCCAGGGAGGTTTGGAGTCCCCATTCCTGGAGGTGTCCAAGGAATTCCTGGAGGTGGCACTCAGGGCTCTGGGCTGAGGACAAGGTGGGCATTGGGCACAGCTGGGACTCAGTGATGTTGGAGCTCTTTTCCAACCCTAATGATCCTGTGATTTCATGGAATAGATTTGCAGTGATGTGTGCAATGCACAGGACATAAACTTCCTGGGATTGTCTCAAGCAGAGTGTTGCAGTTGTGAACTTTACATAATTTTATAATGCATGCAAAAACCCATATTCCCATACTTTCATTTCCAGCCCCAACAGCCTCCGTGTAGACTATTTTCCACATCACAGGCAGCTGGAGTCAATGACTCTCCCATGTACTTGAGACATCAGCTCTCCCCCATGGAATATTGATTTCCAGGAAATAATCTTCATGCAGCCATCTTTGCTTAAATATCGCGTCAAGTTATACCCTTACTCAAAAATAATGCACATTCCTGTCATATTCTACTGGAAATTGAATGTAGTCCTCTGTTTAGTGAAGTATTTAAACAATAAGGGACCAAAAAAAATATGGGTGTCTCCATACTATGGAACATTTTTGTATTTACGTCCCTGTTACTAAACATGAGTGGAAATTTAATGCTTTTGGAGCAGTTGGAACTGTGAAATAGAGCAAAAAAGCACAGGGCTGGCAGCTGTTTTAATGCACGGTGAAGCCAGGAAGTTGTTTAGACTGGGTTTGAACTTGGCCAGCACACAGAGATGCAGATATCGGTCAGAAAAGGGAGATATTTAAAGATCTGTTAGGTCAAGAACACATTTTATGACATCAAATATTTAATATTATCTAAGTAAATAAAAAATTACATTGAAGGGAAACAAGGTTAAAGCGAAACTTTATGGCTGATCTCTTGTGCTATTAAAAGATAATGTTTTTCAGAATTACAGGGGATATTTTTCAGCACACACTTTGCAGATTGCGTTGAACCTTTCTGCCTTGCTGCTTGTGGCTCTGAGATTGGTGTTTACACCACATACAGTTTATTAAGGAATACACAGAATATTTATTTCTTTACTTAGGTGGCAGTTTTTTTGGTTTTACTTTAGAAATGCAATTTTTTTTTTCTAGTAAAGACCTTGAGATGAACCTTGAGGTTCTTCAGGCCAAGGGAGGTGTTGTGGGGTTCTCCTTTTCAGCCCCTTCCACCTTACCTCATGTCCAAGAACCAGAAGAAAACATGGCCCCTTTTAATGGTTAAATGGACAGATGTTTTATAATGGTTGGATTAGAGGATCTAAGAGGTCTTTTCCAACCTCAGTAATTCCATGATTCACCCCACAAGTCCCTCCTTGGCTGTGCCAGTGAGATGCTGTGTCTGTATTGAGATTTTCCCTGTTTTTCCCTTTTTTGCTGGCAAAAGTGGCTGAAATAAGAGAGGAGGATTTAATATTCTATAAACCCTCCCTGTGGAACAGGTGAAATGATTCTTTTCCCTGGCAAAGCAGCAGCTGGATTTGGATCCAGTCATTGTTTTCAGTGGATTGATTAAACTTGGATCTTAACCTTCAAATGTGGAGTCAGCACTAATTGCCAGTGTCCAGCACTTCCCTGGTGATTTCTGAGCTGTGGGAGGCAAAAGATTCCAGTTTTGTGGCAGCAGAATCCATCTTTGGCCTTACATGGATAAAGAAAATTGCATTTCAATTTAGGTATCATTTGTCTGTGAAAATTAATTTTCATAATATTTTTAATGTGAAAGTCTGACTTTAAACCAAAGGAAAAAAACACCCCAAAACCTGAATCCAGCATGATTAACCCTCTTTTTCATCTCAAACAAGGATTTTTTGGGGACCAGTGCAGCTGTTGCAGCAGCCACACATGAAATTATCTCCTGCTCAGAGAGAAATGCAAAATGAAATGCCATATTTTTGGATTGTTAAGTGTCACTTCAGTGAAATGTACTCATAGCTGAATAGCTCCCGTTTATTTTCTAGGGATGGTTAAAAATGAGGAAATTGTGACAATTCTTGAATATTTTCAATTGCTTTTCCTTCTGTTGTTCTTGCTGAATGGGGAGAATGCCTTTATATTTGTGCCTTTAAAAGGAAAATATTCCAAATGTTTAGTTTTGCCTCCACTTCACCTCTTTTCCCCCTTTTTCTCATATTTGCTACTGAAAAGAGGAGGAAGTTCAGGAATGGGGAATGAGGACAGAAGGGAAAGTGGGGGCAGAGAGCAAGAGAAAACCAGAAATGTAGTTTATTAAAAGAAAACGATAAAATGGAAGATTGTGTCTTGGAAATGGATATTTTCAGAGAAAAAGCCTGAGAGGATTCAAGGGAAGGGAGGGAATGCTGAATCCAACGTGGTTTTGATGATTCCTTTGTTCGTTCCGTGCTTTTGGGGATGGCCTTGTCCTGAGGAACCCCTAGTTAATGAGCAGGAAAGCAGGAAAATATCAGTGTTTTTTGAGAGGATTGGTGCTGATCCATGCAGGAGCTGGAGGCAGAGCCGTGGGGAGATGGCGTCCCTCTGGAGCCAGGCTGGGAGAGCTGGGAATGTTCACCTGGAGAAGGGAAGGATCCAGGGAGAGCTCAGAGCAATTCCAGAGCCTGAAGGGGCTCCAGAAGAGCTGGAGAGGGACTGGGGACAAGGCACGGAGGGACAGGACACAGGGAATGGCTTCCACTGCCAGAGGGTGGGGATGGATGGGATATTGGGAAGGAATTCCTGGCTGGGAGAGCGGGCAGGTCCTGGCACAGGGTGCCCAGAGAAGCTGTGGCTGCCCCTGGATCCCTGAAAGTGTCCAAGGCCAGGCTGGACAGGGCTTGGAGCACCCTGGGACAGTGAAGGTGTCCCTGCCTGTGGCAGGATCACTGGAGGGGCCTTGAGGTTCCTTTCAACCAAAACCGTGCTGGCATTCTGAGATTCTTTGAAGGAGTAAGAGGCAAAATTCAGATATTCGTGTGTGACTTCGCTGGAGTAAAAGGGAGGAAGGAAAAAAAACCATAAATAGTTAATAAATCCCCCAAAATATCTTCGAAAATACCAACAATTATCAACATGAGAAGGGAAGAGCTGCTTTATTTCAGTCCTTGTTTGAAAGGAGCAAGAGACTGCCTGTGACACCTCAGGCTGATGGGGCTTTTTAAGATTAAAAATAACTCAGGGGAAGAGCCATTGAAATGGATTATGGACTGACTTATGGAGATGAAGCCCAGGGTGTCAGGGAAGGAAAGAATTCCGAGTGAGGAGGGAAAACAAGCCATGGGGCTTTTTCCTGCTTGATCGTGAGGGGGGATGACCTTGATGAAGGAGAAACTTCCAAAGGGATTTGCACAGTTCTGATCACACCAAGCTGGAGAGAAGCAGCCAAACACCACCAAGCAGGCAGACAAGTCAAGAGAGTTGAAGTTAATTATAAAGATGAACAAGCTATTCGTGTCATTTAGCATATGGCACCGTGGCTTTGAACTATTGAGATGGAAACTTTATTTAGGGGATAGCAGAGGGATTTCATGGCCACGCTGAAGCGAGTTCTGGGTTCAGAGTCAGGAGCTGACAATCAGATGTGTGGATGTGCCGCTCCAACACGCTCCGTCCTCCAGGATGTTCCCGGGAAAAGCCGAGCTTCAGAGATTTCCACCAAAAAACAACATTTGGGAAAACGAAGCGAGCGGGGTGGCGAGATTTTCTGATTCCTTTTTAGGGTTTGAGTGTGTGCCTTTGAGTGTTTGGCAGCAAGTAAATGTTCAGTGGCTTAGGGGTGTGAGGATGCTCTTTAAAGGGAAGCACTGTGCGATCATGAGGATGGACTTCATCCAGCAGATCTCTGCCGCAAACTTCTGTGACATGGACACGATCCCAAAACTTTGGCTGCCTTTTCAAAGTCACTCAACTTCCCAGGGCAGCCAGAAGGGGCTGAGCACTTCCCAAGATGTGTTTGCTCAAGATGTTTACAGAGCTGTCACCCGAAAATGGATCTGGACCCAAATTCTCTCTGAAGCTCAGGCTCAGGACCAAGTTGAGCTCCGTGACTTGCTGCCTCCTGCTTCTGGTCATCCAGCAGGAGACCTTCCCAGAATTTCACTGCTCTGGATTAGTACCTGGAATTGGACATGGGCAAGGAATGTGAGTCATAAGGAGTAACCAAACTTTATTCAGACCTGGAATTTGTTTCAGCTTTGGCACGTTTTGCCCAAACCCATTTGTCCATCTCTAATGCAATGTAAATAGCATTAAGCCCTCTCTGAAATATGTGACGTTTGTAGAGAAGTATGGATAGCTTGGCCTCCAAAATCAATATATAACCCCTTGCTATTGCATAGCAAAGTTCACTTCTGTTTGGACACATCTTCAGAGTAAGATGCAGACTCCATTACTTCACATGCTTTTTAAATTTAAACACAGCAATTGATGAATTGGTGAAAATGTGCAAGCCGTGATCTTTATGGATGCCTTTTGGAACGCATTTATCAGAAATCCCTGGGTTTATTTGCTTGTTTCATTTAGAAAGGGTCTGTAGATTGTCATGGTTTTGGACAAACTGAGTTGCTGAACAAGCTCGTGGTGGCACTGCTCAGTGCTGAGTGACTGCCCAGAGCCCCTGTCTGGCAGGAGCAAGGGAAAGGCATTTTAGTTTTCATAAAGATTTTTATTAAAAAGTATTTCTAGAGGGGCCATGTTCCCTCCAGCTCCTGCCCAAGGTTCAGGACCCTGTTTCAGCCCAGCCTGGGACTGTCCCTGGTGATGCTGTTGGATTCCATGGCTTGATGATCCCATCCATCCCCATCCCCATCCCCACAGGGCTGTCCAAAGCCCGGCAATTCCCATTTCAAAGGTCTGATCTCCACATTTGTCTAAGAGCAAATCTAATTTAAGCTGCTTATCAGCATTTTTTTTTTAATTTAGCTTTTCAACAATTGTCCCTAACGTGAGAGAGAAAATAGAGTCTCTGTCTCAGCCTGCCCTGCAGAATAATGTGTCACCTAAATCTGTTCATCAGAATGGTTTTAAAGTATTTGCACCTAAACTTACAGATTTTGCAACACACATGAAACTAAAAACAGAGAGATTGTGATACTTTTTCTTTAATCCAGTGTGTCAGAGTCACCTTTAGCTCGTTTCATGAAAGCTGAGTTTAAGATGGCAGAGGGACTGCGTTAACAGCAAAAATGAAATGGATAAAGTGGAAAACTCCTAAATTTTTGTGTTTACCATTTTGGGTGGTGTTTTTTTTGTTTAACCCAGGGGGTTCTATTGGGTGGATGTGAAGTCATTAGAAACTAAACTAAGTTTTCACCTTTGCCAGCAAAACAAAGTCCTGAAGGCTTTAGTCTGAGCAGCCCTGACGAGCCCTAATGTGTCCTGACACTGCTGTGGCTCAGCTGTCCCTGCTGCCACTGCGTCCTGCCCACGGTGGCACTGAACTAATGGAAAAGGGCAATGGCACTGGAAAAAGGCAAACCCTTGTCCCCCCTTGGTTGTGCTGGATGTGGGAGGCAGGATCTGGCTGATTTTACCCTGATCTGGGGGTGTTTTCCTTGCAGAGCAGTGCTGCCGTCAGTGTGCAAGCACTAATGGGGACATTCTCATTTCCAGTGAGGAGAGCTTTGCCTCTCTGGGGAGGGAATTGGGGTCAGGATTCCCATTTCTTTTCTCATATGTGTTCTGTTTCTCTACATGCAGTTTTCTTAACATGGTAAACTGCTCTCTAACAACACGAGGAAGGGTTTAGAAATGCTGAAATAAAAGTCTGTCGAAAGGTTTGGGTTAAAAGGTTTAAAAGTCTTTCATTTCCAACCTTCTGTCATGGGCAGGGATGTCTGCCACTGTCCCAGGCTGCTCTGAGCCCTGTCCAGCCTGGCCTTGGACACCTCCAGGGATTCAGGGACAGCCACAGCTTCTCTGGGAGTTCCATTCCAGGGCCTCCCCACCCTCACAGGGAACAATTCCTTCCCAAATCCCATCTAAAGAGTTTGTTTTAGCCTGCTGCTGGATTTTGTTGTACCACGCAGGAGACTCTCCACAGTTTGCCTTGGGCTGTGAGTAAATCCTGTAGCTTCATTCCTTATCCCTTCATCCCTCTCCCCAGCACTAAGTGCTCTGTTAGGAAATTAATTAAGTAGTAGGCATGAAGTATTTTAAATCTTTTGAGAGCTTTGCTTTGCAGAAGATTTCTCTTTCCTTCCACCTGCACACTCAGACAGAGTTTTGTTTATACACCAGGGAGTTTCTGCAGCCTCAGGTGCTCTGGGAATTATTTAAAGTCTGAAACAGCCTCACCATGATGTTTCGGAGAGAGGATCCTGGGGAGAGGCTCTGCTTTTCCTCACCCTGTGGTGATTTGTGCAATCCCACCAGCAGGAACATGAGTTCTGTCTGCTCTTAGACTGGGCCCAACTTCCAGGATGGCTGATTTGGAGCTGATGCCTGTGTTGGAGCCGGCAGTATTTGGATGGAAAAATTAGTTATGTCAGCTCAGCCTTAAATTCTGGAACTGTTTTAAATAAACTGTTCTTCCCTTCCTGTAACACTGTCATGTTGGGGCCAAGAAATGGAGTTTGGGACGTGGAGGATTGTCTACAAACTGAATTTATGTTGTTGGGTTTTTTTTTATTTATTTATTTAAAAAAAAGTCTCCAGACGCTGCAAATACAGTGACTGCTCCAATCAGGATCAACATTAATTTCTTCCTAGCTTTCAAATGTTATAACTACATTTCTCCCGACATGTTGGCATCTGTGTTGGTATTTATAAATTTTTGCATGCTTTGACTGCCATGCAAATCCTTCCAGAAAGTACCCTCTGAGGAGCTGAAGTGAGAGAGAGAACTCGGCACTCGGAATAACCCTGCCTTGTACAAGATTATTTAGCAATTAAAGTTGTGATGTTTTTATCAAACGGATGCGCAGATAGCGACTCCTTGGCATCAATAACAGATAAAGCTGGGTTTACATTTACAAGGAAAAGAGCAGTTCTGTTTCTCTGAGCTCACACAGGAAGTATCAATTCACATTTTAACTGTTTTCAGTGTTTGCTTACGTATTTGAGAAAGGCTCGTGGTGCAGTGTGGGACACCTGGGCTGATAGGGGCTGTTCCCTGGGGATAAAGTTCTCAAAGGCAGAACAGTTACCAAGTTATTTAACAGCAGCAAATGGGATTTATGTCTTCTTACTGTTTCTGAGCTGTTGAGCAGTTTGATCTGTCCATGACATTAATCTCACACTCCCATCTCATGCTGAACCCAGCTGGAGCAGGGGGTGCTCAGTACCTGCCAGCCTCCCCCCCCTGTTCCCTCCATAACCTTGTCCCTGACTATCCAACCCCTCTGGAATGTGCTGGGGTGCAGCTGCTGCTCTGGAGGGACAGAACCTGTCCTGTAAACAATCCCTGCTCCCAGGCTTTGGGATCCCTGAGGAAAGGTCACTGTTCCGTGCCCCATCCCTCGCTGCGGGCAGGTGGCTCGGGGTGTGTCCAGAGCCATGGCAGGATGGGGGGCTCTGCTCTCACCCCTCTGTCACTTGATCATCCCAAGCTGCAGATATCCCCCCTCTCCTCCCCTGTAGCCTCCTGCGAGCTGGATGGCATTCCATAAATGTATTTAAACCTATTTCATGTAAGGATGAAATAGGATCTGGTTATTTTGCTTCCTAACGTGTTCCCGAGCAGAGGTGGAGACCTGCCATGGGCTGTGACTTCCCCTACTGAAAAAAGTGACAAAGGAGCAGGGAAAGTTCTGTCTTTGCCAAGATAATCAGGAAAAGGGGTAATATAGAACAAGGTAAACCCCTCTGTGTGTCCATCATCAAGGAAAAACCATCAAGCCCATTCCTACTTGGAATCCGCTTCTTGCCACTACTGATCCTGACCTTCCCATCCAGAAAAAAATTTGCAAAACGAGATGTGTCCTGCAGATTATCAGCCACAGATTATAAAGGTCAGCCTCTGAGCTTGTCTGCTGAATTTTCAGGATCTGAGAATCCTGGAATCATGGAATAGTTCGGGTTGGAAGAGACTTTTAACATTTATTTCCAGCCCCCACAATGAAATCCCCGTCCCTGCTGAAATCACTGGGAATTTTGCCGTTGTTTTCAGAGGAACTCAGGTTTCTCTGCAGGTTTTTATGAGGCTTTGAAGCTCTCTCTGTGAAAGAACCTCTTTACTCCTGTGTAAATGGAATATCCATCCCTCAGATATTTATCCTGCTGCACTGTCAAACTGGAGTGTTGGAAGCAACAGCGATGCTGAGAGGGCTCAGTGCGTTCTCCCTGCTGATTAAAGTTTAAGCCAAGTTTAGACTAAAGCAGAGACATTAATGCATGCAAAAGTTGAATATTTAAACCTGAATACAGAAAGTCTTTACAGGCAAGAAAAAAAAAAATCTGTGAAGAGATAAAGGGAGGTCTCATCTCTGTTTGTCACTGATGTCACCTCCCAGTTTGTGAAGTGCCAACGAACTGATCGCACTTCCCCTCTCTGAAGTTTGCTGTCCACTGAACATTCCTGCTGCCCGCTCATTTTCCAGCAAATTCCAGGAACACAGGCACTGGGGAAGTTTCTGCTCCTTGCTGTGAAGTTCCTGGCTGTGAGGAGTTCTCCAGGCGCATCCCTGACGAATGTAACCCAGTTGTGCCTGTGGATCTGTCACCACTCCTCTCAGATTGCAGCCTCATACGAGCCCAAAATAGCTCTGCAGAGACATTAGTGCATAGCATGTACCTCTCTGCCATATGCTGGGGATAAAGGAATCTAATTGGGCTGCCTTTTTTGCATGTATTATAATGTTTGAGCTTCGGTTCCTGCAAAATAATTCTTTTTGCTTTCAACAGCAACAGCTAAAATATATTTGACTCGGCTTATGCAAACAGCCAGCCCTGCCCTGCTTTTAGCTTGATTAATGCACTGAAGGAAAAGAGCTCAGAGGAAGATGGAATATAAATCTTCAGCTCATTTTTGGGTTGGCTTTTTCTAATTTTTTTTTATTAATTAGTTGATTTTAAAAGCTATTTTAATCACGGTATCTACCCTTTTGCAATGGGTTTGTCATCTGTTGAAATCAGACCTTCTCTGCTACTGCCACCAGTGGAGTTTAGCATGAATAAATCCCCAAAAGATCCAGGGGAGGTGGATCTGCTGCAGGACTTACCTGGTGCCCTGAGCACCCTCCTGACCACCTTCCATGTGTGCCAATACTTCAAAAACCTGGTGGAAAATTGCATTTCTTTAGCTGTGCTGCGTTTTAAGCGAGTCCTTGGGACAGAAGCCTCAGTGGCACCAAGCAGCAAAATGCAATTTAGCTCTGGCAGAGCAGTGCCTCACATCCATGTGTGATTGTGTCCAGTTAAAAGTGTTTGCTCCCCCATCCAGGCAGGAAATAAAGCCCTGAGATGGAAGTGATGTGTCAAATCACTCCTCGACAGCACGACTCCAGGATCAGATTATGCTTTCCAGTTAATCCAGAACATGAAAATCTGTCACAGAATGTTTTCTCAATTCTTTTCTCAGTTATAGCTGTTATTTGAAGAAATGATCAAATATGAGCAGGAAAATCATGAGCAGCATCTGCTTAGAAAATAAGTGGGGACTTAACTATGCCTCGATATAATCAAATGAGTCTCTCCATGGCTGGCTCTTCAGGCTTCACTGTAGTAAACATGATTAAAATAGCAGAGAAAATGCTGATAGTGCTTGAACAACATCTGAAACAGCTCCTTTATTTCCTCGCTCTTCTACATGGGATGTGTGTGGAGGAGCCACGTGAGTTTTCGTGCTTTGTGTCCACATTTCCACACCCAGCTGCTGCTGCTGTGGCCATTTGGAGCTGCTTTTCAAAACATTTGTACTTCTTACACATTTTTTTTCCATTTCCCTGTCTTTTTTTGACTTTCCTTGCCGAGGTGATGCTCTCTCAAAGTTCACTTTGTCTTTCTTCCGTGCTGCTGTAGCAGTGCTTTTATTTGTGGTATTTTTTAAACACAAGCCAGCAGCAGAAGATGCTTTGCAATCCTACAAGTTGCTCAGATGTGAAGTTATTGATCAAACAGCTGAGCCCCACAGCATCTTGCAGAGGAAAATCAGGATTATTAGCACCTCTGGGGATCTCTGTCCTTATGTGCAGCCCTTTTGGAATCCTCCTTCCATCCCATCTGCTCTGAGCTTGCTGGCAAGTAGAAAAGCCAAGCATCTGCATTGCACTTGTTTGTGTGCACATCAAAGGGCTCCAATGGTCACAAGTTGTGTCTCTGGTGCAGCTGAATTTATTACTTTGTTCTGCTCTTTCTCCCTGACGAGTTGCACGACCCAGGGGAAATAACTCCAAAGTATAATCAGGAATATTTTATGTTGTTTGGGTCATTCCCTCTACGTGGTGGGACGTTTTTAAGTTTGCTGAAGGGCAGGGAGATTCCTTTGTCCCATTTGTCACTCACTGCCACCCCCCTTTGTGTTTTATTTGGTCAAAACTGAAAGTTTGGGTGAAGGGAGCGGTAGGTGTTGGTGCAACAACCAAATCCGCAGCAGGAAATTTAGTGAGTTGCCAATTTATGGTCATCTAATTGGCTCAGAAAGAATTGGAATGTTTCTAAATATCCTCCTGAAATCAATGGTGACTGCCTTTATTTTGGGCCTGGGGCAGATTGAAATTGAGACAATAAATGAGAGTGTCTCACTCCAAAAGAATGAGAGCTGGCAGCTCTGCACAGGCTCTGCTTTTGGGGGAGGAGGAGGAGGAACAACCAAGGGCTGAGGTTCCCCCTTCAGCAAGGGTTGGGGGGAATTAAATATGTGTCAAATCAGCCTCTGGTTTGCTTTTTATATATATAAAAAAGCTGAATTTTCCCCTGCCCAGGTTCACAAGCACTGGTTAGAGATGAAGTACTGCTGAGAGAGCCCTGGAAGAGGGGAAAAACAGAAAAAAAAAATCCCACTTTTAAAATCTGTTTCACACTAAACCCCTTAGAGAACTCAGATGCGCGTGAAATGTTTGGAGGTTCTCCGTTTTCAGCCATAATTAACTAAAAATTCCCGGAACTAATGCTGCTTCACATCGGTATATTTTCATTAGACTTTCACCCTGCGTGGAGAGCCGTGGCCTGTCTGTCAAAATTTACCACACCTCAGCTGAGAGTGGGGCGCTGAGGGCCCCGAACACCGGAGGGAGGGAATTTGGGGGTTTTATGGCCCTGTGGGATGGGGTAACACCGATCCCTCCCCGCTCCAGGAGCCTCTAATGCCACGCTGCCAGACAAGATTTAGGGCTGGGAACAGATGCGGCTCCCCCGACTCCCAGGCACGTTCCCTCGTGCACATGATCCCTTTTGAAGCGCTCCCGGTGCTGGAGGTGGAATTTGTTTGGTATGAGGCGGGAATGGAAATAGCCCTGCCACCGTGGGGACAGATGGCAAAAGCCCAGTTGGAACGTGGGACCGGCAGAGCGGCCGCGGTTTGTTTGCACTGCGGGGCAGACAGCAGGCACCGAGTGTCTGCACCGCAGCTGNCGTGGGGACAGATGGCAAAAGCCCAGTTGGCCGGCAGAGCGGCCGCGGTTTGTTTGCACTGCGGGGCAGACAGCAGGGACCGAGTGTCTGCACCGCAGCTGGGCCACAGAATTCCCCAGTTTTCCAAGAGCAGCCCTCACCTGGGTGATTTCACACACAACATGGTTTGAGACCCACAGGAAAGCTCAGAAATTTGGGAACAAATTGAAATCTTTATGTGGTTTTACAGCAGAGCACAAGTGGGGCTTCATCAAGTAAAGATGTTGGGTTTTTAATGCCAGGGACGTTCTTTTATTTTCTGAAAGTTGAACAATGTGTTTTCTTGAGGGAATTTTGAATTTCTTTTTGTTTTGTTTTGTATTTAAAGCATTTTTCATGAGGGGCTGGACAAATGATGTGCTCTCATGTGAGTCCAAGTCAGCGATCTTTGCAAACCTTTGAAGCGATTTCTTTAGTTTTAAAACAATGTTTCTCTCTTGAAATGAACCATAAATATGTAAGAATGTAATAACTGGAGTATTACCACGATTAAGGAAATGATCCAAGTGCCTTTCCTCTTTAAGTACCAAATATAATTAATAACTGAAGCAATATTTAACGTTTAGCATGTGCTGGGTGTTGTGTTTTCCTTTTTCCTCTGCTCTTTCCCTGCCGTGCTGGGCTCAGAAGTTCTCTGCTCACATCCTGGGCACTTGACGCTGATGGCAAATTTTGTTTGAAAACAACAACATCAAGTTTGAAACCAACATACCCTGTGTTCAGCACTGCCCTGCATCCCCTACATCTGCCTGACTTTTTCTACATCTTTGCATCCTGCCAAATTCCCTGAGCATGTTATTTGGGCTCTCAGGCCCTGCTTTCCTCACCCATGGCCCTAAGGAGCAGCAGATTTTGTTTCAGATGTGAACGTGTGCCCATTTCATGTAAGCCATGGAAAGGAGGCTGCTGTGAGGTTTGAAAAAGGATTTAAAAAAAAAAAAAAACCTCAAACTGCTTGGGTTTAATTAAAAACTAAATTCCTAAGGGGGGACACTGAGTGGGGCTGTAGAAAATTAACTCCTTTTAATGGAATGTGGCTTGGCTGCAAAACTTGTTCACACTGGTGTGAGGCTGAATGATGTTGTCAGTGCGTGCACGTGTGTGCAGACAGGTTTGATAGATAAATCTGTGTATAGAACATATTTAATCCTGGGGTTCTTGTATTTTAGCCACTAAGATCTTGGTCTTTTTCCCAATGCAGAAAGAAACACCAGAGGAAAATCAACTCAGAGGAAAAATATATTCAGATTTGAGTAATTGCTAATCACAAATTTTGATCTAGATGCTTTTTCATTCTGTAGTAGGAAAAGAAAGGGTTATATGGAAATCCTGAGTGAAAAAAACCCTGAGTTGACTGAAGTAAAGAATTTATCTCAAGCCCATTGCAAAGTTTTGAACAGAAAGAACTGAAGTAAATCCCAGGAGTAGGAAAAATTACAGGCAGCACAGGGCTATCTTCATTTTATCCAGGTTGTTGATTCCAATCTCTGTTATTCTTCAAGATACAGGAAAAGAGTGTGAGTCTAAGTCTTTCTAATTATAGATAAATCATTTCATTACTTCCTTTCCACGATATTTTGTCTGCCAGGCTCATTTTTATAATATATTAGGAAAGCACTTTTTTTCTCCTGTGATAAGAACAGCCTCCAGAAGGTGGTTTAAAAAAAAAAAAACCCAAAACCACATGCAAGTCTGGCTCTTGACTCATTTATTCAGCTCATTGTTTCCTCTGTGTAATTCCTGCAGGAGACACGGCCAGGTCAGACCTGATGGTGGGAAAGAGCCCTGCTTGACAAAGGCTGTTCTCTTTCTCCTGCATTCCCAAACACAGGGATGGGCTTTTCTGGGAGCTCCCATTCAGCTCTACGCCCACGGGGCCTGGCAGGCTGTTCCCAGGGCCACTGTTTCCCAGGAATCCCCCATCCCAGGAATATGGGCTGCACTCTTTGTTCCTAGAAGCACACCCCAAATTTCATTGTGCTGCCCTGAATGATGTTTGCTTATGCCAAGGCAGCCACTCGAGGCCGGATCAATGACCCACTTGTTCATTTGGTGTGTTAAGGACATTCAACTGACTAAATATTAATGAACCTGGTGGAGTTTGTGTGCACTGAACTTTTTCTGTGATACCCTTCAGGGGACGTGGCCTGGAACACAAGAAATGTGCAGTCCCTGCAGCTTGGGGAGGGGTTTGGGTGACAGAGAAATATTATTCTCTGCTTAGGGCAGGATCCCAGAGAAATAACTTTATATCTCCCACGTGCTGCTGCTTGGCTGTGTGTGCAAAGCAACGTGAGAATTGCTCCCTGGGTGATCAGAGATGAATAAAATGAGGAAGAGGGGGTGAAATGACATGTCCAAGATGAAGAATCTTATGAATGGTGAGCTCCAAAAGTACTGTTGTGGCTCCCTGATCTTATCCTGTGCCTAGAAACTGCTTGAGTTAAAACAAACAAAACACAGCAGAAAGGTGACAGCTCTGAAGAAGAGGAGCCAAATAAAAATCCCAGAATGGTTTGGGATGGAAGGGACCTTAAAGTTCATCCAGCCCCACCCTTTGCCATGGGCAGGGACACCTCCCACTGTCCCAGGCTGCTCCAAGCCCCATCCAGCCTGGCCCTGGGCACTTCCAGGGATCCAGGGGCAGCCAGAGCTGCTCTGGGCACCCTGTGCCAGGGTCTCATCTCTCTCCCAGCCAGGAATTCCTTCCCAATACCCCATGTAACCCTGCCCTCTGGCACTGGGAAGCCATTCCCTGTGTCCTATCACTCCAGGCTCTTGTAAATAGTTTTTCTCCATTTTTCCTGTTGGCTCCTTCAGGTTCTGGAAGGCCACAATTAGGTCACCCCAAAGCTTTACTTCTCCAGGCTGAGTTATCCCAATTCCCTCAGCTTTTCCTCATCAAACACAAAACATGAGCAAAGCAGGGATTCTCCATGGCTGACATGACCAGGGGGCTGGAAATACATAAAAATTTTGCCTCAATTTCACCTGCAATGCTCCATTATTGGGAAAAAAATCCCACAGAAACCCAATAGCACAACTTCCATGTGAAGCTTCACCTTGGAGAAAGCATGGTGAGGCCCCCAAGCCTCATGGATTGAATTTTTAGTAGTCTGAGAACAGTCTGCCCTGAAGGAGATCTAAGTTACACATAATTGCCAAGCCAATCTGCTTGGAAGACCGAACAACAGATCAGTGGGAATGGA
>VXBQ01006036.1:135492-218369 GCA_013400175.1 Phainopepla nitens
GAAGGGGAAAAGGGATTTGAGATCAGAGGGACTTAAAAAAAAAAAAAAAAAAAAAAAGGAAAGGTGGAGTAAAGATTTCAAGCCAACAGCAAAAAGGAGAACTGTGCCTGGAGAAATGAACCCTCTCCGTGCCTCCTCCTTGTGTGGAACAGATGCAGTGCATGTTTTATCAGCCCTGAAGGACTTCTGTGTGCTGCCTGATGGTTCTGCAGCTGCACCTGCATCTGTACCCCGTGATTCTTGGAGTTACAGATTCCAACAGCTGCTCTGGGGGCCCATCCTGGTGACTAAAATCCTCGGGAAGACACCTGTGCAGCAGGGAAAGGATGTGAGAACCTCTGTTGGGGTGAGGGGGGTTGTGGGCTAAATTTAGCTTCTCAAAGTAGATTTGAAGCAGGAAAAATGCTTCATTTCGTGGGGAAGAAATGGAATATTGAAGGAAAGCATGAGAATGAGCTCCAGGTGGCTGTGATGTTTGAAACAGAAAAACCTAAATCCTCAAAAGTTCAGCCTGTGATGGGAAGACTGGCAGCACCTGTCACCAGGAAAATAGATATCTTTTTTTGCCCTACAACTTTGGTTTTCCTGGAAATCTGGGAACAGGGTGCCCAGAGCAGCTGTGGCTGCCCCTGGATCCCTGGAAGTGTCCCAGGCCGGGCTGGACAGGGCTTGGAGCAGCCTGGGACAGTGGGAGGTGTCCCTGCCCATGGCAAGGGTGGCACTGGGTGAGCTTTGGGGTCTCTCCCAGCCCACCCCTCTCTGAGATTCTGTGATAAACAAAGTCAGCCTTGGCAATGCTTTCCATTCCACTCAGGCGTGCAAAGCAATTAATTAGTTAATTAACTAGTGCAGAGCTCCTGACAGACTTGATTAACGATGTCAAAAGCAGAGGGCTGGATCAGAACCTGGCAGGAAAAGGGAGGCTTGTGGGAGGTAGACTGGTGGAGCTGCAGCCCTGGCAGTGCTGGGGGTGTGCAGTGCCCCTTCCCTTCTCCCAGAATTGTTGTGCAGATTTCTGTGCACATCCAGTCCCTCTGGAGCTGTGGATATCCTGAAGTGGTCCCTGCTTTGGAATCTGAGCTCTCCTGGTGGATTGCAAATTGTTCTAGATAAATGGCTGTATTTATTTTCTCCTCACGCTGAGTCCAACCACCTGCTTTTCTGTGCTGCTGCAGGAGCTTGTAAAACACTCCACACTCCATGGAGTTTTGAACTGGAGCCCATAAACATGGCAGAACAAATTTGGAGCTAATTTTACAGTGGCACGGGTTGCCAGCAAGGACCATTAATTAAAGAAATCTTTCCTCTGTCATCTGTAATAATCCTGATTAAAGCTTTTTCCCTCCTAGATCTCTCAGATACTCCCTGTGTGTGAACTTCCATGGGCTGAAACAGAGCTAACAAAAACACTTGAGGTTCTTCACCTTTTGAAAGCTCCTCTGAGCTAAGATCCGCCTTCAAACTCAGTGACATTAATGATTTCAGGGAAGCAAGAGCCGCAGTGATGGTATTTATCCCAAAGATTCATTGTTGCCTCACAGGGTTATTTTCCAGGTGAAATATAATTTGGAATAACATTACAACATTAATAACATGTATTAAATGAACTGAGGGTTGTTGGACTATAAATCACTAATTAATATGGATGCACCAACATTAGTTCTGACTAATGACTAAAAATAAGGTATATTTTGATTAAAAAGATGGTATATTTTTATTATTTATCTACCAGAGTTTGTTATTTCTTAAAGCATGAAAACTAGGATGGTTTTGAGTGAGGATTTGATCCTGCTGTTTTAATTAAGAAATTGATAAAGCATTGGAAGTGCCCAGGGAGGTTTGGAGTCCCCATCCGTGGAGGTGTCCAAGGAACCCCTGGATATGACACTCAGTGCTCTGGGATGGGGACAAGGTGAGGATCAGGCACAGCTTGGACTCGATGATCCTGGAGGGATTTTCCAATTCAAATGATTCCATGATGTTGTGGCTCTGTACTTTTCAGTTGCAGCACAAATAACTGGAATTGTAGGAATAAATCTTGGGAGCTCAGCTTTGGAACATTTGTCCCATGCCTCTAAGCTGAGTTTTAGCCATGGACACAAACAATAAGTCCATATTTACCCCCATTTCTTGTGGCAGAAATGAGATTTTCCTCTGGAGTGAGCTTTTGCTGAGCACTGTTTGACTTTATCCTTCTCATTGCCATATTTGCCTGTGTTTATTCACTGTGGGAAGGGCCCCCTTGGAGCCTGCAGAGCAGCTCCCTCCAAGCCACCACAGCTTTTGGGCAGGAAAGGGAGGCAGCACCAGGAGCTGGAGAGGTGCTGGAGGGATGAGCTTCTCCAGCAAAGGGCTGCTGCAAAAAATAAAGGCCACTGGCAAAGGCCAGAAGGTCAAAGACTGGCTGGAGAGAGTACAGAGTGGGAATCAAGCCAAAATAAATAGGGGAATCACAGAAAAGTAGATTGGAATTTTTGGTAAGAATTCCTGTTTTAATAAGGTCAGACATATGTAGTAACACACAACAACAATGAGAATTGATTGTATTTCAAACATGATTTCTGTTAACATCTGCTAAAATTTGGTTTAAATCTTCTCAATTATACTTTCACCATTCTTCTCACTGCCTTTCTAAACAGACTTCTTCATCAGAATGCAATTACAATGCAGTTTTTTCATTCATGTCATCTCAAAAGGGAAATTCTATTTCTTAAACAAAATTACTTGAACTGCTTATTGGATAGAATAAATAAACACCCTCTGGAAGAACAAGAAAATATGAATTTTGTGGCACTTAAGGACACGGGTTCGTAGTGGGCTTGGCAGTGCTGGGTTAAGCTGGACTCAGTGATCTTCAGTGAACAATTCAGTGTTTCTAAGTGTAAACAGGAGATAGATTTCTAAATGTTGAATTTATACATATTTTAAGCAGTTGGGAAGTTAGGAGTGCACCATCATTTAACTACTTTTTGCTGTTTGATGCCCTTAGTCTGTGTTTCCTGTAAACCCCACTGGGGTGTTTGTTTTGGTTTGACTTTCTAAGCTCCATGTACACCCAGCCTATGGATGTCTGTTAATGCCTGTTCATGTCCGTAAACGTCCATTATGGCCATTAATGTGTCTGTTAAATCCCAGTGCCATCCAATGTGGGAAAGAGGGTTTTTTTGTGAGATAAAGTGGGTGTGTGAATGCTCACATTCATCAGAGGCTGTTGGGGCTGATAAGGAAGGAGCACAGGGAGTGTTGGTGATGGCTCTTGGCGTGGCTGCTGTGAACTGGCACGGGTGGCATCACATTTTGTTCAACTGAGTTGATGCAGAACCCTAAAAAACCTGTGTTGAACTCAATAATTTTGTTCTCTATGCCAGACTTAACCCATGCATTGAGATCAGCAATGAGGGCAGTGAAAGATCTGGTCAATGTTTACAGTAAATAGTATTTAATTCCCTTGTCACAGGATTGCCCGTCCCCGTCCTTGCTGGTACTTTATTTTACACCCCTGCTGCACTCAGGGAAATATTTAATTCCACTGTTGGTTCCTTAGCTTGGTAGGTCTGGGTAATGTCACTGCACTGAGCTTCAGGCTCAGCCAGGTTCTTTCAGAGCCCTCAGAGTGAATTAACCCTACTCTGAAGCAGAACTTCCTCCAAGAGCCACAATTGGGGATTCTGAGCACATTCAGCCACCTTGGGAGCACACAGAGCACTCCCTTTCGCTGAGGGAGCACAAACTCGTTGCCCTGCTTTGCAGGAAGCTTCTCACTTCCACAAAGTTCAGCCAAACTCCTCCTCATCTTCTGACAGCTCTTGTGGTTCCAAATCAAATCACTCCTTATCTCCTTCCGTTCGTCTGATTCCACTTTTCTCCTTCTCCTGACACGCTCGTTTTGGCAGAGGAGCTCTCTCTGCCAGTTTGCCATCTGGTGCTTCTCCTCTTGTACGGCGTCACTTTGCTCAAGAGACTTTCCACTGCACTTCACAAAACTTGTTTTAGCTCTCCCCATCTCTCTCTCCTGCAGGATTTTGTCCACTCATCTCCAAATTACCTCTCCTTGTGTGTCTCGGGGACACCAAATTGAGGTATTTTGTGCGAGTGCTGAACACGCTGCAGCTATTTCGTCCCGCTACGCCGCGGTGAAAATCTCTGACAGTTTTTCTAAAAACAAAAATCATTTGAATTCACTAAAAATGTATATTCTGCCCGTCCTTGTAAAAATGTAAAGATTCCTGCGGAGTAACAGCCACAATTGGATGCGTGCTCCGATTGCAGCTCCCTGCTGGAGAAAACTGTGTTTTTATATACAGTGACTAAATGCAAACACTTGCACATTTAGAATTACTTATTTTGCTCCAAAGCTTTGAACAAAAGCCTTCTAATCAACAAGGTGCTCTTAATTTTGTGTCTGTTGTTTCAGCAGACTAAATAAAGGCCTGCCAGTAAATATTTATGATCAAATTGCTTTGAGAAATGTATTTTTTTTTCTGATTTCTCTTACTCTTTGATAGGCACTTAAGTAAAATAAGCATATAGCATCAACTTCTGCTCTGTTACATTTATGCAATGAATTAAAAAGAAAAGTATAAAACAGAACAGAAATGGCCTCATTATATAAAATTTGCTGGCCCATTATGTATAATTTGCTTAAATCTTTTGAGACAGAGTTACAGGTCTCACACAGCCATGACTGCAGCAGCTCCAAAGCTTAGAAAGTACATTTTCCTGTGTTAGTTTTTATTCACTAGTTAATATGCTTTAACATTTTCTACCAAATGTCTTGTCTAAACTATTTTTGAAAGAGCTCACATTCTGCTACCAAAAGTCTAGTTCAATATTGCAGTGAAACCCAAGAAATCTGGAGGCACATTTGACATCCTGGACTGCGAAGCTCTTCCTTTGTGCTCTGCGTGGCTGTGCAGCCTCAGTGTCCTATAATGGGGACGAATTTAAAGGAGAGATTATTATCATACTTCCATCCCCATGAATTCACAGGATTCCTCGTGTGAATGAAGAAAGAAAACAGTCAAGCCAAATTCTCCTTGTGTTCTAAGTCTCGACGATAAAACAAATGCTGCTGAACATAAGGTTTTAAGGCCAAATCCAAAAAAGGATTTAGCAGTGAGGCAGACTTCAGTGCCTAAATCCAAAACTGCACTACCAAAATATCATCAGCTCCACTGTGGAAGTAATGCAACTGTCCTGGCCGTCCCCCTACTCTCTGAAATTTCAGTGGTTTTCAGCTTCCCCGTGTGCCCAGCTGCCTCAGAGAGGGATGTCTGGCTCCCTCTGGAAGGCAGCAGGGGAGAGGAGCGGCTCGAGGATCCTTGGAGCTCATCCTCCCACGCGCTGGCAGCTCGGGCCCCGCGCGATTTGGTGCCGTAATTCTCTTTTTCCAAATGTTCCCGATGGAACTGGTTGTGGTCCCCCCTTCCCCACACCCTACAGCCGAGTTTTTGAGGGAGGTTTGGTCAGGAACAGCTTGTCACCTTCCTGGAGGTTGCTCTGGTTTTGTCCATCTCAGGGTGAGTGGCTGGAGCAGTGGGCAGGAGACAGACGGGGTGGCTTTATCCCCTAAAGCTTTCCTTGGGATTTCACCCCTGTGTGGGGATTAATCCAAGGTGTCTTTCACCAGAGGTGAATCTGTAGCATGTGTGGGCACCACTGGAGAGTCCTGCACACTGAACCACAAACTTGAACAACTTCTTGATGTCACTGTTTGCCATGAAAAGCATCAAGTCTTGGCAGCAAGGTCAGACTCCAGGACTTGCTACTGAAGGTGTGATCCTGATAACTGGCTTTGCTCGTAACCTTCCTCCTTTGATTCCTCTGGTTTTGTCAGGTGGCAGCACAAGGAAAAGCAGAGGAAGTCCTCCCACCACTAGGCTGGTGGTCCAGGGATTTGAGTATCCCATTGTGGGCAGTGTTTTGAGCCCCCTTTTTCTCTCATGGAATCCCAGAATGGTTTGGGTTGGGAGGGACCTTAAAGATCACCCAGTCCCCCCCTGCTCCCCCTGCCATCAGCAGGGACACCTCCCACTGTCCCAGGGTGCTCCAAGCTCTGTCCAGCCTGGCCCTGGACACTTCCAGGGCCTCACCATCCTCACAAGGAAGAATTTTTAATCTTCCTATCTCACCTAAACCTACTCTGTCAGTGGGAAGCCATTCCTCCGTGTCAGCTCCCTTCAGGTACTGGAAGACCAGAACTGGGTCACTCCAGATCCTTATCTTCTCCAGGCTGAACAATCCCAATTCCCTCAGTGTTTCTTGAAGGCTAAGAAGGACAGGAATCTCCAGGCTGAACAATCCCAATTCCCTCAGTGTTTCTTGAAGGCTAAGAAGGACAGGAATTTGGAAGATAGCAACATCTATGTCACAAGTGGAGGATCTGATGCCCTGGTTATTATTTTAAGTGTTGATTCTTGCTTTCTTCCCAAATGCTGTGGCCAAAAGTTGTGTTTTTGCCGTCATCTTTGAGGTCTCTGGGAACCTGCAGGATTTCAAAAAAGCAAAGTTTATCCTTGTCATGCTGAAATGTCCTTATTGTTACTGAGGGAAGACAGTGCTAATGTGTGAGAAATATCTGATTCATTTCCAAAGATGTTTCTGGTTTGGGAAAGAAACCATGGGGAGGTTGTACATTCCAAAGGAGCTCAGGGTAGGAATTTCTGATTCTTTGCTATTCTCTTTAGTTTCCTTGAGAATTCAATAGGGATTTTCTTTAAAATGCTCTTGCAGTGGTACTGATTGATTTCCTGTCAAATTTATGGATTGTACAGTGGCAGNGCCCTGGACACTTCCAGGGCCTCACCATCCTCACAAGGAAGAATTTTTAATCTTCCTATCTCACCTAAACCTACTCTGTCAGTGGGAAGCCATTCCTCCGTGTCAGCTCCCTTCAGGTACTGGAAGACCAGAACTGGGTCACTCCAGATCCTTATCTTCTCCAGGCTGAACAATCCCAATTCCCTCAGTGTTTCTTGAAGGCTAAGAAGGACAGGAATCTCCAGGCTGAACAATCCCAATTCCCTCAGTGTTTCTTGAAGGCTAAGAAGGACAGGAATTTGGAAGATAGCAACATCTATGTCACAAGTGGAGGATCTGATGCCCTGGTTATTATTTTAAGTGTTGATTCTTGCTTTCTTCCCAAATGCTGTGGCCAAAAGTTGTGTTTTTGCCGTCATCTTTGAGGTCTCTGGGAACCTGCAGGATTTCAAAAAAGCAAAGTTTATCCTTGTCATGCTGAAATGTCCTTATTGTTACTGAGGGAAGACAGTGCTAATGTGTGAGAAATATCTGATTCATTTCCAAAGATGTTTCTGGTTTGGGAAAGAAACCATGGGGAGGTTGTACATTCCAAAGGAGCTCAGGGTAGGAATTTCTGATTCTTTGCTATTCTCTTTAGTTTCCTTGAGAATTCAATAGGGATTTTCTTTAAAATGCTCTTGCAGTGGTACTGATTGATTTCCTGTCAAATTTATGGATTGTACAGTGGCAGAAGAAAGAGACTTCTCCCAAAGGATATAATTTGTTATCAGAAACTTGGGGTTTGCTGGACTTCTGATTAAAGAAGGAACAGAATTTGGGATTGCTGCATCTTCCAAGTGTGATGTGCTGACATTTCAACATCTGGATGCTGCACTTTTACTCTTTGGGGTCCAGATTATGTCTCTGTTACTGGAAAGAAGTTCTTTTTCGTGGTGTGGTTTCCAAGAGTAGGCAGAAGTAAAATGTCAGAGTTTAGAACATAAATGTTTATTTTCAGTGGATCCACTTTTAACAATATTCTAATTAATGAAGTGGTCCTAATTTCAGGTCTATTCAAGAGCCATGAGAAAAAGCTCTTTACATCCCATTAGGAGGAATCCTCATAAGGAATTCCACAGCAAATATTAGCCTAAAATTATTTCTTTTAAGTGGTGGGTTCATATTACAGAATAAAATCTTTAATGAGCTCAAGGGAGCTTCAGTTTAAGGTTGCATCTGGTTTTTAAGCATTAAAACTGTTTCTTCAACAATCAAATACAAACCACTGAGGATATGTTGCTGTGCTCAGTACCTGAGCCGGGCTTTTGCTGCCTTAAATTTGTGTCCTACAGCCCTTTGCAGCAGGTCCAGCTGCAGGACATGAAAAACCTTGTAGTGAAAATACTTGATGCAAAGAGAGAGGCAAAAGCAAAGGAGATCAGAAATGGAATTAGATCGTTTGTGCTGTGGGTTTGCACCAAGTGGCTGATTTGCTTTTTGTCAGCCCGGCTTTTTCAAGAGCTTGAAACATTTCTGGCCACGAGAGACTGGGTTTTAAAACTGCAGGGCTGGATTCCTTCAAGGCTTTGGGGCCTCGTCCTGTGGTAAGTGAGAGAACGTCCATTGACTTCAGCTGGAACGGGACCAAGCCCTTTAGACATGCAATGAAACATCTCTCCAAAGCCTATGAACTTGAGCCCGGTATTTATCAAGCCTGTGTCATATTATATGTTGAAATCAGGCAACAATTGTGTTTTCATATGGCTTTGGCAAAAAAACAGGAGGGACCTGGGGACTTCACTGACTTTCTCATGGAGTGAAGCTGGAGGAAATATTTTTACAGCACCCTGTGGGGAGAAACTTGGTGGTTTGGTCCCCGTTGTCTGTGGTGTTCCTTGCTGTGGTGCTCAGCCCTGGAGAGGCTCTTCCCTCCATTTCTTCATAGTTCATATTTTAACCAGTATTTAAGGGTGGAAAGAGCCCTCAGTTCCTCCTCAGTTCCTCAAGGATTGCAATAAATTGATCTGTCTGAGCCACTGCTCCCCCATCAGCTCCTGTGCTCTGTGGTGAAATAGCCCAGGACGTGTGTTAAGAGGTTTTATTGGTAGGGTGGTGTGATTGCTTTCTGTGCACTGCTGAAATGAATTGTTGAGTCTCATTTAACTTAAATGCACATTTTCTCACACTGGTCCTGGATAAATTTAGTCTGGGGATCAACAGTGCTGAACAAGGCAAGAGAAAACCGGTGTTTCCCCCCAATATCTGCATAATGGTAAATGTGCCATTAAAATGGTGAGACTTAGGAGATAGACCTAATGGACTGTAATAATATATAATCCATCCCTGCAAGATAATCTCTGTATTCACAGGATTGTCACAGTCACAGGCAAGTCATCCACTGAGATCACTGTAATCAGCCCACTGTCCGTGGTTCTTTTCATTTCCAAATGCACATCTCAGGTCTGTCTCCATCTGCTTTGGCCAAACACCAAGGCCTTTAACAGCTGAAAGATAATATCTTCTGATAGGGCTTATCATTAAACCAGTTTCTTGTTTGTTTGGATGTTATCTCCTGCCAGATTGATAAAGCATTCAAAACCTATGCAGAATATAAATTGCAAGAAGAGGCATTTGAATGTGCCAGGAGCTTGCTCAATGCTGGCCTTGGTGGGGACACTTTGGGGACACTTTGGGGGCAGGATTTGCGGTGCTGTCTGTGCAGAGGCTGAGGGGGGCCCCAGCAGCTCCTGGGACACACCACGACATTCCTGGAGTTTTTTGAACTCCCGCTGTTTTGTGTTCTTGTCTCTGAGTTTTGCAGCGGCAGAGAAGCGGCCTGGGAAGGGAAAGTGTGGGAGCACCAGCACCAATGGCTGGCTGAACCCTCCCAAAAGGCCCAGAGGCAAATTCTATTAATTAAAAGAAATAGGAAACTCCCTGGGTCTCTACTTCCCTGTGTGTGGGGCAGATGCTTTGGTGCAGGGCTGCTCTGGGGTTGGCTGTGGGCCAGGACTGCTTTGATTTCCTACACTGGCTCCCAGGCCTCGGCTACGGGCTTGGGGCGGTGTCCTGCCCTCTGCTTGGTCCTGTGGGTCTGAGGGGAGTCTGTGTCCTACAGAGATGTTGTCTCCTGCAGGGCTGTGTCCTACAGCACCTACATATGCTGTGTCCTACAGAGAGGCTGTGTCCTACAGAGGTGTTGTATCCTACAGGGCTGTGTCCTACAGGGCTGTGTCCTACAGCACCTACAGGTGCTGTGTCCTACAGAGAGGCTGTGTCCTACAGAGGAGATTTGTCCTGCACAGGTGTCGTGCCCTATATGGCTGTGTCCTACACAGGGCTGTGTCCTACAGAAGGGCTGTGTCCTACAGGGCTGTGTCCTACGGAGGTGATTTGTCCTGCACAGGTGTTGTGCCCTATGGGGCTGTGTCCTACACAGGGCTGTGTCCTATGGGTATTTTATCCTACAGGGCTGTGTCCTACACAGGTGCTCTGCCCCACCAGCTTTCCCACAGCCCTGCCAGAGCCCCGTGCCCTTTGAGATGGAGATTTCAAACCGGTTCCTCCAGGCTCCTGAAGAGCAGGAAATCCTCTGCCACCTCTCTTTTCCTGGTAGCAACAGGCTTATCTGGGGGTCTGTGGGTCACGGGACGAGGCTCTCACAGACCCACAATGGGCTGGAGGTGGCTGTGGGGCTGTCCTGAGATTGGGACAGTCACTCTGGGAACCCCCAGCTTGTCTCCCTCTGCTGGGAGCTCACCTGAGCCTCACTCTGTGATCAGGGTGGGCTTAGGTATCCTGCCCTCTCTGCTCCCCTCCTGTGCCTCCTCCCAGCACCAGAAGCTCTGGAGAAGGTATTTTTATAGCCTACATTGTCAACCTGCTCCTAAAATTTGGCTGTCCCTTTGCTGCCATATGTCCCTGGCAACTTGCTGACGCTGAAGCAAGCCCCCCTGACAGCCAGCACAGAAGCTGTCAATCACGGCCACATCCATCCAGTCACTTGACAGGCCCCAGGGACCACCTGCTCATGGGAATGACTTCTTTTCCCTCATCCCCCAAAAGCTGTCCCTGATCAAACACCTGCTCTTTCCTGGATCCCTAACTCCTGCCACATTTCTGCGCTCTTCCTTCCTTCACCTAGAAAGAAAATCAGAATCCAAGGACTACCTGTCAGTGGTAATAATGGGAATAAAGGGGAACAGCTTAAGCAATGTGTGGTTCTTATTGATCTTCTTGGCATGACTTGTGTGAGCGTTGAGTTTCTCATTCCAAAGTCACTTCCAGCTCCTGTCTGAAATTAGATTTTAAATTTGGTGGCATCCTGTGTGTTTGTGAGCTCCTGAAATTTGCACAAGGATCTGGCTCTTCTTCATAGTCTCGAAGAGTTGCTGCAAGGAACCGTAGAACTTTCGATGTAAAAAGACCGTGAAAATGGGAAATGTTACTCAAGTAGCTGTTATTGCAATTGGTATTCCAGTTATTACTGACTTTATTGTTTGTGTTTGGCTTGAATTTCAGGGCCTGAGTCTTTGGTTTCACTCAGATCAAAGATTAGCTGCCTCTGTCTCTGGAGAGAGAAGGGCTTTGTTTCAGGGGTGGCTTCACAGAGGAAGTTTCACTTGGGTGGCGAGAGCTGGTCCAACAACTCTGTTTTTAGGCTGAGAAAAAAATGAAGCAGAAACCAAAAAATAAGCAGACATTGAGCAGATTTGCTACATTGCAAGGGTAAAATACCTACTCCTGAAAATGTAATGAGAACACACCTGTAAATTACAGGGGCCACCGAAGGCTTGTCCCTACCATGTCGTCTTTTCCAGCTGGTGTACAAATTGGCTTTTTTCTCACTTTCTCACACTGCCTGAGGGCAGAAACTAGTAGAAAATGTGTCCCTTTTTGCTGTGTAAAGTTTAGTGGAGTAAACTGGCTTGTGGAGGAGTCAGAGTGGCTGGAGGGACGTGGTGGGGACATGGAGCTGGAGTGAGAGCAGGGGAGCAGGACTGTCCATTCCTGCTGGGTTTGCTCATGGATCAGCTGACACAGCTGGAAATCTGGATTAATCTGACCCAATTCAGCAATTGCAGATTTTTTTTCATGGGCACAAGTGCCTCACTCTGATTATCAGAGCGGAAGTTGAGTTGCAAGTGTTGAGCAGGGGAAGTGGGGAAGTTGCACTTAAGAAATATCTACAGCCTCCTTAAGAAAAGATTGAAGAAAGCTTTTCTGAGATGTCTTTATTTACTGAAGTAGCCATCTTTATTTTCCAGCAAGTGTCACCAGTAGAATATCAAAGATATTACAGAGCTCTTCTTGTACATAGGCTTTTCCGATTCCCAATAAATCTTCATTTTGTTTGTTCTGTCTGCTCATTAATTGGCCTTTCCCACTTCCATCCAGACAGGACCCTCTGGTTCCTTTCTCAGGCATCAAGTTCTGCTGCAGCCGTTGGATTTTTGACTTTCTCTTGTGAGTGACTTAAGCCTCTCTGGGAAGAAGTGCAAATTATTGAAGATATTTCAACTTGCCTGTAAAGCCCGATTTGGAAACACTATTTTGATTTACTGACAAATGGGAAAATGTCTGATGAAATTCTGTAGGTCTTAAATATTTAGTTTGCAATTATGATTTTTTTTTGGCTATAATATATATTCCTTGGCATTATTTAAAATTATTTTCCTGATCAGAGGTCAGATGGAAATGAAATGATGTTATCAGAAGCAGCTACAGCATAACAAATGTGCAGGTTTAGGAGGAACTTTATTTTGATTAATTCTTGAAAACAAAAAGTAGAGGAGAAAGTGTAACATTGATTAGATGGGTTTAAGGAGAAAATTAAAGACTTTAATTATAACTAGATTTAAATTATAGCTAGAATTAAAGGGCATGAGCATTAATGGTTACTTAGAGAAAAGGTGCCTCCTTTCTTCTTCCCAATTGTATTTTTTGATCATTTTATAATAAAACAATAAAACCTCTCTAGCACATTTTGTTCCAGTTTCTAAAGGTCACCACATTTACACTTTAAGTAAATCAAGATGCAGGGAATGACGTACCCTGGCCAAATATTTTCACCAGCATAAAAAGGCATAAAAAATTCTACATTTTTAGTCTCTTATTTTAATAAAGATTTTTTTTTTAATGATGCAAATTGGAAAGCCTCAAAGATCTGTTGTTTCCTTCTGCTCTGTTATGGTTTCCCATGTGATGCTCCCATTTCTCCGTGCTTTGGTGTGGTGAGCCCCTGGCCCCACTATCCCACATTTCCATGGGAATATCTACAGTGCTCCTTGCTAGGTTGACCTGGAAATAGAGACTGGGTGGAATAAAAGGATAAAAAGGGATTTATTGAAAGGATCCAGCTTGGGCAGGGCAGGAACCCCTTGGGGCTGCACCCAAGTCAAACCCACAAATGGGTACAAAATGGATCCCGGGCCCGAGGCCTCACACTTTGATAGGTTTGGGTCCATCAGCAGATTGGAGTGAATTGTCCAATTCCAGCTGCAGCTGATGGAGCTCCATCCTCCTTGTTCCCTCTCTTCCTTCACTGCTGTTTCCACTCCTGGGCCTCAAATTTGTCCTTGGTGCCCAGCTGGAAAGGAATTGTTTTGTCTCCCTGCTCTGTGCAGAGAGCTCGGCAACCCTGAATATGAAGCCAGAACTGCACACTAAACCAGCACAGAAAAAATAGAAAAAAAATTAGAAAAGCTAAAACTGAAGGCATCACTGCCTTATCTCCTCAGCTTGGGGCTGGGCAGCCCCTGGCTCCTCAGCAAAGCCTCCAGGGCCTGCTGGGGCCACCCTGGGCTGGGGCACATCAGCCATGGTTGGTCATGAGCTCCCTCTGGAGTGGCCAATCTGCCCTTGAAGGGGTGGGAAAAGCAGCTCTGAGTGACCACGGGGCCAAAATGAAAGTTTTTAAAAGTGACGACACCTCTAAAGAGGCTCAGTGGGGACTTTCTCATCCTCCACACCTCCCTGAGAGAGGCTGTGGCCAGGTGGGGGTCAGGCTCTGCTCTCGAGGAGCAAGCAACAGGAGAAGGAAGAGGAAATGGCCTCAGGTTACTCCAGAGAGGGTTTAGGCTGGATATTCAGAAAAATTTTCTTCATGGAAAGGGTTGTCCAGCCATGGCACAGCTGCCCAGGGCAGAGGTGGAGTCCCCATCCCAGGAGGGGTTTCAAAGCTGTGTGGCTGTGGCACTTGGGGACATGATTAGTATTAGCCTTGGCAGTGCTGGTTTTTTGATTAGACTCAATGATCTTAAAGGTGTTTCCTGACCTAAATACCTCCAGGATTCTGTGCTGGAATGTATAAAAAGTGGCCTCACTGCAACTCACTCAAGCTGCTTTTGTGCCATCCAGTCCTTGTGCATCACCAGAGTTTCTTGCCCTGATAAAATTCCTGCTTTGCCATTTACTTCGGTAAGGCCACAATTTTGTCCTGGTTTCTCTTGTTTTTATCTTTCCTGACCTACTTTTCCTGCTGCAGACCCAGTACATATGAAGGCAAGCAGAGTTAGGATTCAGTTCTGACTCAAGCAGCCAGGATGAAAAAAAAAAAAAAAATTAGCTGTAAAAAATCTGGCTGCCAAATCTTTGTTGTTTAGTAATGCGTGACTTGGAAAGAATCCAGACCTGGAGTAAGTTTGCACGGCTCGTATTAAAAAAAACCAACCCAACACCAACCCTGTGCTTCTTTCCTTCTAGTCTGATTTCATCTGGAAATTACCAAGATGCCATAAATATGAGAACCTCCAGCCCCAAATTTCAGAGGCACTGCTGGGAGCAGAGCTGCTCTGAAGGGAAACTTGATCCTGCAGAAGCAGAAAGGGTTTGGGGTTTATATTTAGTGCCTCGCATAGCTGCTCGGTGATTAGAGCCTTTCCCATTTTCTGGCATGGGGGAAATGGTATGTTAAGACAGGATATAATCCTTTCACACTCCGCAGGCAATGTCACAGTGTGATGTTGGCACCGTGTTAGGCTTCCTTAACCCCACAACATGTTGCATATTCCCTCCTGGCAGTGTTTTCCAGGCTCCAGGCAGAAACCCAGGAGTAATCTCATTACCTACATCCAACTGGATCTCCATGGAATGGGGTGCTGAGCAAAATGCACTTGCACTCGTTTGAGATTCAATTAAAAACTGTTGGTTCAGTCATTTCTGGGAGTTTGGAGCAGATTTCTTCAGCCTCCACTTGGAGCTAACACTTTCATTGAGAATTTTCTGAAATAACAAACATAAACTGCTGGTGTTCCTTCAGCACTCCAATTGCATCTGAAATGCCTTTTGCAACATCTTTTGCCGACAAATGTGAGCAATATCTTTATTTATCTGTACAGTTCATGCTGCTTGGAATCCTTATTTCTCCCAAATTGGTCAAAAGGGTTTTATTTTGGAGAAAAGACACAGCTTGCACAGGTATTTCTTTACTAGATCTCTTGCAGGTTTATCTTCCTTCCCTCCTGTGCAGCACAAATGGAATCAAACCTTAAAATCTTTAGGCTGGAAAAGACCTCCAAGATCTTCAAGCCCAAACTTTGACTGAAAGGTTTTCAACCTTGCCTCAGAAAAAAAAAAAAAAACCCATAAAAAATCCCTGAAAAATTAGAGCATTTTAACAACAACAGTGATAAAATGAAGCAAAATAGGTAATTATTTTTTACAAAAGATGTTTATTCTCTTGCACCTTTCCATTCAATATATTTATTTATAAGACAGAAAAAAAACCAAGAGGAGTTGGATGTAAATATTGTGGCTGGTAAACCTTGGTGCTGTTATTAACATTGTAGAGCACTAATTTTAAGAGACAAACCATAAATATATATGTTTATATTTATACACAAGTTTTGTACAAAATTCTGTGACAGACAAAGTCAAACCTCACCAGCATTTCACAGTACTTAGGTACACTTATTACTTCAAAGAATTTCATTAAACTCATCTTGAAATAATTTTTTTGCTGCCCAAAACCATCCTAGTACACTTTTTTCCCCATTATTTGTCATGAATCAGTGAATGAAAGGAACTGGTCAAACCTTATGAATCACCAAGATTTTTAGATACTTGCCAGTATATTTTGCAAGATTTCTGCTGCTCTAATTAACCACAGAAAAGCAAAGTGTAACTGCTTGAGCCATAGGGACGAATTTCAGTGACATATCTGTTAAAGAATGGCAGAAAAAAAGACAAAAGGCATTTCTGGACTTTTGGCTCTCCTTGGGCTTTCCTGTTGGTGTCAATACCAGCAGGGAAAGCTGTAAATCACATCCCAGCTTTTTTGGTGTGCTCCTCAACCACATTCCTGCCACCAGCGTGCTGCTCACGTCAACAAATAATAGCTCAGATTAATTAAAATGGCTAATTGCATTTGAAATGATGATTTATTTGTGTATGAAAACACATTCTTTAAAATAATCCTGAGGTTTGAAGGTTTGTTGTTGGGTTTTTTGCCCCCAGCCTGGTGTGGGTCCTACAGGGTGCATGGTTTTAATGCTCTGATAGGAAGTTTAATGTGGGAATGGAACATAAATGTGGTGTTTCCCCAGCGAGATGAGAGGAGATTTCAGGTTTTACACAGCCCTGGGAGAGGCACTTAGAGGCTTTTTCCAATTAAATGATTCTGTGATTCTGTGGTTCTGCTTATAGGTGTTGCACACACGTAATCAAATAGAGCTTAAAAATTAACAGCACACAAACTGCAAGGTTGAACTGGTGAGATTGTTTGCCCTGTTTGTTTCCATCATTCTAATAAATAACTTCCTGTTCCTCCCCTGAAGCATGAATATCAACAAAACTCCATTCCCTGGGCACCCAGGGATCAATTATTTCCACTGATAGGTCTCTTTCCAGGTTTTTTAACCCCAAATAAACTGCTGTTTAGGGGTGTGTGTATTTTTACTGTTAGTGAGATGGCAGATCCCAAGTGCAGAACCTGAATTTATGAGGTTTGGGGACTGAATTTCTGAATGTGAGGAGAAAATTAGCTCCTTGTCACACAGGTCTGTCAGTCCGTTTCGATATTCAGCCATTGGATTCTACCTTTTTTTCCCAAAGTACAGATTTTTCTAGGCCAAATATATCCTTTGAGGTTGGAGCACATGCTGGGGGGTCTGATAGACACAGGAAAGTTTTATAAAAAATAAACTTAAAGCTACCAGTGGTGTAACAGGCAGAATAATTTTCATCTTCATAAAATATGAAGCAGCAACTCCGGGACAGTTCATTTCTGTATCAAACCGTGGAGGTTTTCCCTTCCCACTTCCAAGTTTACTTTGGTGAAGTTTCAATGTTTTGGGCACGCTGGATGTTAGGGAACCTGTGTTTCCAGCAGGCCTGGCTGGAGCTTTGGGCTTTGATGAGCAAACACCTCCAGGCTTGTTTGGAAAAGCCTCAGTGCTGACCACAGACACTTCAGTGGTGCTGGCATTTGTCTGCGTGGGACCAGAGCCAGCCTTGATGTGAGCAGGATTTATGCAACAGCTTGGAAGGGAGAGATTTGTTTATTTTATCCAAAAAACGAGAGCCTGCAAGGGAGGAGGAGAGCCCAAAGCACAACTGCAAAGCTCAGTCAGGCTCGAGAACAGATTTGTTCCCCCTCGGAGATTCGGTTTGGAATAAAGCGCTCCCTGGGCTCCCTCGCTTGTTTGCCAGATGTGGTTTTCCTGTGTTTCAGAGCACTAATTGTGTCCCAGCTGGGGTATTTTATGGCTGGCCCTGTACCTGTAGCAAAACAATTAAAGATTCTGTGGCTCTGGAGAGGGGAGGGACATGGAAGTGGCAGGAGAGCGCTGGCCCCGGAGAAATGGCAGGACCTGTAATCCCTTACAAACCACGCTGCCTCCTGAGCATTAATACCTGCAAAACAGATGTTGTAAACACTCTGCCCAGACTCCCAGCACATGTTTCCCTGCTCCAGAGGCCCCTTTTAATTCTGCTGCCATTGCTAATCTAAATCTCTTATGGGGGGGAGGATTATTGCCCTATGCTAGTGGGAGTGGGGGGGAGAATTCCCAAGGAACATCCAGGGCTCAGTGTTTCTGTTCCTGTGGGAAACCAGCTAGTTTGTCTGCTTGGACTTTGCAGAGAGCAGATGAAATGAGGGTTTAGGAAGGTGGGGCCTCGTGGGCACATGGTAAAGGTGCAGATACAGGGTTTTACCTCAGGAGCTCATGCATGGGAGTTGAAGGAGCTGCCCTTTTCCTGGAGAACCTTCAAGGCGTGTTTCATTCCCACCGATTGTCCCAGCTCTAAGCCCGTGCCACTGCCTGGTTTTGGTTTAAGCTGATAAATATAGACACGTGGCCAGTGCTCATCAGCTACTGGAGCTCCTGTCCTGGTGTGTGGAGACCTGAACCAGGAATTTCCTGAGAGCTGCCACACTTCAAACCAAAGAATTAGAATTCATTGCAGAGGCAAAATAACAGAGACTGGAGCTTACTGCAGGTGTTCTGCAAGCCACCAGCAGTGCCCAGAGAGACCTGGTGAGAAAATGATGCATTGCAGAAAAGCTCCTTTTTGTATCGAGAGAATTGTTCTGAAAACTCTCATGTTGGGTCTGTGTGAATCTCTGGAGAATGTGAAATCTAAATTTATTTTTATTTTTAAGAAAAAAAAAAGACCTGAAGCAAGAATTTGTGTGCAGTGGTTAAGAACTGTGTGTGTTTGGTTTTAATATCTACCAGAAGAGACAAGGGTTTTGCAACAGGATGTTTTATGTAGGCTGGAATTACTGTTGAGCAGCCAGATCCATGCACCCAATCCCAGAGCTCACTAAAACCTGGGATAGTGCTGGAAACAGAGGAACAAAGTCAGTCGAGAATTAAAGATGGTGATTTATATGGGAGGTGAAAAATTACCCCTTGAATGCATCACCGTGGAAAAACCCCACCAGTCTCTGCTCCCTTGTGCTGTCTGGAAGTTTTAATCCATTTTTAAAATAAGGGAGCTCAAGGCTGCTGTGCTCTGGCTCGAGTTGCATTATTGAAGAGGAGACCTTGGGTCATTACCAATGCAGAGAAGCACCTGGACCTTTGCTCTTTGGTTAAACATGCAGATCCCGGAGAGGAGATTACAGCAGGATAAAGTACCATATTTTTCAGACTTAAGTGAGCTCAGGTTGAAAAACTGCATTAAAAAAATCCCCTAAAAATGTGAAAGCCACTTCTTGCACTTGCCAAGTTTAAGTTGCAGCATTAGGTTTGTTAGGTTAACCTTGGGTGAAGGCAGGTCCTTTGGGACAACGTGTGGGGCAGAGCAGGGAGGGAGATGCTGCAGGGCCTGTGGGCTCCTGCTTTTCCCTAAAACTCTCCTGGTTCTTGGAAGCAGGGTCAGGAGTTGCTCCTCCAGCTGCTCCCAGCACAGTTCCAGGCAGTGCTTGCTGACAGGGACTTATTGGCCACAGCTGGCCCTGGACTCAGCGAGGAGAAATGTGAAATATCCACAAAAAGCAGGGCCCAGCCAGCAGGGAACTGAGCAGGGCTGGGGCTGCTGCAGCAGGAATAGGCTTCAGTTCTGGGCTTCTGCTTCTTCCTGCATCTAAATCCCACTCAGAAAAGTGAGGAGACAGAATCCTAGGATCACTAAGGTTGGAAAAGCCCTCTCAGATCGGGTCCAGTGTTCCCCCAGCACTGCCAAGGCCACCTGTCCCCAAATGTCACATCCCCCCGGCTTTTAAATCCGCCCAGGGATGGGCAATTGTTATCAAGGGGTAACAAAAGCTTTCCCTTCCCAACTGCTTTTTCTGCTGCTCACAGCAGGGCTCAGGGCCTGGAACTGGCAGGAAAATCCAGGTGACTGAGGAGGGTTTGGTGCAATTTGCAGGATTTTCCTGAGGAATGTGTGTACGCTGTAATTAGTGCCAGCACTTCCCACTGCTCCGGCACTGGGGCCGTGGTGTCGGAGCAGTTACAACTCTGAGACATTCCCAGACAAATGGAAACAGAGTGTGCTCACCCAGATGGATAAAAAACCCTCTGGTAATGACAGACAAACTGGGGGACAGGACAGGAATGTCATGCATGATCAGGTATTTCAGTGTGAACATTCAGGTTTTTTTTTATTTTCCCTTCAAGTCTTTGGGGAAGGTGGGTTCAGCAGCTCAAGAAAAGAGATGCCAGAGTTTCTGACAAGTTAATTAAGCTTTCACTTCTGAGTATTATATGTACAGTGAAGAAAAGAAACTTAATTGTCTTTGCAGTGCCTGACAAACCCCAAGAAAAATGCCTGCATATTTTCTCAGTTTTGTCTCTATTTTTGATACTTATTCAGTGTGAGCATTACACTTTCATGTCTTTAATTAAAAGCCAAGTTTTGGAAGCTTCTCAAATGGTAGTTTTGGTACAGAGATGTGTGCATTTAAAGAAATATTTATGTGAAATCTAAAACCTAAAAGAAATGAGAGAGGCTTGAAAATGGATCAGCTGCCTCCCTTTATTTATTTTGTCCACCTCCCTCCCACCTCTTGGTGTTCCAGGTAACTCATGAAGAAGAGGGAATGCTGCTTTCTTCTCTTCCAGGGATTTGTGATCTCTGAGTCCTCATACAAATATGACAAGCAGTTCTGCCTTTGTTAAGCCCCAAATTTCTGAAATTATTTCTATTTTAATTATTCTGTGCAGCAAATAAGCAAACTTTAGGTTTATGAGTATCTTCATAATTCCTGGAGCATATCTATGACAGGAGAAGAGGAAATGGCTTTAAGTTGGGCCAGAGGAGACTGGATATTAGGCAAAATTTTTCAGTGGAAAGGTCTGTCCAGCCCTGGAACAGCTGCCCAGGGCAGTGGTGGAGTCCTCATCCCTGAAAAATATTTGAAAAATATGTGAATGTGGCACCTGGGAACATGGGGCAGTGCTGGGGAACAGTTGGACTCGATGCTCTTAAGGGCCTTTCCAACCTTAATGATTCCATGATCTATAATTCTGTATTTCTTTTTAATCTGCAGCCATTCTGCCCTTTGCTGTGAGAGTTGTTAAAATATAGTTGCTATAAAACTGAGAGTGGCACAGGGAACATGAATAATGAATGATTATTCACTATTTCATGATAATTCAATAATGAAAGAATTGAAATTATAAAGGAGCTGGAGAAAAAGAACTTAAAGAACTGCTTATTCATAGAATCCTGGAATATCCTGAGCTGGAAGGGCCCCTCAAGGATCCAGCTCCTGGATCTTAGGAGGGTGTAGGAATTCAGGAGTTCTCTAAAGGGTTACACAGAACTGGAGGCACAAATTTATCTGTGGCTGCTAAAATCTAATAGGATGCAATTATTTAATTGATGAACTCTAGTCAGTGCTTAGCACAGGCCATTTGCCATGAGTGCAATTCTGAAGGGAAGCTGTGAAAACATGTAAATATATAAATATCTACCTGCTGCCTGGAGGTGTTTGCCAGAGAAGGGAAAGGGAGGGAGGGAGCTCTGGTTTTCTAAACTGAATCGACTTCTTCCCAACTCCTGGTGAGGTTTTCCTTGGATGGTTTTTCCTGGAAACCCATTTTCAAGCTGGTGCATTAAACAATATTTCAATCCCTGACTCAAAACTTACTGGAAATCCAGTTATCAACCTTAGGAGAGAGACAGAGATCTAAGGCATGATGAGCAGGTTTGGCTGAGCACAGAAATATCAGAGGCTGATTTAAGATTTAAGGGAGTGTTTGTGTGTGTGTGTGTGTGTGTGTGTGTGTGTGAGCAGAGCTGCTCCAGGCAGGAGGAAGAGTTGACTCTTTATTTATTTAATTACTCCACTCTGCCAAGGCCTAGAAATCAGTTTTTTAAATGGGAAACTGAAAATTGAATCCTAGAATAAGTGGCTATTTTGTGTGTGTGTGTGTGAGTATTTATTTTTTATTTTTAAATTGCTATAATAAAATATTTATCGAGCAGGCTGCCTGGGCAGCACACAAGCTCTTGCTTTTCTTTCTTGCAATCTTCTGTTTCAAGCACCACCTAATGGCATTGGTGCACAGTGCAGAGCATCCCTGCATCCCACATGTCTGCATCCTGATCACACATCCCTGGATCCTGATCCCACATCCCTGGATCCTGGATCCCACATCACTGGATCCTGATCCTACATCTCTGGATCCCGATCTCACATTCCTGGACCCTGATCCTACATTCCTGGATCCTGATCCCACATCCCTCTGCTACCTGCTGCAAGCAGGAGAAAGCAGCACAACTTCAGACCCCAAATCCCAGGCCCAAAGTGGCATAGCTGGAGGGAGCTGGAGCTGATTTTCACAGCCCCAAATGCCCAGGATATTTGGATTTCACCATGGAAATGCATTATCCCAAAAAGTCAGCGCTCATCAGAGCAGGCAGCGCCGCTCCAACGAGTTGCTGGGAGAAACAGGGAAGTTTTAATTCTTTAAAACTTCTCTATAACGTTGCAGTTCTCATTTCTCCCCTTATTTTTTGGGAAGGGAGCCCAGAGCAGGAGCGTTGCTTGCTTGGCTGCCCCTTGAAGGAGCTTTTTGCATCATTAAAAGATCTCAGATGTGCTCCTCCCATGCCACAGGCACAGCTCCAGATCATTTGATAAGGCAAACATGCAGAGCAGAGACTTGTATCAATAATTAATTTCCTTTAATCCTGAGTTTCTGGGGAGCCTGGGAATGTGGCTTTCCCAATAGCCCATCGAGCAGCTGTCGAGGAGCCAAGGTTTCGAGTAAAGCAAGTAGGCAAATGACCCTGCAGGAGCAGCTCCTATCAGATTGATACCTTCCCCAAACCATTTGGAGTTCTGCACGTCAGCACTTTGGAACAAAGCAGGATTTAATCAGAAACTCCTGCAGCAGCTTCAGTTTTGACCTCTGTAATCATTCTTCATGCTCAGAAAATGCCATTTCGTTACTCTCCCGTCGCTTTCCCATCCTTTCCTCTCCTCCTCTGTTGCTTTTTTCTCAATTCATTTATTTTTTCTTGTGGCTGCCAGACTCCTGATGCTGTTGGGAGTCTTGTCAGATATAGGATCCTTCCCAGATCCACAGTGGTCAGAGCTGTGGCACAAAAGGACATGTCCAGCCCCCGCTGGTATGAAAGAGAATCCGAAAATGTAAAACTCAGCAGTTAAAAAGTGTTCTTTTAAAACAGTCTCCTACTTTGGGAGTTCAAGAGCTGAGTTTCTAAATCCCTGAGGCTGGCACAGAGGCCTGAGTTCTGATCTCGGGGCTTTTGATATTGCCTGAAACCTGCAGAGGTGGAGCAGGGGAGAAGGCGGAGGTGTCACAAACCCCTTGTGTGACACTGAGGAATCAGCCTGGAACATCCCAGGAGAATCCCAGGGCAGGAGTGTAGGGCTGGAAAAACTCTGTGCTTCCCTCTCTGCTCTTGTCTAAAGGCACTTGAATTCCTAAACCTGGCAATCAGGAATTAAAGATTGATAGTGCTGCAGGCATTGGTCTCTGGAACCAGCAGGTTTCCAGCTGGGTTTTGTTAGGAAGGGGATTTCACCCTCCAATTAACCTTTGTTCTACACAATTCTCTTCTTGTGCAACCTTTACTACCATGAATCAGACATGCTGGACCACGAGCTTGAAATTATATGTATTTAAAGAAAAAAAAGTAATTAATTCCACATGACAGTGAGTTTCCTGAGCAGACAGGGTGTGGGAGACAGTTTGTACATCCCCTACTTCTTGCAACTCCCAACATGAATTATGGGCCAGCTGTGAAGCACAAGAAAAAGGGGATTTTAAAAGGAAATTCTAATGGCCTTTTGTCTTTATTTATTTATTTATTTATTTATTTATTTATTTATAATCCAGTGACACAATCACATTAAATGCACACAGGGTGGGAGTAGCTCCTGTTTTGGTGTCATGGAATCATGGAATGATTTGGATAGGAAGGGACCTGAAAGATCATCCAGTGCCACTCCTACCATGGGCTGGGACACCTCCCACTGTCCCAGGCTTTTCCAAGCCCTGTCCAGCCTGGCCTTGGACACTGCCAGGGATCCAGGGGCAGCCACAGCTGCTCTGGGCACCCTGTGCCAGGGCCTCTCCACCCTCACTCACAATTCCTTCCCAATATTCCATCCATCCCTGCCCTCTGGAAGCCATTCCCTGTGTCCTGTCCCTCCAGGCCTTGTCCCCATTCCCTCTCCAGCTCTCCTGGAGCCCCTTCAGGCCCTGGAAAGGTTTTCTGGATCCTTCCCTTCTCCAGGTGAACATTCCCAGCTCTCCCAGCCTGGCTCCAGAGGGGCTCCAATCCTTGGAGCACACTTGCTAAGGAGGTCCAGAATTCCCCATCTTGTTTCCCATCTCTCTGCTCAGAAGTTGTACAAGTTGTCTCTGGAATGGCACAAATCCAGTAAAGCCTCTGGTCCGTGAGCTGCTCCTCGGCTTCTCAAACAGCAGCTTTATCCAGGGATATGAGGGGATTAAAAGATATAATTATTTTGTATAAAATGTGCTGCCACTCTGGCTGAATGTGTGTGTGGAGGCAGCTTCAATTCCAGCATGGAGAGGCTGCTGCCCATGGGCTGTGTTCATGGGAGTGTGCCCCATGCTGGATCCCAGCAGGGACCAGATCCCAATGCCTGTGGCATCCTTGGGATGTGCTCAGGGGCATTCTGGAGACACCTGGAACACTTTCACCTAAACAGGATGATATTCGATGAGATTTCCGTCCTTCCAGCAGAAGTTCCTGGTCAAAGGGGTTGTTGTGGGATTAACTCAATTATCCTGTGCCAAAGGCAGGTGTCAGACTGGGATGATTCTTGTGGGCCCCTTCCAACTCAGGATATTCTATGACACTTCACATGGAGTAATATTTTGCTTTTTAAAAAGGTATCCAGAACCAAAATGCTGAGGCTGCAAGTGCAGGAACCCTGGAGTTTGGCCAGGAGAAATGCACATTTTTCAGGTGATAATTTCCCATACTTATTTATAAAAAGATAGCATAACCTTGTAATCACAAATGAGTTTTACCATGAATGCAATGGAAATTATTTTTCCCAGTGCACTTGGAAGCTGCAGGAGTTGTGTTCAAGGAGAGCAGAGCTACCTGAGCAAGGCCATTCATCCCTGTGGTTTTCCTGGAGACTTTAATACTCTGTATTTAGTCTCTCTGGCAGTAACTTATTTTTAAGAGGTTAAGAGCTCATTAAGATAAGATGGAGTGAAAGATGGAGCACGTTGGGAAGGAACTTTATCCATAAACTAATTTAGAGCTCAGTCACATGGCAGCCAGGCCCAGCTTTGCTCACACAGCACACGATAATGACACGTTTCAGGATTGCAGCTGAGAACAAATCTGACAGATCTGTGCACCGTGCAGTCGCGTTTGCTAATGTTGGTTTTAAAACAGCAAAAAAAATCGAACCCACTTCGAAATGTTTTCTTGGGAAAGCTGTGAATCTGTCTCAGGATTGCCTGGTAATGGATCTGGGCGTGCAGGCAGCAGGAGCTGGTGCTGGTGGCCACCTGGTCCATGCGCTGTGGACAATTCCTGATGCTGCTCCAGCTCTGGGTTGGCTCTCCTGGATGCTCCCAGCATGGAAACTTCTGTCAGACTTCCAAGGGAGAGTGGGAACACAGAGCATCCATAACTGTGGTTGGAGATCAGGCAGAAGTCACCCTGCAACTCCTTCTGAGCGTGGCCAGGGAGGGAACGGAGCTGGGAAGGGGCTGGAGAATTCCTGAGGGAGCTGGGAAGGGGCTGGAGAATCCCTGAGGGAGCTGGGAAGGGGCTCAGGCTGGAGAAAAGGAGGATCCAGAGGGATCTTTTCCCTCTCTGGAATTCCCTGCCAGGAGGGGACAGCCAGGGGGGATTTAGGATCTGCTCCCAGGGAACAGGGACAGGAGCAGAGGGAACGGCCTCAGGCTGGGCCAGGGGAGGCTCAGGGTGGATATTGGGAAAATTTCTTCACAGAAAGGATTGTCCAGCCCAGGGCAGAGGTGGAGTTCCTCTTCCTGGGGGGATTTCAAAGCCATGTGGATGTGGCCCTTGGGGTCATGGGTCAGGGTGGCCTTGTCAGTGGTGGGGATGGTTTGACTGGGTGATCTTGGAGGTCTTTTCCAATCTGAACACTTCCATGATTCTGTGATTTTATCTCCAGGTAGAGATGAGGGTATTGCTCAGGGTTAAGGAGTTATTTGGACAGGTCACAGAGCTGCTTTTCCCTGTGCCCCCTGTGCCAGTGAAGGTGCCCTCCCTGGATCCCACTCCCTTTCCTGGGGATGATAAGGTGTGCCTGGCAAAACTCTCCCTCCGAGGGATTTTGGAACATGCACTCTCCAAGTCTGAATTTGATAATGTCTTGCTGTGCTGCAAGACATCTGTTTGAGGGGGTTTTTGGAGAGGACTGAGATTGCTTCCCACAGTGATGAGTGAAGGGAAAGAAGCTTCCATAGGTGTTCTGCTGGCTGAGTTCCTGCTGGAACAATTATTTCAGTGCTTCTGGGATTTCATTATGGTGTGTAATTAGTGGAGGTGGCAGGAAAATTTGAGCCTGGGATAAGCAGGATTTTATCACTTTAGATCTTAATAAATCAATATTCTGAGGTTTAATGTTTGGAAGGGGCTTTGAGGTGTGGGTCTGAGCTGGGGCAGTCGCCAGCAGCAATTCTGGGTCTGTTCCTTGGAGAAAAAGGCAAAATAATTCCAATGAGGGAGCAGAGCTCCCTCTCCATACTTTATAATCATCACACATTAAGAATTCACACACTGACAGCTAAAACAGCTCTGCCAAATTGGGACAGCTGGGTATGTGTCCAACCCCTGTGATCCTTCCTCCTGTCTCTAGTTCACTTCTTAAAATACAGGTTTACGTAACAGGTCACATTTTTTATTTATTTTTTTTCTTTCTCCCCAAAAGTTCCTAAATCTTTCTAAGTTATTGGAGAGGTTTCTGAACTTCCAGAATATCTCTGGATAAGTTATGCAGATCAAAGGGTGAAGAGATTGCTCTGAACTCACACTTTCTTGTGGTACCAGGGGGACCTTTGCACAAACCCTCTCAGGGATATCGCTGTGGTTGTCGCTGCAGAGCTGGGCCTGGGAGTTGGTCAAGTTTGGAAAACATAATTCTCTTTCAAAACAGAGGAAACAAAACTCTCCTCTTCTGCTTTTCTATTTTGCTGCCAGTGTTTCAGTTCTCTTCCAGGGAATTAATTTTGTGGTAGCTAAATGCAACACCTCCTCTGGAATGCCAAGCAGAGGGGGAATACTGCAGCACGTTTTCATCTTGAAAACAAAATAATTGCTTTAAAAATAGCCTTATATTTCTTCATTTTATGACGTGCTCTCTTTAGACTTGATAATCATCCTTTCTTGTACTCGAGATACCTTCCCTCCCCACACCCACTCTCTCCTATCCCCCTGAAATTCGGGAGGAATGGGAGAAGATCTCTCTGGCAGCTTTATTTCCAACACCAGCACAGGAGATGGAGGCAGCCAGTCTTCCAAAAGGTTTGGGGCCACAGTTTTTTAACATTTTTAATGAGATTTTAATCTCTTTTAGAAGCATTTTGGTCTCTGCAGCCATGTTTGGATGATCTCTTCTCTAGTGACCACAGGAGTTTGCCACTCCTGAAGCAAACAGTGGGGAAGGAACAGGTCCATAGGATTGGCCACATGTGGTTTGCCTTTGAGGGCTTTAAAAAGGGGCATTTTCATCTGGAAAAAGCCCCCCAAACCCCAGCTGTTCTCTGTGGATGCAGAGGTGTGGGGAGCTGGGAGCGAAAGGAACACGAAGCACTCCAAGGGATGTGATCAGATAATAAAAATGAAGAGTTTTGGCTGCAGCCAGGCTGACAGTTTCGAGCTAACCTGGCTTCCTCCAGCATACCTCAGGAATGACAAATGGGGAGAGCAGGTGGAAACAAATCCATCCAGCTGCCACAGCCCAGGGGAAGTTGGAAGGAGCCTGGATCCAGCAGGTCCCTGCACGTCATGTGGAAAAGCGGGTGCCTGTTCACAGTGCAGTGGTGAAAAGCCCATATTTTCTTAATGCCTTTTTAATGAAAAAAAAAAAAAGAAAAAAAATGGATGCAGGAGAATTTTCTTATTCCTTCTGTTTATAGCTTGGCTCTCAAATGCTTCTGAGTTATCTGAGAGCTCCCTGTAATGCTGGGCAATTCAGAAAGAGAGAAGGCCCACTTGGAAAAATCTGTTTTGTGGAAGGTAAAGGCTTTTGTTTGGCTCTGAATGACTTTTGCAAAGGGAGTTCATTCTTTACATTCTGTTCTTTGTTGTGGCTCTGCTGAGTTATGAGTAAACAAAACACTTACTGTCCATTTCTGTGTAGGGTTTGATGAGGATGACGTGCAGAGTTTGAAGGGAAGTTTGCAGCTTTTGGGGTGAATAAAACAGCAAGGCTTGAGAGTGGTGAATTCTTCTTGCTGAGACGCTGGGGAACAGCAGATTGTGCAAGAGTTCTCGAAAAGATAAAAAAAAGGAGGGGGATCAGTAATGATTCTGTGTGTTTGCTGTCTTGAGAAACAGGCTGGGAATGAACTGTTCCCTGCTTTGGGCTCCGGTTAAACAAACCCTTCTCCTGGATGTTTTCATCCCACTTTCAAGAGAAATTTTCCCAACCTACTCAAGAGCATCAAAATCCTAAAGAAGGGTGAGGAAGGATGCTGTGAATTTGAAATCACGTGAAACATTGAGAATAATTTCAGTTAATTATGAACTTTCCTGCAGTCCCTGGCCTGTCCTTGCTCCTGGCACAGAGAGCAGGGCTCGGGGAAGCACCTCCTTGTTTTTCCCCTGGATTTCTGGTGCCACAGGCTCCCTGCAGGCGATTCCCCGTTCCCTCCTGCAGGAATCCACCCCTAATCACAGCTCCCCGTGTGCTTTTGGTGCTGTGATTCATGCAAATCCATTGCAGAGCAATTTGCTTTCTCCCTTAAGAATCAGAGACAGCAAAAAAGAGAGGGAGGGTTGTTTTGGGAGCCCAGAGAATTTTCCTTCCTCTCCGTTTCTTACCGTGAACAATAACCTGAAGGCTTCCCTTGAAAATTTTTGGTGGATGATTCCAACACGTAAAGGTATTCTAGAACCTCACGGAAATCACACTTTTTTTTTTGGTGGGGATGATGTCTGTTCAGTGAATAATATTTCATTGTTCATGTAAAGACTGAGTTTTTCTCAGGAAAAAAATCTGTGGTTTTTTCTAGTGGAAGCTACTTGGCTGGGAATGAGAAGTGTGGCCTTGAGGTCTGGTGATTAAAGGGAGCTTTAAATGTGTGAAACATTTCTCACATTAAAAGTCTGTACAGGGAGAACAGTTAATACCACAATTAACCTTTGTTAAAATGCCTATGATATCTTATGCTATTTGATTGGATTTATTATATTGCATATATAATATAATAAATACAATTAATATAATATAATATAATTTTTTTGGTCAACCCAAGTCAGGGATATACATCACTACAGGAGCAGCATCAGAAAAACAACCATGAGATATTAAGCTGAGTTTTTTGTCACCTGATTCCGTGTCTTATTTAAATCTGGTCAGAGATCTCAGTTGAACATTTCAGTGGTGGTGGCAAAGAGCTCATGGGGAAGAAAAATTATAAAGAATAATCCAAATTATACTTGAGTATCCTGTCCAGGTCTGGGATCTTCAGTGTGAAAAGGATGTGGAGCTGCTGGAGGAAATCCAGAGAGGCCCAGGAGCTGCTCCAGGGCTGGAGCCCCTCTGGAGCCAGGCTGGGGGAGCTGGGAATGTTCATCTGGAGAAGGGAAGGATCCAGGAAACCTTTCCAGGGCCTGAAGGGGCTCCAGGAAAGCTGGAGAGGGAATGGGGACAAGGCCTGGAGGGACAGGACACAGGGAATGGCTCCCACTGCCAGAGGGCAGGGATGGGTGGGAGATTGGGAATTGGGAATTCCTGGCTGGGAGGGTGGGCAGGCCCTGGCACAGGGTGCCCAGAGCAGCTGTGGCTGCCCCTGGATCCCTGGCAGTGTCCAAGGCCAGGTTGGAGCAGCCTGGGACAGTGGGAGGTGTCCCAGCCCACGGCAGGGGCTGGAACCACGATGATCTTTCAGGTCCCTTCCAACCCAAACCTGCCTGGGTTTTATTCCTGTGGTTTTTTTGGGGGCCTACCACATCACCCAGATTTGGGTGGAATCAGGCCAGCTCAGCACTCGGTGCTGGAACTGGACATCAGCTCCTGTTGTCTTTAGTAAAGAACTTTTCCTTCTCTTTTCCTTCTCTCTGAGTGGTCTGCAAGATCCCAGCTATCCAGGCACAAGCATTTCAATAATTTCTGGAGGGAGTCCCTTACAGTGAATTCCAAGCTACTTTGAACAGAGAAATAAACTAGGGCACATCTATGGGCATTTCACTGAAATACTGAAGAGAGAGGGGGAACTTTTCCAGAACAAACACTGATCCATGTCCATTCCACATAAGCAGAGCTGAGACAACCGAGCTGAGCAATGCCAGCACTTTGCAGAGTCAGAAAAATAAACAGAAGACTCAGGAGAGCAGTGGGAGCCTGTCACCATCTGAGGGGTCACCTAGCTTAGGATCACCCACAGACTGGACATTCAGGTGGTTTGAGGTCGAGGCTTTCCCTTCTTTCTCAGCTCGAGCACTGAGGAAGACGCAGAAGCCTTTCTCTGAGGTTTTCAAGGTTGTTTATTATTTCTTATCTAAAGAATTCTCTCTCAAACTACTGAGGTCTGTCTAGCAAGCTGGTCAGGGGCACACTGCCTGCCCAGAGAGCAGGTCTTATCTTTTATAGCTTAGTTTACGTAGTTTGATGTTTACTGTTAATTTCCAATGTGTGACTTTTACATTACATTGTCCAGTTTCCTGAGAGACCAATCCAGAAATGCCATCCTGACTAAAAGATGGATAACAAGAAGAAGAAATGACATGCCACATGTAAAAATCCTCCATCTTAATTCTAAACTTCTTACCACAACAATATCACAAATTCATATTTCTATTCTCTAACAGTCCAATTCATACTATACCTATCTTTTGGGACTTGTAATTCTTCCTGTAATGATGGTAATTTTTTCCAGGGACTTCAATCAAACCCACAATGGTCTTGGGCATTGTGCCAAGGCCTCTGAGCCCTTCGCCCGTGACCCGAGGCATTCAGGGAAGCCAGGGGAACACCCTGGACTCCAACAGGAGCCCAGGAGAGCTCCAAGAAGGAGCATTGGAACGACAACAACAACACCACCACCACCACAAAGTCAAGAGGAGAGTTCACCGTCAGCCTGGCAGAATCTCCGGTGTCATCTGTAAAGGGAACTCATCTGCCAGAGCCTGCTGCCAATCCCCACATTCCCCTGCCTTCACAAGTCACAAGTGTGCAGCTGGGAGGCTATTGAATTTCATCACTGTACACTGGCAGCTCGGGAATTTGTCAGCAGGCGTTTCCAGCCCGGGAATATCTGTGCAGAGCCATGGGCTGTGTCTCTGTGGGATGTGCTCGGTCCAGGGATCTCTGCTGGGCTGCAGGGAAAGGAGATAAAATTATTTCTGCTGGTTTGCTTTTGTATTTGGATTTTTGGTTTGGATTTTTGAGAGGTCTCGGTTGTGACTGGAACTTCATTGTGAAAAATAGTTGGATATGTGCATATATACATATATTTATATTTATATTTATATTTATATTTATATTTATATTTATATTTATATTTATATTTATATTTATATTTATATTTNCTGGAAGTGTCCAAGGCCAGACTAGACAACATGGAATAGTGGAGTATGCCCTGGAATGAGATAAGCTTTAAGGTCCCTTCCAACCCAAACTCTATTTCATGATTCTGTGATGATTCCATACAGAAATAGGGGAACCTCATCCACTCACATCACTGTTATTTTCTGGTTTTCAGTTTTTTCTGTCTAGCTCTAAACAACTCTTATTTTCCCACCAGGCAATACCTGAATGCCAAAATCCTGTTGATTTATTAGTCAGTTGAGTTTTAAAAATAGTATTTAAACATGCTAGAAATTCAACAGCAATGATTTATCATGTACATCATTTCCTTTCTTCTTTGCATTTCTAGACCTGTGAAAAGTAAGGAAGCATTGCTTTCATAAACAGAGGAAGCAAAATATCTGTTTAAAGTAGTTTGCTGGAGACCACGTAGGAAATCACATTTTTAGCAATGGTCTGTGGACCCATCTCTCTTTAACTGAGTATTTGAGAAATTCTGGGCAAAATTGTGCCTTAAAGGCACAGCTCTGAAGCGCTATCTGTGTGGAAGAAAGGGAGACCTAAGAACAAAGAAGTCTTTTTCGTTTGGAGTTCACTTTGTAATATCTGGGAAGCACATTTTGCAGTGGGAAGGCTGCCAAAAGCCTGGCTGTGTAGTAAACAAACATTTTGGGGAAAAGCTGGCTGAGAGAAGATGGTTGGTGAAGGAAGATCTTGAGAGTCTGATTATTCCTTTGTTTATTCACTTGAATTCTGGCCTTGTACAGGGCACCTTTATCTGTCAGGTTCATCCTCCTGGATCCCTGGGAGTGTCCCAGGCCAGGTTGGACAGGGTTTGGAGCAGTCTGGGATGGTGGGAGGTGTCCCGGCCTGTGGCCAAGGGTGGCACTGGATCAGATTTATGGTCCCTTCCAACCCAAACCATTCTGTCAAAACCAAATTGACCGATATCGTGCCCTGGCTGCAGGTGCAGACTGTTCCTGCTCTGAAATGTGATCTGAGGATCCCACAGGGAGAGAGCAGCAAATCTCAGGGTGTTGCTGTCTCCTCCTAACAGCCAGATCCTGCTGAGGGGGCTCTGCTTCAGGAGGGGAATTGCCACACACAGAGGGGGAAAAACAGTGGCTTTTTAGTTTAAAAGGATCACGATACCATGCCTTGGGAGAGGTCAGACCCCTATATCTGCTCTGCTCTGTGGATATTTGGGATTCTGACGACAAAAGGAGGATGCTAGGACCTTCCCTGGCTTGTGCTCTGGGTTGAATTAAGATCAATAACTTCCCTCAGTTTGATCAAACTGTGCCTGGCGGTGCTGGATCCCGCTTGGCAAAGCTCCTGGTGCAGTAACTGCTGGAATTTGATTGCTTCCCTCCTCACACCCACCCTGCTGGGGAGCACAGAGGGCTGCCCCGAAGGAGCCTCAGCCCAGCACGTGCTTGAGGAGGCACAAATTGAGAGCTGGGTGTTCCCAGTCTCTCCCATTCTTGCTGGAGCTGGGAGCTGATTCCATCTCGCTGGGATTTTTCATCCCATGCTGAAATCCCTGCAGTGCCCGGGAACAGCACAGCTCTGCTTGCCACAGAAAGCCCAGGTGCATCCGTGCAGCTGAATCTTATTTCACTTTCCTCACCAGCTCAGGGAAGACAAAGCTAAAATCCTTTTTGCTGGCCTGAAGTAAATAAATAAACAAACTCGGGAGTTCAAGTATGTGTGGCATCCTGCCTTCCCTGAGCAGGCAGTGTAAACAAACAAAGCAGCCTTTTTATACCCCTCCTGCTGCAGAACTTTGCCAATTGATACTGGAGTAGGAATATTAACACATGCCCACTCCAAAATGTGATACCCTTTGGGGTCTTGGAGATGAGCTCCTCTGAAGTGCTTTTTTTCTTCGGCTGCCTGACAAGGTTTTTGGCTCCACTTCAGTCTGGTAAGGAGACAGCTGCTCAACTTCTGACACAAATGAAGAAAATTGATGAGATGCTATCTCCAAAATTCCCTTTTTCCTGGCAAGCACTTCTAGGCTGAGTGCTAGGAGTCACTCAAAGGTTTGGGATTTTTTTTTTTTTCAACCTTAAGTTAGGGCAGGATTTGGGGTTTGCTTTGTTGGCTGGGCTGCTTCTAATAATGCTCAACAAATGTATAGAAACTGAATCTTTGGGAACATGAACAAGGATCACAGAATTTACACTTCCACTTGCACAGCTTGTTTGCTGTTGTGTACTGAATTATATCCATGGGTTTGCATAATTCTGAGCAATTTATTTATCTCAGTTTGTTGTGGAAATGCAGGTGACAAAATCTCTGGGGGGGGCCCTGTAAGGGGGGGTCTTTTTGGGCGGTTTCTGTGAGTCTGGGTTTTCCCAGGATATTTCTTTTAGGAGGGCAGAGATGTGGCTGTGTGACCTGGAGGAATTATGTCAGTAGCTCCCAGAATTTGTGCGCCCACTGTGGAATTCCTCTGCTCCTCTCTTGAGTGGCAGAGCCTGGAGATGCTCTCAGGATTTTGAACGCCGCTCATTACAGGGAAAATGTGTTTATTTTTCAGCTGAGCACAAAGGAAACTCCTCTCATTGTGCTTCACTGACATGGTTTTCCTGCTCCTCAGGATAACAAAAACTACATTTTCCATATTCCTCTTGAACTATTTCCTCAGAATTTCATCTACAAAAGGCCTCAGCTGTGCAAAGTGCACCTTCAGTCCTGTCTGGCTAAAAAAGCATTAAATTTGTTGCATTGCTATCCTGTTACATCAGGAACAAATCCCTGTGCTAGTCCAGCTTTAGACTTTCTGTCACTTCATGATTATCTTTATTGTGGCAAAGGCTTGGGGTTTGACACACGGTGTGCTGTTCCTTTTTAAACCTCCCTGGAAAAGCAGCCATGGAAAGCTCTGAATAATGCACATGACATATGCTGCCTGTCTCTCAGAGGGAGCTGGAGAACATGACAGCAATTTGCATTTCTGGAGCTGCAGAAGAGACACCGGAAACTTTAGGCAGGAGTTTTTGGGACTCTGAGGTCAAACCAAGGAGAGGATTTCAGAGAGGCTCCAGCACAGATGGGAGCTGGATGGGGAACAGAGGATGGAGCACAGAGCTGGCCTGAAATGAAATACAATCCAGCTGATGTCACCTTGAGTTCATAGACATCGTTTTTTCCTTAGGATGGCAAAACTTGGGTCCCATTTGGCAAACATAGAGGAGCAGGCACAGGATCTCCTGGTTGTCCCTGCAGGGAAATGCTAATAAAGGTGGGGCTGTTGGTTTCTCAAGGCAGTAAATGATGGCTCAGTGCTCACCTGAGCTCTGTTTTCTTTCTTAGAGGTGGAATTATTAATTAGCATCAATCTTCATTACTCTCCACTGTTGTCACTTAGCATTCCCTGAAACCCTGTGGGAGATGGGTGATTCCTTTGCAGTGGCTGGAAGTAGAACACACAGTGGTAAAAATGCCTTGGTTATTGAAAGTAGGTAAAAAAAGCCTTAACTAGATATCATGGAATTGAGGAATGGTTTGAATTGGAAAGGACCTTAAAGCCCATCCAATTCCAAACCAGCCTGGCCTTGGACACTTCCTGGGATGCAGGGGCAGCCCCAGCTTCTCTGGGAAATCCATTCCAGGGCCTCCCCACCCTCCCAGGGAACAATTCCTTCCCAATATCAAATTCTGTATTGAAGCCTGGCTGTTATTAATCCAGCATTTTGTAGAGGTAACCAGACACACTCTGATGAGCAACTCTGAGAGAAGATTAAACAGCAAATTAGGTGAGGTTTGGGTTTTCGTCTGTCTTAGTAAAAGAAAAATTAATTTACAAGAACCTAATACTGCACCCCCAAACCCCATTTTCTCTTTCGTTCTTCATTGGAAACTCGTGACAGGAACAATAAAAATTCCACTTTTCTGAGGAATTTTTGGGTGAATTCTCCATGAGCTCATGAAATGGCATTTGGAGGTGGCTGCTCTGTGACAAGAGAGGCTGTGGGGACACTTCTGTCCCTCCCTGCCTCATCCCAGCACCACCAACTTTGTATCCATTAGTGACTGATACGGGATATTCCTGGATTGTATTAACTGGGAGCCAGATTTGATGTTTTAATCTGAAACAAGTCCATTTTGTTGTTGTTGTTGTTGTGAGGATCTGTTTTCTGTCCGGCTGAGCTCTCCCAGAGCAGAGGGCTCGGTTTGGAGCTCGTGCAGGTGGGAGCACAGGACTCGTGCAGCAGAATTTACCTTTTTTAAAATATTCCCCCAGCTCCTTTGTCTCTTGGCAACTGCAAAAATAACTCCATCAAGAATAAACCTGCAAACAAGGGCGAAAAAGCAGAACTGTGTGAAGACATGAAATACTCTGGTTTAAATAGTGCTGGAAAGCTATTTCCTCTCCCTGTACCCTTCCAAGGCTGGAATGATGTGCTCTGATTCTTAAACACTAATCCTGACTTGCATAAATTCAGAGATCTCATCTGTGCAGAGCTGCAAATTGCTGGGATAGTAATACCTGGATATTTTATGGCACATCCTTAAGTCAATAGGCAAAAGGGTTCTGAATAAAAGCCTTAAAATTACCTTATGAATTATTAACTCTTCCCTGTATTACCTTTGAATTATAAGAGCCTGGAAAAATAGGAAGGAGAATTGAAAACATCAATCCCAGGTTCTTTAAAAACTTAATACTGATCATTTGAGCAGTGTACAAATCTTTTATTAAAGATAAAGAGGAAACCATACTTTTTTATTAACTCCAGGATATGTTCAATCCACATGATAAAAAACCTCATTACTAACTCAAGTCAGGGAAGTGATTTATTGCTGAAAAAAAAATAGGAGGTGTTTTGCTGCCTAAAGCTGTATTTATGCTTAAAAAGCCCTCTCAATTTGTATCTCCTTTTCTGGGTTAGGTATTTCTAAGAGTGGATTTGGTTTTCCTGGGAATGATGGAGTTTTACTCCAGCCCGCAGCTGAAACACTACTACCTTAAGAGGGAAAACCTGAAGTAAAATTATAGGTACCAAGAGATACATTTTTCCTCTAGTAAATTCAGCTGGAGCAAATGATTTTGTCTGATTAAGTAATAGGATGTGCAGGGGAAAAAAAAATAGGATTTTATACATAGTTACCATTCAAGTGGAGCTAATTCTGTAAAGCAAGTGTAGATATTTTGGGGCTTCTTAGTGTATAACATATACTAATATTTCCTGATCACTATGGTAGGGATATACTGTTCTAAAGGAGCCCTTGAAGCCTCATTTTACAATGATAAAAAAATGTAAACCCAACAACATTTTTTCCCAGAAATACCATCCTGCTTTGGGAGATATATCTGCAGATCACAGATAATATTTTTGTCCTGCTATACCTGAAGCAGGTCAAATATTTTGTGTTGTGTTAGGCAGCTCTGTTGGGTGAATTGTACTCAATATCTTAAACATTGAATTATGCCCAGCACAAGTTCCAGGACTATTTATATCCCACCCTACAATGTAAAATGGAGATAATACTGAATTTATTTACGTCACAGCAGCTGTGGAGAAACTGGGTTAGACACACTTGCATATAAAGACAAGACATTAAATGGTGCCATCAATTCCTGCAAGCCAGCAGAAATAGCTTTTCTCTTCCTGATAACCATGCCTGGACGGCTCCCAAGGCTGAGTGCGAGTTTTGCACATCCCACAGGAAGTTTGGATTCTCTCCTGGGCTGTGGGTGGAAAATGCCTGGTATTATGGTGACAGGTGCAATAGGTATTGAAACGTAAACCTTTCCCTGCTCCTGGGGAACATATTGCCAGTCCTGGGCTCTGCTCCAGAGGGGTGTTTTGGGAGAAATTACAGATCTTGAGGTAGAGAAACAGTTCTGGAAATAGGTTGCCTTCAGAAAAATTGGCAGCTTTTCAGCTGTTCAGAATGTTAGGAGTGGGGAGGATGGAGCTGGGAGGTTTGGGCAGCAGTGAAAGGGGCATCGTGGGGTGTAAAGTTGTGGCAGAGACATGGTGCTCAGACATCAGGGTCACTCATGGAGGGGTTCCCTCCCTCCCAAAACTGCAATAAATGGGTTTGTTGGGTGCCTGGACTTGTCTCCCTTCTTGTATTTCCCTCTGGATTCTGGGCTTGAGGCAGTGAGGAACTTTCCCTCACCAACTTCAAAGCTTCAGCTATTAAAATACAGCCAAGGTGTGAGAGTGTTTGCAGCTTCTTGATGTAAAACTCTGGCCCGATGGTCTCAGCAGTGGCCCAGAGTAAAACACCATGTGTGTGAGGTGGAAAAGTGCTGAGGGGACTTTTTCCAGAGGGTAGGAAGGAAAAGCTGTTTCTTAGCGAGAATCATGGAATGGTTTGGGTTGGAAGAGACCTTAAAGATCACCCAGTGCCACCCCCTTCCATGGGCAGGGACTCCTTCCTCTATCCCAGCTTGTTCCCAGCCTGGCTTGAGACCCTTCCAGGGATCCAGGGGCAGCCAAATATTCTCTGGGATATCTGAAGGAGGGCATCTTCAGCTTCCAGAGAGACCTGGGCATTGCAGGGAGATGTCAGCAGGCACAGTGCTGTCAGCCTGTCCTACAGACTCTGTTCTCTGTGAAGTAAATGTTCTCTCCTCAGTAAATGTTCTCTGTGAATTTGCAGCCTTAAATCTGCTGTGTGAATGTGTCTTCAGCTTGAGAAGTTCTGGGATATCAGGGATTAGAGGTGGGGTTCCTCTCCTGCCTGTGTTTGGCCTGTGCTAGTTAAGCCATGTGACTGGGTTAGGAAGAGCAAGAGAAGAAAAATGCCCCAAACAATCTTCTAAAAAATCTCCCTTAAATCTATTTCCAAAGTGGGCTTTTTTTGTCACAGTTATGGCAGCTGAGGGAGGCTCCTCAAGAGAACTTGTTTTCTCTGGGAAATATGCTTTTCTTACTTTCTTCCTCCTCTATTTGCACATGAGTGTTGTTATGTTTTCACTCCCATCTGGAAAGCACAATCTCCCTCTGAAGTCTCTGTTGTAGCTGTTTGAAACAGCACCGAAGCAGGTGATAATGAACACATCCAACATCTGATGGTGATTTACAAGGAGCACTCAAGATCCTGCTTCCTCACTGGAGGAATTTCTGTCTGTAAATCCACTACAAGCCAATATCTGCTCAGCCTGAGTATCTCAGGATTTCTCCAGCTTTCAGAGGAATGTTTTGGGTTGGGTTGAGAGTGTCAGGTCCGTGTTTCTGTGCTTGGAGACCCCCAGCACCAATATTTTGCTCCACTGGGATGCTGCTGTTGGATGTCAGTGCTCACTAAAGCAAACATAGGTTGGGCTATTCCTTGTGTCATGTTGAGAATGAAAAAACATGAATCAGACAAGATGAATTTTAAGCATATACGCTAATGCATCTGATAAATGGGATAACTGCTCAGTTTGGAGCTTATATGGATTTTGTTTTTCAGGAATATGCTCTGCAACTCACAGCCCAAATTTCATCTGCCAGACCCTGATTTTTCTCTTCATAAACCCTTGGAGAGTTTGCATTTGTGATTTGGCTTGAGTTTAACTTTACTGTGTTGTAACTGCAACGTAAATTTATCACACAGGTTATCGGAAAATCCGGTTTGGAAAATCTGAGGGAAAGACAACAGCTTGAAAAAGGAATGGGAAAATCACAGAGCTAAATAGGCACCCAAATAGTCTGTCTAACAACTATCAAAGTGATAAGTTTGGATTAGGGTCTAATTTACAGCTTCTATATATTGTAACTTTTCCCGTGGAACACCAAGTCGATGTCAATGATTTGACATTGCTTTCAAAAAGTACAATTACAGTATATTCCACAGAAGAGTTATGTTTCACAGGAGTCCTTTGTTAGACTTGGCAATAAGTTTGACACAGCTTGGTTCAGAGCTGACTATTTTACTTTTTCCCCCCCAAAACATCCTTCAGTAAGATGCTCAGAAGACAAAAAGCTCACCTATCAAAACAGAGTTTAATTGTATTTATTTGTGTTCTTGTTCCTGCCCATATTTTATGTGGAGAGCTTGGGAAGTATGAAAAGTTTTCCAGGTCGAGGCTGGAATTTGTGCCAGACCTGAAGAGGTGCATCTCTGATAGGTGTGTGATATCTCAAGAAACGCCACAAATACCCTAAAAACAGAGCTGTGAAGAAGAGCGTGGTGTTGAAAGGGAATTAAAATGTGTATTTTTGTGAACGTCTGCGTCGTGTGAGAACAGATCCCTCCAGATCTGGCCTCTTTGTGGGGAGTGCTGTGAGAAGGGCTCTTTGTTCAGCCTGTACCTGGTGGCTTCTCAAATATCCCTGTGGCTTTTCAGGCTGGGTTTGTGTCTTGGTATGAGCCCCGAGGCTGTGGATGGTTCTCGTTTCACCTCATCCCATGCCAGCACAATTCCTTCCTGAAACCAGGGCTGGGAAGAGCAAAGAATGAAATGGAAAACAATATAGATAATGTATGTAAAATCCTATATTAAAGGGTCTTCCTGCTGTGTTCTTCACCCCAAATATGCTTTTTGGGGGACAGCCACAGGGAGATGTTCACATTCTGTTGTATAAATGAAGTGTGGGGCCGTTGTTATCCTGACCATGGCAAAACAGGGGTTCTGTTCTTAAAAAAACTATTTAAATATGGAAATAAGGCCTCCTGTGGAGAGTTTAAGTAGATTAAGCAGGTAGCTCCTGGTATTTCTTATGGAAAACTTTAGACCTTCAACTGCTCTGCTTTAGCTGAAGGCTAAACCTGCTCAAACCCAGCACTGGTGATTAATGTGTAGGAAATACTCACATATCCTCTTCCAACCAATGCTCTCAGGTAGTTTGTGGATGTAGGGATTTGTGCAGTATTCCAAATTCTCCTGGCAGCACCTTTTCCCTCTCCAGTTTAATACTGGGAGTAGAAGAATGATGAGAGCTGCATTTTAATTCCTGTTTTCTGGTGGTGAAAACCTCCTGATTGTCAGGACATTCCCTGCAGCTCTGGAGAATCCCTCTTGTGTGACACGGGACTGAACTGACATAAAAGGGGGGGGGAAAAAGTCACAAACACAAGACTCTTCATGAAACATCGTTCTGGAGTGTTTTTTAGGCATCTGAACACAAAACTTGGATGATGTTGAGTTGCAAGTCCATCTGGGAGAGGTGATGTTGTGCAGGGTGGCAGCTGAGTTACCACACGTGCTCAGTCCTCCACTGCTCCCTGCCCCACTTTTGGGAATCCCACCACCTGCCTGACAGCAGGCATTTTAGGGATTCTAGGATTATCTGGTCCTTTTGGATTTGCTGCCCTAAAAGTGATACCATATTTTGACAGATGGTGTCAGCTTCGCCACAGATCTAAGACGATCGCAAGAAGATATTGGCTTAAAAATACAAATTTTGGGGACAAAACAGTGAAAACAAATAATAATAATCCCTGTTAATACCATCTTCATAAACTCTGCTTTATTTGCTGTTATTTCCTGGTTATTTCCCCGTGGTTTTCAGCTCTTTGGGATTGGTGTCTGTCTCTAACTGGTTCTGAAGGACATTTACTGGGATGCTCCAGGAACAGAGATCCTGACCGTGCCATGATTTACTTTAGGAATTAGGTGATTCCTTCAAGTACCCTCTGTGGCACTGCTTTGGTGTAAAGGTGCTAAAGCAGCAGCTTAATGAGGTAATTATAATTAATATTACACAGGGGTTTAGAGCCCTCAGGCAGGAGTCTCAGCACCCTGGTCTAACTCTTGATTTAAGAGAACATCTCGAATACATTATTTACATCAGATATTAGACCTGCTGGGCCAGTGACTGCAAGCCAGGGAATTTATTAGCACCAGATCTATTTATCTGGAAGGAATTCTGTGTAATGAGCAAAGCTACAAACTCAGTTTGGAAAGAAATAGATGTTGATATCAGATAAATGATAGATAATTCAGCTCCCGGAGCGATCAGGGTGAACGCTCTGCTGGAGTTTTAATGTTAATTCAGGGATATTTTAGGGATCATCCCCAGTCTCGTGGCACATTGGGCTTCTGGAATCTCACTGCAGAGGTCTTCTGGGTTTTGAGATGTTTCAGCTCTTCTTGCGTTAAGGGAGATACACTTGGCTCACTTCATGTTCAAGTAGCTTCCAAAGCTTTAACCCTTTTCCTTGATGAGTGAAACCGTTTGTGGCTGTGGGATGGGATGGGCACAGAGACCCTCAGGTGCAGCTCTCAGCTCAAATGGGGCTTATTGAGTCCAGCTGAAAAAAACCTCAGTGTTCTGCAGGTCCCTAAAACTTTCTGTGGAAGGAGATGCTGGTTTAATCCAGTTTTAAACACACTTTTTTTTATCTTGAATGTTTATTAAGTTCTTTGTTTTTCCTGTTAATATTTGGTGTCATTCCTACTGATATTATGGGCAGTTTTTGAGGTAAGTCTGAGCAAATTTTCCTCTACAGCTCCTGGCAGGAGGTTGTGGTGAGGTGGGGGTTGGCCTCTTCTCTCAGGTGACCAGTGATAGGACAAAGAGAAATATTTTCACCAGGAGAGGCCTGGGTTGGATATTAGGAAAAAAATTCTTCACTGAAAGACTGATCAGGCCTTGGAATGGGCTGCCTGGGGAAGTGGTGGAAGTCTTCAAAAAATGAGTAGCTGTGGCACTTGGTGGGTGATGTGGTTTGGTGGGAGTGGGGTTGGACTTGGTGACCTTGGAGGTGTTTTCCAACCTTAATGATTCTGTGCTCTGATATCCAAAAGGCTCAAGAAGTGGAATAACTGCAGGAAATATGGGAAAAGCCTGAATGTGGCAGTGCTGAATCCTGATCCAGAAGGTGCCCTTTTGTCTGGCACAAATGTTGCATGAACACCTTGTAAATTCTGGATCTCGGGCTTGTGTGATAACTTTCCTGTGGATTAAGATTTCCAAAAATATAAGGGATAGATTCCCCTGAAATGCTCGCACTCTGGGTTTTCTCTCTCTCCCTCCCATGGACACTAACCTCTGCAGTTTTCCCTGGCGGTGTGAAGAGGGTAGGCTGAGTGAAATCAGGCCTCACATTTTGCTGGCGTTGCTGTGTTTGCTCTAAGAGTGAAAAATTCATGGCTCCAGGTGACGCCTGTGTGCAAAAAGGAGCAGCCTGGGCTGTGGCTGAAGCTCTCCTGACCCAGGAACTCACCTGCTTGGCTCATGTTCCTGACAGCTGATGTCCCAAAGCCAGCAGAAAAACCCCTTCCATAAGCACCTGCTGCCACTCCAGGGCTCTGCTCGAGGAGGGCACGGGGCCTTCCCCCTGCAGATGAGGCACAGTTCACACTGAGGATATTTTCTGTAAGTGCTGCAGGTGAGCTGAGTGCAAAACAGAGTTTGCTGATGCTGCTGTTCTTTGCTGTGATATTGCTGCTGAGGCCAGAAATTCCTTGATCCGTGAATGGAGGGGGGTTTTTGCGAATTCAAATGAATTTAATTCCATAAAGGAGAAGGCAATTTGTGCATCATCTCTGTTCTGGGCCCTGGTCCTCCATGCACCATCTAGATCAGTAAGTTTGGGGATGAACTGTTCCCTGTGGTGGGATGTAACATCAGGCAGTCTTGGTAAAGATTTTGATAAATAACTTGTGTGAATACGATCCAGGTCAGAGCCATTTTCGCTCTGCTTCTGCTTAGCCCTTTAATTTATTATTATTTTTTTAAAAAATCATTTCTTGCCAGTGCATGGGGGAAGTGCTGCCCACTGAGCTGCAGCTAAGCAGGATTGATGGTTTGCTTCCTACCCACCCCAGTTTAATTAGGCTGTTACTATTTCCTGCCCCTCATTACACCACTGCTGCTCCCCGACACAGCACTGGAAACAAATTATTAGCAAAGCACAGAGGAATACAAGCTGCTAATTTGTTTTGGTCTCTGCTGGAAAATTGCAATTGTACATATTGCATTTCAAAGTGTTTTATGGGGCCTGACACGGAGCTTGGTTATCTGACTGTTGCTTTTCAGAGGAGCACGCTTTAGCTGGATCATTAATTATAATAACTGTATATATGTTAATTATATTATCAGTTTCTCTTAGGACAGAGAGAGGGGTTCAGGTGGATGCAGACCAGGAAGGCTTTTGCATTCCGTGACTGCACATGTGTCCCTGCAGCCATCAGGGAAACAGGGGAATTTTTAACAGAGGTTAACCAGCACATGTTAAATTCTGGTGCTGAGAACACAAGTTGTGATTTTAGTGTGTGTCAGCTGAGTGAAACCCCAGGTCAGGGCAATGCAGAATTCTGGCAGAGGTTTGTTTGCCAGGAGGAAAGCAATAAACACAAAACCAGGGAAAGAAATGAATTCTGCTTGTGCCTTTCTGGTTTAGGATTTAAGAGAGGCAAGTGGAACAAATTCAGAGCTGTGGGATGGGTTCAGGGTACTGGAGTGGAAGGAGCCACAGTCACAGGGGGTGGCAAAGGCAGGGAAACAGCCAAGAGGGGACCTTGGTAAAAGGCTTACACTACACTGAGGTCTCTGAAACCGTTCATTAATTGAATTTACAGATCCTTACGTCATTTTAAAATTTTCTGTTTGAAAGCTGACCTTTTTGTTATTAAATAGTGTGAAATATTCATAGTAGTGACCCAAAGTTGCTTGGTTTATCCTCATTAGAAATGCACACTTCATTCATTAACTGTGTGGGTTTTGGGATACTTTCTGGGGGAGGAAGAAGGTTTATTTTGAATTCACAGCACCACTCTCCTCCCTCAATTTTCTGCTTCTACGCCATTAGGTTTTGTGATGTTTATTATTTTACAAGGTTTGGGTCTCCCTAAATTTGAGAAAAAATTGCAGACAACAACATCCAACATGGCCTTGGATATTTCCAGGGATGGGCAATCCATCACTTCTCTGGGCAAACTCTTTTGTTCAGTGGGAGATAATATTAATCCTGGAATTCGGGTTTGAATAGGATTGTATTTTCTATTGAGCAAAATTATGCTTTGGTGGGATATTTTTATAGCCTGACAAAATCAAACCTGTGTGTGGAAGGTGGGCTGGGGAAAAACTCAGTTCTTGAGCTGAAGAACCAAAGTTCTGGACCAGAGCGCGACCTTTTTCGAGTGAATATTAGCCTCATTATTTCTGTGCTCTCCTAATGAGTCATGCAAGGAGAGCAGGATCTCAGATTCAGTTTGAGATTCTCCAGCTTGAGATAAGGAGCAAAAACAGCACAGGCATTTACAGGAAGGGAGTGGATGACGTTTAAACATTGCTCCATCCTTCCTAGAGTGTGTGAAATGACAGCTGAGATGAAAGCAGGTCACCTCTGGCGAGTGATTTCACCATATCCCAGTTCCTGTGACCCTGTGAGATGGGGAAAGTCAGCTGCTGGCACGAGGCTGAGGCGAGAGGGTTTCGAAAGGGCTTTGTTTGTGCAGCACCCCCAAGCCAGGACGTTCTTCGAGAGCCCCCGAGCTCGTGCTGTTGACAAAACCCTTTTCTCCAGCAACGCGTGGTTTGAGGCTCTGGGGCTGGATCCCTTCCTGCTGGGGGTAGGACAGAGGGGACCCAGTCCCACAGGCTGCAGTGTTTCATCCCTCCCTGCTTGCTGGAGCAATGTTCCTTCCTGTGACTTCTGTCCTGGATCCTTCTGGGTTGTGGCCTCGGAGGGGACAGAAGAAATACAACCACTTCCTGCAGGGAAGGAATTCTTTCTGTGCTGTGACAAGTCACATCATAACAACAACCTTAATGACAGACCAAATTTATGGTTGCAGACCTTCCCACCCATTTTTGTGGTAAAAAATGGCGAGTAAGATGTTTTCTGGTTCCTTGTGCAGGTGGATGTGGGACTGAGCTGCTTCCAGCGCCACTGGGTTTTTTTTTTTTTTCCTCAGATGTGGAACATCCAAAAATGTTTTCCCTTTTGTAGGGGAACTTTGTATCTTAGAGGGCTTAAGGGGAGCTCTGTCAGCTGTTCTTGAGTTAATTAATAATAATTGATTTTCCCTGTGAGGGTGCTGAGGCCCTGGCACAGGTTGCTGGAAGTGGCCAAGGCCGGGTTGGGTGTGGCTGCGAGCAGCCTGGGATAGTTGGGATGGGATGTGGACACATGGAGGGTGTCCCTGCCCATGGCAGGAGAATTGGAATGAGAGGATCTGCTAGGTCCCATCCACCCCACCCCATCTGTTAGTTTATGATGTGTAAAGATATGGTGATATGGTTTGATGTTCTTCGCTGGAACCCACTTAGGTCCTGCACCTGTGGAAACACAAGCATATCCTTTGCCCCAGCTATTAGTCAAAAAGGACCTTCAATTAGTCAAAAGGACCTCCAAAAAGGACCCTGTCTCAGAGTTTCTGATTAAAATAGGGGGATTTTCTTTCAATTTTTTTCTATTTTCTTGCATTCTGAGATTTGCTTTCCCACAGCTTTTAAGAGTTTCTACCTTTTCTATGTCCCACACCCATCCATGATTCTAATCCATGCTCTCCATTACAGCACCTCAGCCACGACCAGGGGACTCCAGGGACCCCAGTGCAACCTCTGCCTCCCTTGTGAAAGCTCCTTTGCCCTGGAAATCCTTCCAGGACCTCCTTTATCCCACTAAGTGCTTTAGCAACCAGGAAAATTCCAGAATCAGTCACAAATAAATGTTTGGGTTTTTTTGTTTTAGAGCAGCATCACCTTCCAGAAACTTTGTGAACAAACTCAGAAGTTGCTGTGTTCTAGATCTGCAGCCATGGCAAACAATAGCATTAAAAAAATAGCAGAAGGGATACATTTTTCATTTTAAATTATACCCAGCTTTCTTAAAGCAAATTAAATTGCACTTAACCAAGGAATACAGATAACAGTATTAAGCACAATAGAACATTTTAATTACTAAGAAAAACAAATGTCCATGTCTGTAGCTGTAATTAAGGGCGAGCTGTATTTGCTGTGCATTAGTGTGACTTGTATGTCTGAGATACAGTAATTGCCCCAATCCATCAGGTGCTGCAGCCTTGACATCCTGGGCATGGAGAGGCTGCAGGGGAAGGCAGGAATGGGGTGAGGCTGCTTGATGGGGTGTCTGACCAGTGATGGGGCAGAGCTCTTGTTGGGTTTCACCACAGCCCTGCCTGGGAATTCCAGCTGTGCTGCAGGAAGCATGTCCTGGGAGCCATGAGCTCCTGGAAGTGTGTTTGCCACATGTGTTTTGGGTGACACTCCATCTCTGGGGTGTGGGATCAGAAGGTGTCGTGAGGTGGGAGACAAAGTAGTGCTCTCTGTCCTCCCAGTCACAGCAGGGGGTTTGGGAAGGAGAGGATGAAGGAGAGCAAATGGCTTCAAGTTAAACCAGCAAAGGTTTAAGTTGGTCGTTAGGGAACATTTCTTCATGGAAAGTGCTGTCCAGCCCTGGAGTCCCCATCCCTGGAGGGATTTCAAAGCCATGTGGATGTGGCACTTGGGGACGTGGGGCAGGGTGGCCTTGGCATTGGTGGGGAATGGTTGGACTCAAAGGTCTTTTCTACCTGTAATGATTTGGTGATTCTGTGAAACAGGGACTTTAGGGTGGAGAAGGGGCAGAGGGAAACCTGCAGGAATGGACAGGAAGAGCCTAAGAAGGAAGAGCTGCTCAGATTTCCCAGATTTTGTCCTTGCTCTGTTCTCTCCTCTCACTCAGGATGCCCAAGGACAGTAAATCCCCAGATATGGAAAGGGCTGGGAAGAGGAAAGAAACAATTTGTTCTCCATGCCCCTTGTGATAGAACATGAGTAATGAGAGCAAAAAATCACAGCAGGGAAGAGTTGGTTAAAAATGAGGGAACGGTTTTTAATATTAAGGTGGTTAATTACTGGAATTAATTCCCTCTGGAGACTGTGAAAAGTTCTGCTGTGGAGTTCTCAGGGCAGCATGTGAGGAAACCTTCCTGAGGAGCACCATGGTGTTCCATCCTCGGATGAGGTGGATGGGCCTTGGTATCTTTGGCCACCTCAGGACTCCAGGGTGGACAAATCCCACTGTTTGGGGAGGTTTGTGGAAGGCAGAAATCCACCCTGGGATCGCCTGGGATGTCTCTCCTGGTCAGACAGTGGAGCTGCTGCAATGGGCTCGAAGTGATCTCTGAAAGGGAAACAAATCCAGGGAGGAAATGATTCCTGGGGGTGTAACCAGCTCCCAGTCTCTTCTAGGATTAAGAATATGTGTGGTGGGCTAGTGCCCAGAATCCCAGACTGGTTTGGGTTGGAAAGGACCTCAGAGCTCATCCAGTCCCACCCCTGCCATGGGCAGGGACATTTCCACTGTTCCAGGTTGCTCCAAGCCCTGTCTGGCGTGGCCTAGCTCAATCTTGTATTCATTTCCAAGCAGAAATGAAGTTTTTCATTTTCAACTTTTTCATTTCATTTTCCTCTGGCTGGAGTGGGCAGGGATGTTGTTTTGCCCACAAACTCCACTTAAATGTAGGGAACAACCTCTTCTGACATGTAAATTTGCCCTGGTTTAGGGCAGCAGGTGGGAAGAGAGAAGAGACATTTCTTACACTGCAGATCTCCTTTCAGTTACCAAAGAAGTGGGACAGCTTTGTTAGGAAAACTGCTGGTTAATGCTTAATTCCTGGGTCTGAATGCACATTCCAGAGATGCCATTGCTGATGTATTTAAGCAATAAAATCCAAATGGTGATTGCAGCAGTCCTGGTGTGGTGTCACACTGCACAAGGTGAGCAATGAGTGACTTCAGTGGCTGGGGAGCTCTAAATCCACTGCCTGCTCTAAGGAGATGGAGTTAAAAAAATCAGAAAAAAACCCAAAGTAAAACAGGTAGAACTGTCAGTTTATTGAGTGTCACTGGCAGAAATATGATTTACTTGGCAGCCAGTGAGAAAACACTATTCAAGCAGAAGTGCCAGTAAGATGTGTATTGCAGGAACAATAAATTGTAGTTATTATGCAACCAGCTGATGTATTTGAACACCTAATGCTGCAATATCTACCTAAGCAATGCTGTGCATGAAGTTGTGTGCTGGGTTTGAGGTTCTTTCACATGTGAAGTTCCTAAACAAAGTTAATACCCTAAAGTTTTCAGAACTGTGTTAATCCCGATCTGCTCTGTGCAACCACCCAAACATCAACAAGGAAAAATATTTTTGCTTTTCCTTTGGGCCATTAAAAATGACTATTCAAGGATCCCTGATAGTTTTAAAGAAGGAGAATCCATGAAGGATTTAGTGGTAGCAATAATCCTATTTTATGTGGAAGAAACATAAAGGGACTAAGGAAAAGTCTTGCGTGTGGGACTGATCAAATAGTTCATAAAATCATGGAGTTACAGGGTGGTTTGGGATGGAAGGGACCTTAAAGATCATCCAGAGGAGGGGGCTCAGCTCCCCATGGGATTTGCTCCCTAAGCCTCCCTTCAGGACTGGAGAATGTCTCCTGCTTTTCCAGCTGGGTTAAGCGTCATTCTCCAGTGTACATACTCCGATTCACTTTTATTTTCACTGACTCTCTGCTTTCATTTTGAAACTTCTTGATTTTCCTGGGCTCAAAGAGAGCTGGCAGCTGTCTTGGGCCATCACCCTGAGCCATGGAAATCTGGATGATTCATTTGCCTCCAAAGAGAGAGCTCAAAGCTTGAAACCCTTTTCAGACTCAGTAAAAGCCGTGGATTAGGAGGAGCTTGGTTTCCATCTCCCAGAGAGCGGCCAAATCCCCTTCTCCACTCCCGTGGTTCCTATGCCACTCTTCAGAGCTGTGCATTAAATAACATGGCTGATGTTTGTCATGTGTGACTTGTCCTCTTGGGCCTCTCTGGAGGCACAGAAACCTGCATTGTTTTGACTGGCTCTTGTAGGGCTTTTTAATCCAAATAATTTTCACTGTGCTCATTGGAGGTAGTGCATAAGGTGGTGTGGGGCAGAGTGGGATTTGGCCTGGTGAGCACTTGGCTTCCAGAAGGAGATTTTCCCAGGCTGGGGTTAATTCCTAAAAAAAAAAAAAGAAAAGTTATTTTACAGAAAGAATCTGTGTTTGCTGTGGAAGGAGCTCATGGCTGTAGTGGCCAGTGGTGGGGCCAGAGCAAGGAGGTGCTGAGAACCCTCTGGCTGCATTTGGTGGATTTTTATTCCAGACTCTCTCAGGTGCTGTGGGAGAGCTCCCAGTGCCAGGGCACCACAAGGATTTTCCTGGGATATGTCCTTCTGTTTTTCTTCATAAAATTCCAGAGTGGTTTGGGTTGTCCCATGGGCAGGGACAGCTTCTACTGTCCCAGGCTGCTCCAGCCTGGCCTGGGACACTTCCAGTGATCCAGGGGCAGCCACAGCTTCTCTGGGCACCCTGTGCCCGGGCCTGCCCACCCTCCCAGCCAGGAATTCCTTCCCAATATCCCACCCATCCCTGCCCTCTGGCAGTGGAAGCCATTCCCTTTGTCCTGTCCCTCTGTGCCTTGTCCCCAGTCCCTCTCCAGCTCTCCTGGAGCCCCTTCAGGTGCTGGAATTGCTCTGAGCTCTCCCTAGATCCTTCTCTTCTCCAGGTGAACATTCCCAGCTCTCCCAGGATTTCCTCCTGGGAAAAGAAGCAGAAATCCATTCCCACAGTGGGAAGCAAAGCTCAGGAATCAGGAAAGATTCTTCAAAGCCCCTCTCCTGGTAACTAAACCCAGAGTGTGGCTGTACCCCCAAAAATGCTGTGGATCAGAGAAAGGAAACCTGTGAAAAACTAAAACTGCTCGTCAGATGTGTCATCCCTGTACAAAGAGGTGTCACTAACACTGAGAACCTTTTCCCAGGAATTTTTTTCTATTGCACTTCTACTCCTGCTATAGTTTATTACTCTGCTAATAAGGGCAGCACTGGAAGCACACCCAGCAGCACTCACACTTTCTGCATCCCATCTCTTGTTCCTGGTTAATTTACGGCCCCTGACCTCTCTCTGCGGCTCTCACGAACCGTAGGATGAGTTAATGTTCCTCCTGTGCAAACCATTTCTGTGAGTTCAGCATGTCTCTAATAATCAGGCCCTATAATTTGGTTTGCTCCGTTCATTGATTGCCCCAAATATGATTTTGCAAGGCGAAGCTCCCCGAGTCATAACTACAAAAATGACAGGCAGTACTTTTTGTAATCTCCATATTTGACGCATGAAAGAAGGCTAAATTCCTGTTTGAATAAACAACATAATAAGGTTATTGAGAATAAGACCATTACTATATAAAATTATGTCTAAGTGGCAGATATAATTAACATTGGATTGTAATTACACTAATTACAAGTCACATTAAGATACTCCAGTAATGACAAAGTGAGCACCCTATAATTGAATGGAATAAGCAGGGAAACATGCTGCTCACACTAATTACCTAAATGAGCTAATATGTCTTCGGAGTGACAGTCATGCTCAGTGTTATTACATAGGCAAGACAATTTTGTAAGTTAAAAAAAAAAATCTAATTTCCTTCCTTCCTTCTCTTCAGGACCCATTTCAAATCATCAGCAGCTTCAGAATTTCTCTCTTGAGCCAAAAATAGAGAGATCCCACAGTTCAGGCCTTTGCTAATTTTCTTCGACAAAGGACAATTTTTAGGGTTATGCTGCAGTTTTTGATGTGTTCCTGCTGCTTCCAAAGTAAAATTGGGCTTGTTCTGGGTTTCTTGGTGGGCTCCTTTGGCAAAGTCGATCCACTGTGATTTTTTTTTTTTCCACTTGTCTAAATTTGAGGCAAACAAAATAATGTAACTTAAGCTCAGCGTGCTCTACAACATAAAACGGACTTATTTTGTTGGCTCCAGAGTAACAAATATGGCTTAGAACAGTCTGGCTCCAGTTGTGCCCTTGAGAGTGGTAAAATTTGAATTATTCAAGGCAATTAGTGGAAGCATTGCAGTGGAACTCAAATTTCAGCTCAAGCCTCTAAGAATAAAAACTAATATAAGAATAGGAATTCTCCGTATCGTGGAAAAAATGCACGTTACTTTTCCTTTAAACACCTCCAGCTGTCTAGGGCTGGGAACTGGGAAGAAAAACAACCTAACAGACAATTTAACAATCAAAAATAGTTCACTAAGAATTAACAAACACGAGCCAGTGCGCTTCATCAGATTGTCTGGGCTTCCAGCTTACCCGAAAGACGGATGCTAATTATTTTTGCTTTATGGGTGGTTGGATTCTCGAGAAGGCAGAGCACCAAGGATCCCCATTCTTTTGGTGATAGCCAAAAATCCCAAGCATATGTTTCCCCAGCCGTATTTCTGCCTGTTGTTGTTTATTTTTACCCTGGGGGCGTGGGAGGTTCACTGGCAGAGCGCTTGGGTGCCAGCACTTTGATGAACTCTTTTCCTGTCACCAGGAACGCCGTGGCTTTTTGGGAGGCATCTGACAGAGGATGAGGAGGCAGCTGAGTGGGAGGGTGTCCTCAAATGTAAAGAGACGTCAAAGCTGCTGATGAAAAATGCGATGTAGGGGTGTCTGGAAGGCACATCTTCCCCTCCTGGGAGCAGAGAGGAGGGGGGAAAAAAAGAAGAGATGGAGCCTTGGAAGATTAGGTCAGGAGAAAAAAAAAAAAAAAAAAAAGACCTGGCAAAGAAATTAGGTGATTTGTGGTTTTAAAAGAGGATGGAGTCGTGGTTTTGAGTTTAAGAAGTAAAGGAGATTTGCTGTGGGGCTGTCCTTGGAAGGTTCTTTGGAAGAGCTAGAGGAATCGCAAGGGAGGGAATCTGGAAGAGAGAGGGAAGGGATGTGAGGGAGAGACGGAAAAGCAGCACCAGAGAACTCTGAAGAAAAGGACTGAAAAGGAGATAAAATGAGAAACAAAAAAAAAAAAAACCAGAAAAAAGGGGGGAAATTATGGAAAAAGACAAAGGGCAATGGGTGGAGCATCAATCAGACATTTTTAAGATGTCCGAGGACAACTATAGGTTTGTAGTATGGAGGGAAAGGAGAGGAGAGTAAAATATTCAGGGAATGTGCAAGGAGGAAAGAATAGAGAGATCAGAAAAGAAAAGAGGAGAAAGAAAGAAAGAAAAGAGGATTAGACTGGGGCTCAAACAGGGCACAGCCAGTGAAGGAATGGGAGTGTGTGAGGAGAAAAAGTGAAAACCTCTCTTAGTCTTGGCTTTAGAGAGACTGCACAGAATTAGTTCAACTCCAGACAACTGTTCTAGAGAGTGAAAGTTTGATTTGGCTCACAGAGAGTCACCAGTTCCAACCATCCTTTGCTCTCCTTGCAGGTTTTACAGGGAAAGAAATGATAAAATCATTAGATCTGCCCAAAATCTTTCATCTAGACTCCAGCTGAGTCCTTATTCCTCCTCACACAGATCTGTGCAGGGACTTGGTGAATTGTAAAAAAACAACAAAATCCTTCCTTGGGAGAGATGGAAATGTCAAATTTGACATGGCATTAGCAATCCCCTTATCTATGATAGCACAGGAAAAAAGAAATAAATTGATATCTGAATTTATCCCAGCAGCTGTGTTGGTTCATTAATCTGTATCCTGATCTAGGTACGTGTTTTACAACTGTCTAGAAAGTGTCATTGCTCATATCAACAAATAAATGAGAAATTGCTGCTAAAATGTAAAAGTACATTTAGAAAAAGAGACCTCCAGTAACCAAAGTTTTTTTTGATTGAAAGCATTTATCCAGAAAAAGTTACCTGAGAATTCGAATTCCATAGAAAATTGTGATTTAAATTCAGAAGACCATCAAATGAATAATTTTAACAGATTCTCAGCTCTTCTTAAACAGATGACTGTGTGTTTGCAACTGAATGTTTGATAAATGAAAAGAGACGAAATGTTCTACTTTTCAGCACATTTTTACCCACAGCTGGTGCACAGACTGAGTCTCAGTGTATGTTGCTTTAGCCGTGATTTTTCAACTTTAGGTTTACTATATTTAGCTCCACATATATTTAGAATTGATGGAAGTAAATTTTGTTAACTTTGGGAAATGGTGCTGAGCTGGACTTTGATCCAGCTGAAGAATATCAGGGCTGCTCCTTAATTTCGTGATGCTGGGAATTACCAGCTCCAGGGATCCCATCTGAGCACTGTGAGAGTTTTCCATGTTTTTGCACCAGAAATGTGGCTGTTTATTAGGGTCATGCATATTTGAGGAATATTGTACACATCTGGGAAAAATAAGGATACCTGGGGATTTGCTGAAGCATTTTTAATAACAGTTAATGTGTGAAAAAATGTTTAAATTGGCAGAAAGCTTGGGTATGTATTTTTCTAAAGGCCTATTTGCCTGATTGGTGTGATAATAAAAGTATAATAAAAGTATAAAATATTCCATGTTCCTAGTCCTGGTCAGGAGGTGTGACCATGCTCACACACCTGCTGGAACACTCCATGAGCAATTCCCAGCACTCCTCATTCCATGTGGATGCTTTATACCTTCCCTGGTGAGCACATCCTGAACTTTTACAGCAATAATTTTTTCAGCACTGTCCTGCTGATGACTTTGGGGCTGGGCAGAAGTTTTTCCAAAAAATGGGACGAAATGTAAGTGTCTCAAAAATGAGTAAAGACTCAAAAAACGAGTGGAATTTTGTGCTGTGGTTTAGTTGACAAGGTGATATCCAGTTGAAGGTGGGACATGATGATCTTGGAGGTTTTTCCCAACCTTAATGATTGTTAGATTTCCATGTACTGCTTGTGTTCTACCACTGATACTGATACTGGTGACTTCTCTCAGTTTGCTAAATGCTGTGCAAGTTCTAGTTTAGAAAAATGTTATGATAAAGCTGTTGAATAAAAATGCAGTTTGAGTGGTTTTAAAATAACCAGCTCAAAGCTCTCGCTATGCTGATCGAAACACCAAAGTCAATTTAGTTGTTATTTAGAATAGCAATTCATTCACATCAGCAAAAAAACACAGTCCTCAGCCACTCCATATAAATAACAATCAGGAAGAAAGGCGTGATTTATTCCAATTGGATTTTATCAGCACAAGGCTGCTGCAGCGAGGAGGGGAAAGTGCTCGGTAGCACAGCAAAGGCTGGAACATCTCCCTGGGTTGTTATCAGAATTTCCTACAGGTCCTTGCCTTTCTTCTCCCAGGAAGCAAGGGGCAGGAGAGGAAACAGCCTCAGGTTCCACCAGGGGAGGTTCAGGTGGGATACTGGAGAAAATTTCTCCACAGAAAGAGTGGTTAAACACTGGCACAAGGTTTATTGGGCATGGTGGTATCAGCTGATGCTTGCACCTAATGATCTTGAAGGTCTTTTCCTGCCTCAGTGATTCCATAATTCCCTGGTTCTGTGGCACTCCTCAGGGGTCTCAGCCTGGGCAAACTCTTGCTGCACTGAAGGCTTGAATTAATGTGGCAAAGGTTTGCAAATGAGTTATTTTGGTAATACCAGTATCCATCCTCTGGGTTTACCGTGAAATTAAATCAGAGAAGTCCCTTCTCTCACACAGTGCAAATATTTACGATTTGTGAGGAATCTGATATCCAGGGCAGGATCAGAGTTCCCTGGCCAGCGTGGAAAAGGAGAGACGTGAGAGTGAGAGACTGGGGGATCGTGTTTGCTGAGGAGAGCAGAGACACTTTGGCCAGACAAAGCCAACCCAAATCCTTCAGAAACACAGCTTTTGTTCAGACTTTTATTAGAGAAGGTGGTGAATCCCCAGAGCCCTGTGGGATGATAAAAATGTGCAGAAGTGGAAGGGGTCTGGACGGGCCTGTTAGCACTGAGACATTTTAGTCACTTTTTGGGGCTGCTGAGGCTGGAATTCTGTGTTCCTCGGCCAAAGAGGAGTTTAATGTTGCCTTGCTGATGGATGTGTGGTCCTGGGAGAAGTGCAGATCTCTTGCCCCTGGAATTCCAGCTGCCTCCATCATGCTTGGCCATCAGCACCAGCTTGGGATTGATGGAAAAAGAGGAGAGGGAAAGCTGAATTTGGTCAGAGCCCTCTGAGGGGCACTGATGTGTCTCCATCCTCTCTGAGCCACTATGGCTCAGGATTTATTCTGAATAAATCTCACTGAGTGTTTAGGGACAGCAGAGAGGATCCATCTGGGGATTTTACATCTCATGGTCTACAAAAGGGGCTCAACTGACAACTTTTATTGCTCTGTTGTCTCAAAAATCTGAAAGCATTAAAAGTTTTTCATTAAAGGGGAAAATACTGATCAGGAAACAGCCCAGACTAGGAATCCATATGAATAGCAATTACTGCCCCCTTTGGTGATGGATTGAGTACCAGCCCAATTTAGTAATTTTACATTTTATAGAAATAAATGGCTGTGTGATTAAAGCATCAAGTGTTGTGTCTCAGGCTTACAGGAAGCAGGGGCTGAATTAATTCACTTAATACTCACCCAGCTTACCCAGGTCTCCCATGAGGAGTTTGAAGCTTTTGTTCCAGGCTTGAACTTACATTTTGGTAAGCTTGGATTAAAAAAAAAAAAAAAAAAAATCAGGCAAGAATCCTAATTCACAGATTCCTTCTCAATCTGGAAGTAAAAATAATCCCTTTTCCCCATCCCCACTGCATACAATACTTGGTCTGATCAGTGCCACTTGTTTATTCCTGGAATTTATTCCTATGCTACTTTTTTTTTTTTTATATAAACTGACCAGGAATAGAAATATTCCCAGTGTGGTTTGTCTTAAAACTATTTAATATAGAAATTCTACAATATTATGAAAGCTGCTAAAATGACTTCACTCTTTCACCATATCTGTGTGTAATGAATCAGTAGAGGCACTAAAAGCATTTTGGAATGTAAATATGGCCCCTGCCAAATTAAGAGATTAGGGGAATTCTCAATTAGGAGTTAAAAGCATCCAGCCTGTTGCCAAAAACAGCTCTACTTTTAATAAAAATAATTCATTTGCGGAAAATAAGAGTAAATTTAACAGAGTCTTCTAAAAAATTTTAAAAACTACAATCTTGCTTATTAGAACCAGTTATTAAAAGTTTAGAAATTGCAAGCTGAAAATAAATGAGCTGACTCCTGCAGTAGATGAGCATGTGAAGAAAAGGGAGTTTTCAAATGCTCTTTTTGCATTTGTTCTCTGTTTGTGCATTTTATTACTCGTGTTTTCCTGGTGGAAAGGACACATTTCAAGCCTGAAATCCCTCTTGTTCATCCTTTCTTCTTTTTTCTTGGGAAAAAGGTGGATTTAAAGCTTAAAACCCGGCCAATCCCGGAGAAGGATCCCTGCGGAAGAAAGGCTGCAAAGGTCCCTGTTGAGAATGTGATCTCCAGTCAGCCCATTGGTTCTTCTGTTTGTTTTCATTAAAAATAGAAAAACACCCAGAATTTCCCTCTCTTGCCCCAGAGCTGGAGGACTCCAAGATTGCTCCAGGCTGTTGAGCCTGACAGGACAGAGATTTTATTGCATCTCTTTTTCATCTTCCTGAAGCTGGCTCTGATTGAGGACTTCTTTTCTGGAAAATAACTTGAATAAGTTTTTAAGACATATCTTGTTTTTTAGTGACCCAAGACACAGGTGCATCTCAAAACTTGAGTAATTTCATATTTACCATTTATACACTCTGCTGAAATTCCACAGAAGCCTGGAATTTCAGCAGGATATTAATGCTGCCTTTTGTTTTTCCTATTCCTTCCATTTTCCTCGTGGATTAAGGATGGAATTAAATCAGCATAAAGCTTTGGCTAGTGTGCCTCTGGCTACTGGTCTGTGTGGTTCTCTGGTGTCACACAGTGCCTTTAAAGCCACAATTGAGCAGCTTCACTTATTTTAAACTTCTATTTAAAGGCACAGAATGGTGATGTGATGCAGCTAAGTTTTGCTCTCAGCTATGGAGTTTCTGAATCAAGTCCTGCCTTCTCTATTCCTGTTTTGGTAGATTTTATGACTTAGGGATACAATTTTCCACATTGACCATGAAGGAAATGTGTGGCTGGTGCCTTCCAGGCCATGGTTAAAGGCTGCTGATTCTATAGAAAATTTAGTATTCGGCTGTTTCTGGCTAATTTCTTCTCAATTCCTAAAACGCTTCCTTGCTGACAGTTTAAAAACTTGCTTTCTGTAATTTATGTCATCACTGAGGCTTGTGTCGGAAGAAATGTGTTTGGATTCCGAGCTAAATCCAGGAGCTGGATTTGTGTTACTAAACCAGGAATAACATTTGCATTGAAAGAGGCTTGAGATAACCTACTGTGGTTGTATTGGAGACCCTCAAAAACCTGCAGGGGCAAATTTCAAAATGAAAATACTTTTGGGACAGAGACTGTTGAAAATTGCTCTATCAAAGATACCTAGCATTAGTTTAATGAAATGGGACCATAAATTATGGCTGTGGCAAGTGAAAACTCAGGAGTTCTGCTGCAGAAAATGGGACTGGCAGCATCTTCCTCGCTGCCAGGTGATCAAGTTTCTTAATTACAGCCCCAGCTGGAATGAGAAGTCTTTGGGAATTGGACTGGGTTCATAGAAGCACTTATATTATCAGGAAATATAAATAGTTTATTTATTCATAGGGCAGCTACCAGCTTCTTGCTACAGGTTCTTGATGGACACTTGTGCTGTCTCAATCCACTCAATTCCAAATTGTTCTTTTGTGCGAGAACTTGATGGCAAAAGCGCTGTAATTTAATTTAGCACAATGTCTTTAAAACAATGATGTTTGTTTTTTAAATGAATATTTTATATGTTGTGTTTAATTAAAATAAAAGTCTGCTACTGATCTAGGAGACGCAAAACAGACTCGAGTTCGTATTTATGAAGTGTAACAATATTGGCAAGAAACAACTTATCTTGTTTATGAGACATTCCTCCCATTACTGCTCCAGATTGCAGACGTTTTATTGCTGAGCTTTCCATGGTTTACAATTCAACAAATGGAGCGAAACTGTCAGCATGGAAATCAGGCTGTAAGAGTAGGTTTGGAGGAGCTGGGTTTCTGAGGGGAGTATTTACAGATCAGGAGCGTTTCGGCAACGCCGCGCTCCGGGAGCTGCCCTGGGTTTGGATCCCTGCACAGGCTGAGCAGCCCTGGGGAGCTCTCTGGAAATCGTGGCATGGTGGAGGTTGGAAAAGCCCTCTCAAACCAGTGAGTCCAGCCATTCCCCAGTGTGGGGAATCTTGTGAAAGAGACACTTCTGAGTTGCTTTAGATGGTGTGATTTAATATTGCTCATCTTCCACACAGGCGGGAAGGAGGAGGTGGGCTCACATCTTCATGGCATGGCCAGAAGGTCCCAAGACCTCTAGCTACAAAGCCTTTTAAAGATTTATTACCAATAAAACCCTGCCAGCTAGGATATTTATGTTTTCAACCCAGTCAGTAATTAAGTTGTCTTATATGTTTTGCCATGATGTTTTTTCAGCCTATCACATTATGGCACGCTGGCCTGCTGTGCCACACTCTAAAACTCCTTATTACCTTTAGAACTGCTTCTGTTTATTCTATATCTTAAACTCTTAACTTGCCTCTGCCCAGCTTAACATGTCTCTACTTTGACTACAAATCCACATTCTTGCTTCTAGCATTCAAGTTTGGAAGCCTTTTCCAAGGTCTCAAATCAAACCCTGTATTTAATTCTAAGTTTTGGCCTGCAGGCCCAGTGTTCTGAGAGCTATCTGCTTTTGGGATTCCAACACCCCAGCACTGCCAAGGCCACCGCTGCCCAATGTCCCCAAGTGCCACATCCACAGGGCTTTTAAAGCCCTTCAGGGATGGAGACTCCTCCTCTGCCCGGGGCGGGACAATCCTTTCTGTGAAGGAATTTTCCCAATATCCACCCTGAGCCTCCCCTGGCCCAGCCTGAGGCCGTTCCCTCTCCTCCTGTCCCTGTTCCCTGGGAGCAGATCCTAAATCCCCCCTGGCTGTCCCCTCTTGTCAGAGAATTCCAGAGAGGGAAAAGATCCCTCTGGATCCTCCTTTTCTCCAGCCTGAGCCCCTTCCCAGCTCCCTCAGCTGCTCCTCATCACACCTGAGCTCTTCCAAACGCAGCAGGGAAAGAGGTGAATTTTTTGCTTTTATTTCCAATATGACACATTTGAACCTGGCCTTGGGCACTGCCAGGGATCCAGGGGCAGCCACAGCTTCTCTGGGCACCCTGTGCCAGGGCCTGCCCACCCTCCCAGCCAGGAATTCCTTCCCAATATCCCATCCATCCCTGCTCTCTGTCACTGTGAATCCATTCCCCCTTGTCCTGTGTTCCCATTCCTTTGCTAAAGCTCCTCTCCAGCTCTTTTGTTGTCCCCCTTCAGGTACTGAAATATTTTGCTCTAATTAATGAAAGCACACCCAGATGAAAGTCCAAACCAAAACTTTGATCTTTTCCACGTGTAGCCATGGAGTTGCACATCTTTCCAGGATCCTCATTAGCGAGGAGGATCTGTACCTCAGGAATATTAATAATAGCACTGCCAGCTGAAGGCTCTGCTGGGGGAAGATGTAATTAATTAAATCAAGGCCCTTGTGATGCCAGCAGATCATTCCCATTTTTCAGGTGAGAAAAGGTGAGGTGAGCAGTGGTGTGGGTGTGCCATGCTCGTCCCGGAGGCACTGGAAAAAACAGTGATGGAAATTCATGGCATTGTCCTTCCAGACAGGGAACACAGCATAAATTAATCCCAACTCTTGATGATGAAACTGGTCCATTCACTCCTCTTCAGGGGTAGATTTTCATGAGAAAATTGTTGTGCTCCTTCATATCCAAATGTGTTCAATGGGCACACGAAAAATAGGAACAGAATTGCATAAATTCAGCCACAAAGAGGCACAAACCCCTGAGCAGTTTCATGCAGGACTTGTTTTTGAGACCTCCTGTCTCTCTTCCTTTCTCCATTTCATCCTGAGCATTTTCCCTGCTGCCAGATTTCTTCTGAGGTTTCACAGACGACTCCAAATCCAGAGATTCATTATCCTCTTACTCATTTTTTCACACAACAATATTTTGACCAGTTTAATCATCTGCATGGAGAGTGTGGAAGTCTTGGCAGCTACTTGGCATACTAAGATAGATTCCCAAAAAGACCAGATATACTTCAGAAATGTTGGAGAAGGAAGAGAGGAGATGTAATTTTCTTATTAATCATGCAGGAGAACAGACAGAAGAATGTCTCTGCTCCTCACTTACTTCTCTCCCTCTCCTCAAATTCTTTCTTGTCTGAATATCCAAATCACTTTAGGATTTAAAACCCTGCATTGTTGTTCCATGTGCTGTTGGCTCCATGTGGTCTTTAGAAAAGATAAATGAGTTCCTTAAATGTTGTGCTTAGTTATTCTGTGGATTTTTTGTGGCTTTTAATAAAGTTGTGTCAGTGCAGTTTCTAAATTTATATCATTTTTAGTCTGAGTAGTGTAAGTTTTAAGTGCATAAGGGATCAACAACTCCTTAGCAAGATTATTTTTTCTTCCCTTTTTTCCTTGAAAAAAAGAGTGAAGTGTGCCCTCAGGCATGTTCTGTGACCTTTATCTTCATTGGCCACTGGTCACTGATGCTCTTTTGCCACTCCATACTTTAAATTTCCACTATTTTTGCTGAGATAAACAGGGCTGCTTCAGACAGTTGGATTCTTCTGGGTGGTAAATCCATGAGAAATCCAGGCTGTATTAGACAAAGTCAAATGCCTTTTCCGTGTGAAATGGGAGGCGGTGTGAAATAACACAGCATGCACAAAGCTACTATTATGTGTTCTCTGATGTCTACACAGACAGACAAGTATCAGTGCAGAAAGTGATTATTCCAACATATTTCGAATCCATATGTTTATTCCTCCTTCCTCACAAGATGGCAGCTTGCATGGAATGAAAAAAAAAAATAAAAGAAAAAAAGAAAAGAAAAAGTGCAGTAGGCTCGGATCCGTCACAGTGTAAAAGCAGGAAGGTTCTGGAACAGGAGTGATCTGAATGTTGGCCTGGAAGGGGCTGAATCTGCTCTCCTGGGTATGGAAATCTCCAGGACTGGGTGTTGCAGATTTAGAAGTGGCCAGAGCAGATTCTGGTGTGGGGACTGTCCAGTGGGTCATTGCCTCCAGCTGGAAAATAGAGAGGGAGAAAGGAGACGAGGCATTTGCAATGACTGGCAGCTGCTGTGTTATTCCTGTCTTTCCGAGGAGTTTGTTACTGAGCCAGAGAGAAAAGTACAAAGCTCCATGCTGGGATCTGCAGCCTGGCCTAGGCTGGGCTTCCTGGGGTCACTCACTGCAGGTGGAAGGGAGGAATTCAGCAGGGTTTGGACATGCAAGGAGCGAAGTCAGTTTTATGGGGGCAGAAGAAATTTAGCGAATCATGGAATGGTTTGGGTTGAAGGGACCTTAAAGATGACCAAATTCCACCCCTGCCATGGGCAGGGACACCTCCCACTGGCCCAGGTTGATCCAAGTGCCATCCAGCCTGGCCTGGGACACTGCCAGGGTGATCTCAGTTCCAGTACTAACACGTGACACACTGAAATCTCATTAGTGACACTCGAGTAAATGCTGTGCTCTGCTGAAAGGTTTGTGGGGCCACAGAGGGGATCAGAAGCTATTCTTTGCTCTCCATTCCTTTGGGCGTGCTGCTTGTTTGCTCCTCCAGTGGGAAGTTTCCCCTCAAACCAATTCTGGATTTAACAAACTTGAGCAAAACGTAGGGGAGAATTTCAAAGCTCGTGTTCACTGCAAGATTTTACAAAAGAAACAATTTAGTCCCTGGTAATTTGTCAGAAGTTCCTCTTTGATTATTTCTGAATATCCCACCTGGAATCCATCATTCAGTTGCAATCCTGGAGCCCCTCCCAGCAGCCAGTGAGAAAAATATTACTCTAAATTCTGATAATTAGCTATGACCTCCTCATTTTTTTTTTCAGTGTAAATTTATCATTTATATTTCATTCCTCTCCTGTTTTGCTTTGTGTGTGTGGGGTTTTTTGTCTCTTTTCTCCAATAAAATTCAACTTCTTTCCCTGCTTTCTGATGTTTCTGGAATTTTTCGGGGTTCATGATGATTATGTTAATCATTGCCTCAGCTTTGTATGCTCCCATTTTGTGCTGTCACCTGCAGCTCCTTTGGAGCTGTTATTTATTCCCAGGTCGAGGAGCACAGCACGGTGTCCGGGTACATTTTGGATCTGAGGACCATTAAGTTTGTCAGTGAAGCTTTTAGCTCTAATATCAGCTTTGGATGGCTGGGAATGAAGAGGGAGGATGGGGAGCTTCTCCTCCCTTCCCTCACTTCCACCACTTCCTGTGCCTTCACTCAATTTTCTCGAAGGCTTTATCTCAGGGCTTTTATCCCTTTCTCTTCCCTCTCCCACCTCACCTCTCTCCCCTGCTGATCCCACTGCTCCAGAGGATGAATTCTACAGCCCCAAACCCCATTTCCACTGCCTGTCCTTTGCCTGTGCCTCCTGTCGGGGTGGTTTTTGGTGACATTAAAGGCATTGCAGGGACCTGTTTTAATTCCCAGTCCCGCGATCCATCTGAAGACACCTCGCTCTTACACTGGCTGCTCCAAGTGCAGGGGCAAAAAATGCTTTTATGTAGGAAAAGATTGAGAAGAAAGGTCTCAAAAGCTGGGAAAGCTGTTCTGCTTCCCTGGCACAGGGAGCCACTTCCACTGAGCTCAGCTCAGACTTCTGGCAGCCTGTTAAACTCAGTGTTCCTGAGATCGGTTCTGTTACGTGTGTAATTATTTACGGAAAGTATTCTTTGTCTTGCTAAGTCACAGATGCCAAGTTCCAGTTCCATTTGCAGTCATGATCCTGTATTTGTGGACGTTCCAGTGTATCTGGAGAGCAGATAAATGATTCAGATAATTTTGTTTTTGATTGATTTTCATGTTTTAGTAACGTAAGTGGTGATCTATCCAAATGCGTGAACACGAAACTACGTTTGAAGGTTGAAAATCCAACTGTTGCAAAAACAAAATATCTATTCAGGAAAAAAAAAAACCCTTGAAATGTCATTTTAAATGTTTGGAAAAAGTTAAATTCGTCCCTGATGGGCTGTCCAGAATGATCCATGTTCAGGGTAATATTTACATCTTGATGTGGGTAGGGATGGGTGGCACTGCTGCCCTTGGCAGGGGTTGGGATGAGCTGAGCTTTAAGGTCCCTTCAACCCAAACTATTGGGGATTCTGTGATCCCAAACGAGGATAATAATAATAATAATAATAATAATAATAATAATAATAATAATAATAATAATAATAATAATAATAATAATAATAATAATAATAAACAGCCACTTTCTTCTGTCAGCAACGCTTGCACGTGTGCTGAAGGCACAGTAACAGGCTGTCATGCTTTCTAATGACTGTAATTCTTCATGGGAAGCCATCAGTTTGGAAATAAAATATTGCTCTGTGGCGTGGAGATTGATGGCCACGGCCTGTTTATTGATTGCACTAGAAACATGAAACAAATGGGGGGAAATATTAATTTTTTGAAAGCTGGTAGCACCAGGATAGCTGATTTGAAATCTGCCATTTTCCTTTTTTTTTCAGTTCTCTATAATGTGGCTGAAACATGGAAAGAGACAGAAAATATGGTGTTATTGTGCAAAAGCCAACTTCATATTATTTTCTTTCCATATGTTTTTCAGTGCATTCAATATTTAAAACAGTGTCATCACTCCTCAGAAATGAATATACCTGTCACTCAGCCCTATTAGTCTTAGATTTTTGAAGAGCCCTGGTTTCTGTAGTAAAACCTTTCTGAAATAAGAGCAGAGTTGATTGAACAAAGCACAGAGAAGGGCAGCTCGCTTTTTTAACCAAATAATTTGGATGATGTCTGATTTTCTCATTTCTCCTTGTTTTGTTTGAATGGAGGGAAGCAGATTTCCTGATCGTTGAAGTTCCTGGTGTCTCTGGTGAGGAGAGAGCCGGCCCTTAACAAAAAAAAGACCTTGGGCTAGGGACAGGCCAGTGAATCCCAGAATCCCAGGATCACTGAGGTTGGAAAAGACCTCGAGGGCTATCAAATCCAAGTTGTGCCCAATCCCCAACTTGTCACCAGCTCTGAGCACTGAGTGCCACCTCCAGATTTTCCTTGGGCACCTCTAGGGATGGGGACTCCACCACCTCCTACCACTTGACAGTCCTTTCCATGAGGAAATTCCTCCTGATGTCCAAGCTCAACCTCCCGTGGCACAGCTTGAGGCCGTTTCCTGTAGGACAGGTCAGCAAAACCTCAATTCAAACAAAAATTAGGGTTGAGGGTGATGGCAGCATTGCAGTGGATGCTGCAAAATGGAGTCAGAGATCCATGGATCAATTTGGTCTCTCCTCTTGCCTGTTTGGGAATAGCAACTGAGAAAGTTTTCCATAAATCTGAGTCACAATTATTGTGGATCAAATCATGTGCATTCTGTACATTTCAGTGACTTCCAAATTCAGCAGTTTGGTTTGATTCTGAGTGGGGTAGCCATGGTTACATCCACCCCAAAGTCATCTCCACTCTGGAAAAAAATATATATGACCTTAATGTCTTTTTGTGAAAGTAGGAAAACACAGAGACATTTCCAAGTATCTGTATTTGTTAAATTCCAAATTGCCTTTCTAAAGATACTATTGTGAATTCCTTGGGAATTAGAAGGAAGACATATATTTCAGAGGGCACATTTTAAAGCAATTGTAGGCTGAAGTGAGGCCTAAAATTCTGGCCTTTTGTTCTTGTCATGGAGACATAGTGAATGAAAATCCAGTGGTCATTGTTAGCTTACAGTGATCAAAATAAAGAGTATTTTCAGATCTTCCTCCACTTGGGCTGTCACTGATCTTAAAGGAACTCAGCATCTTTCTTCAGCTGCAAAGTCAAGGACCAAACTGTTCCATTAATTCCATTCCCTTTGGGGAGCCAGTTAGCAGAGAATTTGTTTCAGACTGTTCTAGCCCTAATGGCAGACTCAGATGTAGTTTGGAGGTTTTCTAATCTTTTAATTCTTGCTTGCCTTCGAATTTGGAAATCACGAAGCAGTTTAAGAATTAGAAACCAAATCCATGCCAGTGGTTTTCTGGAGAAGAGGAGGCTCAGGGGGAACCTCAGTGGTCTCTGCAGCCCTGGCAGGGAGGTGGAGTGGGGTGGGGATCAGGCTCTTCTGTTGCGTCCCAGGTGAAAGGACAAGAGGAAACGGCCTTGAGTTTCACCAGGGGAGGTTCAGATGAGATATCAGGAGCAAAATATCCCCTGCAGGTGTGGTCAGGCACTGGAATAATTTGTCCAGTGGTGGAGTGGTGGAATCAGCACCTCTGGAATTGTTCAGGAGGTGCGTGGATGTGGCCCTTGGGGACATGGTGCAATCCCACCCACCACACATTTATGTAGCTTTTGCTCTGCCGAGTTCAAAAAATATTTGACTTAAAAATGAATAAATCCAACATGTCCAGTCAAGGATTTGCTCTAAGCACCACCTACAGCTCCCAGGGTTTTGTTCCATTTTAATTTTGTTCTCGTGCTACAAAGAGAAGCCTTTGTTTGCACTGGGGAAGAGCACCTGTGGAATCTTTAAACATTTTCAGGCATGTTTGAAAAGCTCAGCCTTGTGGTAAAGATTTAATCTATCAAAGTGGTATAAATAATGTAGACATAGCCTTAGGTGTCACTTCTTCCCCTTGCAGGTCGGAAAAGAACAGAAGCATTGCTCTGGTGCATTTTAAAATATTGCTCAGGCAGAGCAGTGACAGATCCTGGGCTGGCCTCGAATTATGGGTTTGTGTTTATTACTGATTATTTATAAAGGCCAAAACCACACTTACAAAGCACCAGGATCCAGACCAACATAAACAGCAAAATAATGTCTTATTAAAAACCCTAAAAAAGTCACAGGTTTACCTCTAAAGGTTTTGCTTTTCAAGTAATTAAAAAGAATTACTCAGCAGAGGTTAATTGATTTATGTTTGACAGCTGACGTGGTGTTTGATGGATGTTTCTAGAGAGCTAAATCTCCAAGACAAAGCCACTTTTTGTAAGATTTAAGTAAAAATACCTGCAGTGTGCAACATGAAACGTCCTTGCAGAGCTCCAAAATAATCATGATTTGCCAAAAGTCTGTTTTCACGACAGAATCCAGGGAAACAGCTGCAGGTTTTGGTATGGATGTGCTCCCGAGTGAGCTCACAGATCCTGTAAGGTTCCCCTGGTGCTGGACAGGTCATTCATTAACAGAAAAAAATAACTCCAAAACTTCCCATCTTTTATTAAATATCTGCATTTCCTACCATGTCTTGAAAGAGTTCTTTAAGCCTGGACATTGATGTATTGTGAATTCTGATTAATTTAATAACTGTAAACTTCATTATTTCAGGCAGTATTGTGTTTATCATACTCAGATTCAGAAAGATGTTTCCTACTACAGAAAAAATGATTGGAAAGGTGATAATTTATGGGGGAATGGTTCAAGTGGAAGGAGAACCAATGAAGATTGGTTGGGATGTCCAGCTGATGAGGTGCTTCATGTGTAGCTCCTTTCATAGGATGAGCTGATAAAACGTGGCATTTATTTCCCTAAAACCTGAAAGTGTGAAAAATTCATTTTATAACATGAAGATTAGGGATGGAAAAGTCATATTTATCTGGAATAAATATATTTATATAGAAAAGTGTATTTATTGCTGCCTCAGACATCCTGAGATGCAGAAATATTCTGCTGGGTGTGTTGGCCAGGTGTGTGTTCCAGTGTAAAAGTGCAGCTTCCAAACTGGGGAAATATGTTTGAAAAATGGGTTTGGGGGGTGTTTTGTGTTGCTGGGAACCAGCAGGGGTTTGTGGGGGCGCTTGGGGTCTCTCTCTTGGTTCTGTGCCCGTGCAAAGGGACCCCAAAGGTGGGTGGGATGGAGGGGGGCTGTGCTTGCAGGGGGCTGTCACCTTCTTCTTCGTGGATCTAAGTAATATTATATAATTAGATAAAAAAATCCACATTGCAAGCCACGGGTAGTTAATGATTAAGTTAAAAATAATAATAATTTAGGTAACATTTCTTAATTCGGTAGTTTACCCTTAAAAAGCCTTATAAAAAGGCTTCTAGCCATAAAAATGGCTAGAGTGCCATTTTTAGTTTATTAGCTTAAAGTACTGTAAGACTCACAGTTAAAAAACCTATAATATAAGCAAAAAACTAAAAAAACTAAAAAAACTAAAAAAAAAAATCAAAGTCCAAACAAAAACTACCATCTCACTCATTTAATCCTAACCCCCCCCAAAAACAAAAACCAAACCAAACAAAACAAAAACCACAACAAACAAACAAACAAACCAAACCAAAACACCCAAAAACCCCCACACTTCAGCAAAGTGGTGTTTCGTGTGAGGAGTTATAAGAAGAGTTGTGGGGGGGTTTTTTTGAATCTTTGATTTGTTGCTTCTTGAAGTTTTTTGAATTGTTGCCCTCACCTCGCAGGCCTTGGAGAGGCAGCTCTGCAGGGTCTGCTCCAGAGAGACAACGTGTCCATGAAGAATTTCTCCATCTCACCCTGTGAAACAGAGCTACCCCGCCTGACTCGCAGCATCCCTCATCCCTAAAGGTCCAGAAGGTTCAGATAACTGGTGGGGATTCAGAAAATGTGAGCCTGAGACTTTTATCCTTGGAAATCTGTGTGAGATTGGACCGTGGTGACGGCGGCACCGGGCCCATGCGGGGTTGGATGTGCCCATTTCACAGTCTGGCTTTCCACAAACACTCTTAACACCTGCAGGGTGGAGGTTTGGTGGTTTGAGAGCCTTGAGGAGTCAGAGGCAGGGGAAGGAGCTGATCCCCAGCCTGGAGCTGCTGTCACGCGTTCAGCAGGTGCTGCTTTGTCCGTTCCGGGGTCTCAGATTAATTCTTTGGAAGCTTTCAGCCAGATCATCAGCGGTGTGGAAAGATGTACAAGGGAAAAGGGAAAGGGAACAGAGGAAACAGTGGTTTTCTGCTTCCAGGGCTGTGTATGGGAAAGAAAACAACTGTTCTGCAGCTTACGGGGTGCGTCCATCACTGAGGGACACGGCGCAGCTGGAGCCCTGGGGAAGCCTCGTGTGCTTTCTGCAGAATCCTGGCATCACAAAGGCTGGAAAAGCCTCTGAGCCCACCCAGTCCAGCCATTCCCAGCACTGCCCCACGGCCCCAAGTGCCACATCCACATGGCTTTGAAATCCCTCTGGGGATGGGGACTCCCCCACTGCTCTGCGTGGCTGTGACAAGGTTTGGTCACCCTTTCAGTGAAGAAATTTTCCCAGTATTGAACCTAAACCTCCTCCAGTGCAACTCAAGGCCATTTCCTCTTGTCCTGTGCCTTGTTCCCTGGGAGCAGAGCCTGATCCCCAGCTAACTGCACCCACCTGTCAGGAGTTGTTGGGAGCAATAAAGTCCCACCTGAGCCTCCTTTTGTCTGGGCTAAAAGCCCTCAGCTGTTCCTCATCAGACTTTGCTCCAATTGTCTTCTGCCCTGGGCTACATCCCCTCCCTAAACGGCCTTGGTGGGGTTTTGGGTGCTTTGTTAGGGAAGGCAAGGTGGCAAATCCTGCTGGGAGATGTGTTTGGGGAACATCCTCCAGCCCTGCTCCTTTGTGCTGCTGAAGAAGTCCCATGTCCCACCTGGCTGTGAAATGTCACCTCTTCTGTGTTCTGGACACTGCACAGAACCTTTTCTATGGCTGATGTAAGTGGCTTCCATTTATTATTGGTCTTTCTGCAGTTATTGAAGTTGCTCTTAACTGTGCTGTTGGCAAATATAAGTCAGTGAGGTGTTTTATTAGCAGGGGAAAAAATCCAGTGCGAGGAATGGGCTGCAGAGATTAGCAACAGAAAGGTCTGTGGTGTTTGGTGAAAAATATGGAGTTATTTTGGTGGGGAAATAGTTATATAGGAAGTAGTAGATGAAAGAAAGTAAAAGAAAAATATTCATGGCCCAACCTGATGCAATAAAATCATTTTGGTGTCAAAGCCCAGTGTCAGCAGCAGCCCTGGTGCCTGGAGTCACCTCCTTGGTCCTCCTGGGATGAACCTCACCCCTCTGAGGTGCAAGCACAGGAAAGTTGTTTGTTTTTTTTTAGCTCTTAGGGATTTATCAAACAATACAACCACTGTATCTCATCTCTGCCTATGAAAATTACATTTAATGCATCTCCTGCTTTTTACTCATGGAAGTGAGGTTGGAAAGTTCATGTTTTCCTGTCCTACCATGACAAAGTTCTATAATGCAAATTCTCACTGCCTCCATATTTTGTATTTTAGCTACTGGCTTTGGAGAGATGAAAAACTTTTATCACTCTGTAAAGTAATCCCCTTTAAACCTTTTAATTCCTGTAAAGTTTTCTAGTTCCTGAGAACTTTTCTATCTCTCTTCTAGTTTTACATGTCAAGGATTGAATTTTTTTAGAGGGTGGTATTAAAAACTTTTTTTAAAAAAAAGTCCTCTTTACTTTCAGGTACAAAAATTAATTAGCCCAAGAATTTCAATTTTCATAGTGGCAAGTCAAACTAAATTAGCTTTCCTGTGGGAAAAAGAAAAGTTCAATTAAAACAAAAGACCTGTGTGTAAGAGATTCTACAAACTATTTCAAGTTCAATTTTCAAATGGGTGACAAATTAAGAGGGATATTAAGATTTTATTCAGGTCTGCTTTAGGAAGCTCCAACTTATACCAGAGAGCAAAAGATAAATAGAGTTAGTTCTGCATGACTTCTGATATAAAAACTAATAGGATGGAAAATTACTTTGAAGAAGAATAAGTGGCTGGATATTAGATAATTAACAGTGCTTAGTTGAAGTTCTGTAACAGCTGAGTGACAGCAAGGATGTTCTCTGTCTATAACCTCAGAGGAAAGGCTCTTATTGATGCAAATGATTTAATTTTTNTTTTTTTGCTTTGGATTTTTCCTCTTGCTCCTTGTGTTCAGTGTCCAGATATCATGATGCTGTTCAGAGCCCATCTCAGGGTTTGATCCACCTTGGAGATTCATCCCATTTTTCCTGGAAATCTTAAGGAGAACATAAATTCATTTTGGTTTTGGTCCTGGCTTCTGTGAGGAGAAGTGAATAATTTCTGAGGTCCATATGGCCTGAGTTAGTCCTTACACTCTCAAAACTTACCAGAAATTTAAAGTATCTCATTTAGTCTGGAACAAGTCAGTTTTTCAAGTGGGTACGACCTCAGGTGCATGAAGTTTTCCAGGTTTTTGATGAATACAAGGTTTTTAAAAGCACCTGTGAGCCTTTGATTGAAAGTCAGAGGGAGTTTTGTCCCTGTTGATGAAATCTCTGGTTGCAGAGAGGTTTGCATGCGCAAAGGAGATCAGGGCAAAGTCTGGAGGACAGCAAAGGAAGTTCAATATTTTTTTTTCCCCTGATGGTTTGGAGCCATGTTTAGGAACATGCCCTGAGCTTTCTCTGGCTGCCTGTTCTGGTGGACGAGGAACAGCTGCTTTGAGTTTGTGTACAAAAATTGGTGAGAACATGAGAAATGATCTCCTGGAACAGGCTTGGCCCAGCCTTCTCCATCTGGAAGGGCAGTGGGAGATGCTGTTCAGGGAGAGCAAAATCTTCACAGAAGCACAACAGCTCGGAGCTGTTGGGAAGCACCAGCAGAGAGAATATCAAGGCTGGGCTGACTTTCCTTTTCCCTGCCTTTTTTCCCCAAATGCTGGGTGTCAGCAGGACGTTGGGAGTTGATTTTGACACTGGGTTTCTTTTTGGAGCTGTTGATTAAGTAATCATCCCTTTTGGTTTTGGCTTAATTTGGAATAATTTTCATGACTTCTGAGGGCTCAGGTACCTCATTATGTTATTGTACTTCGGCAAAAACCCTGCAGGGACTCGCTTTGGGACCTTCTTTGGGTTCACACAATCCATAGAAATTTGCTTCCATGCTTGAATCCAAGAAAAACAGTGGTGGGCTGGATGTGTGGTGTTTTGGGAACAGACATGGAGTTAAATTATTGGATGTGGGAGATCCTCTCTTTGGTCTATCCCCATAATCCCATGGATGGATGGGCAGGGATCTGAATAGTGGAAAAATATCTTTGCTTGGGTTGGAAGAACCGAGTAACTCTTTGAGGAGATAAAGACAATGGAAGAGGACAGGGAATATGTTCTGGGAAACTCTAAAGTCAGTCAGCAGGTGTCAAAAGGCAACAAGAAACAAGGACAAAATATCAAGGAGGATTTTCCAAGGGTGATGTTTTTCTCTGACAGACTTAAGCTAATCAGAGACATTTAAAATTTAAAATACTTTGCCACGGCCTTTCTCAGAGCAAGGTTTTCATGGAGACCTTGTTCTCCCCAAGAATGCCCTGAGCCCTGCCTGGCTTTAGCATGGCTGAGCCTAAATTAACATTGCTTTTGGGCTGCTTTGCAGCCACAGTCTATCTGTAACAGGAGATTTATCCCTGCAGCTGGTGTGGCAAGTGCCTCAGAGAGATGAGGCCGTTGCTGCCACACAAATACTTTCTTTTTCCACACTTGTGCTTTGGAGGGGTCACACACAACAAAGTTTGGGACAAAATTACACAGGAGGAGAGGCAAAACATCAAAATTCGTCCTTTTTTTCCTGGCAATGGTTACTTTCTCTTTTGCTGGGAAGGCTAAAAAAGCAATTAACTAGCAAAAAAAAAATGGTTTAACAAGTATTTAGAACTCTGGTTTGCAAAATACCATTAATAATTTTTTATTTTTTTGTTAAGAATGCTCCCCAGCAAGAGCAAATCTCTCATGAAAACCTCCTCTAAAGAATAAAAATGGCTTTTATGCGACAAACTCCTGAATTAAGTAATACTTGGATGTTGAAAGATCACAACAGAGCTGGAACAAAAGAGAAAAGTCTGACTGAAGAAGAAAATCATTTTAATGTGCCTGGCAAAGGGTATTCAGGGTTTGCTATCTTGAGGTTTTTCACCCATCACTCAGGCTGCTGTCACTGTCTGTAGGAAACAAAACTCTTCAGACTTGCAGGGTACAGCTAAAGATTGTCTTCTCCTCAGGGCAAGGAACCAGAAGGAAGGATCTGTGTCCTTCCCTTCCGGTCAGGAATTTGGGGATTGTTAGGGTGGTTCAAGTGTTAGGGGATGAAGTTTGATACCAGCAGCCTTGCAGGGCCTGAAGGGACTCCAGGAGAGCTGGAGAGGGACTGGGGACAAGGCACAGAGGGACAGGACACAGGGAATGGCTTCCACTGGGAAAGAGGAGATTTGGGTGGGATATCGGGAAGGACTTCCTGGCTGGGAGGCTGAGGAGGAGCTGGAATGGATTTTCCAGAGCAGCTGTGGCTGCCCCTGGATCCCTGGCAGTGTCCCAGGCTGGACAGTGTCCCTGCCCCTGGCAGGAATGGGATGAGAGACAAACCCAAACCCTTCCAGGATTCTGTGAGGAGGGGGAATTTATGCTCTGAGGAGCAGCTCACACTCAGAGCTGTGAGGGGGAGCTGCCTGGGAGGGGCTGGGCTGGGGGATTTGGAGAAGCTGATGGAAGCACACAGGGCAGAGCTGCAGGTGCAGCAAGGTTTCTTACAGCAGCTGGAGGAGCCTCAGAATTCCCGTGGGGGACATTATCCAGTGCTGCAAGGCTTGGAAGCCATGTAGGAGGTTCCTGGAGAGCATTAGGGACGATTTAGGGATGTTTTCTCCTGAGCTGGGTTGTTCTGGGGAGGTGCTCTGCTGGAGACGGATGAGGAGGAGCCGATGGGATGTGCAGCTCCAGCTCAGCCCTGGCTGCGGGACCCTCGGGATAAATCTACCACAAACCTATGGACACTGTGGGATGTGAGCAGGGAATGAGCCCTCCAGTGATGGGTGTGCCCTTGAGACTGGCTCTGCTCAGAGCGGATGTTTGGAGCACACACCTCCAGAGGCTGTTCTGTGAGTCTCTGGCTTCCCAGTTCATACCAAAACTGGAAACTACGAGAGGCTCGTTTGATGATGTTACTGTCACTGAGGGGTCACCTAGCTTAGGATCACCCACAGACTGGACATTCAGGTGGTTTGAGTTCGTGATTTTCCTTTCTTCTCAGCTCTTGCACTGAAGAAGATGCAGAAGCCATTCTCTGAGGTTTTCAAGGTTGTTTATTCTCTCTTATCTAAGGAATTTTCTCTCAAGTTAGAGGTCTGTCTAACAAACTGGTCAGGGGCACACTGTCTGCCCAGAGGGCAGGTCTTATCTTTCATAGTTCAATCTACATAATTTAATGTTTACTGTTAATTTCCAATGTGTGACCCTTACATTACATTGTCCAGTTTTCTGACAAACCAATCCAGAAATGCCACCCTGGCTCAAAGATGGATGACACGAAGAAGAAGAAATGACTTACCATGTGTAAAAATCCTCCATCTTAGCTCTAAACTTCTTATCATAACAATGTCACAAACTCATATTTCTACTTTCTAACAGTCTAATTTATACTCTACCTATCTTTTGTGACTTGTAATTCTTCCTGCAATGATGGTAATTTTTTCCAGGGACTTAAATCAAACCCACAAGGGTTTTGGGCATTGTGCCAAGGCCTCTGAGGCATTCAGGGAAGCCAGGGGAACACCCTGGACTCCAACAGATGAGGCCCAAGTCTTTGTCCTGTGGGTTTGCTTGAATATTTACTGATTTGTAGAGCTGGTTTTTCGTTTGTTTCTTTTTTTCCCAAGCCTTCTGTTATGTTGTTACCTGATTATGACTTCTTGGAAGTCAAGTTTGGGTTTTGGTTCTTTATCCCAAAGGAAAGGCAAAATAAAACCTAAAATGTGACCTGTAGGCAGCTCTGCTTCTTCTGGGCTTTTAGCCCTAATAGTCTCATCTAATACATGAATTCACTTCAGCTTGTGTCTGTTCAACCATCAAACTACAAAGGAAATGAGAATTCATGTTTGTGCTGATAGGAAATACAGTTATTGGGAATTTTATTAAATGGCTGGCTATAATTTTAGAGCATTAAGATAATTCAATAGCCCTATCTACCAGTGCTAAAATAGAGATATCTTTCCATTTTCTCAGTATTTTACTCTTTTTGTCACCTTTTTTCTCTTATTTTTCAGTACTCGGTGTTTTCACTTAGTTTCTGCTGCATTTGTGGAACGTTACAGTGGTTGGCCTATAAATGTTACAATTATTTAGTTATAAGAACAAGATCAGTTTATTAGTAAAAAAAACCAACCCCACTAGTAATGTTTGCATTTTACAAAAATTTGTTTTCCTGAAGTAAATTGGGCCAACATTCATTCAGCTACTTTGTTTTATTTTTTAATTAAAAAAATTAAATAAGCATTTAGTTTTAAAGCTCTTGATAGGCTTGGGGAGGCTGATACCTGCATCCAGGTGAGGAGTTTGAGGCTTAGATTTCCTAAGAGCTACAATTCTTATAAACCACTGGGTAAATTTATATGGAATTAATTCTCCTATCCCTACCAGGTTTCAGAATCTCTGAAAATACATAGATTCAGATGAGAGTTTTATAACTCATGTTCAGATTTTGCTGAAGTTTTGTTGAAGGGAATGTTCAGCTTTTTTGGGTACTCCCTCTAGTGCTGAAGGTGCTGCATGGCTGAAAAAAACAAACAGATTTGTATTCACCAACCCAGGGATCGAATTAATGTCATCTTTTATTTCTTTGTTGTTTCAGTTCCTTTTGGCTTTGCTCTCATGGGAGTTGAAGCCTGTTTGAGCTGGTGGTAAATGTGTTGTGTGACCAATTGTGCTTGAAAAACCAGGGTTAAGTTGGACTTTAAAGATAAAATTGTTTCAAAATTTGCCAAATACAAAAGAACAACAAGAAAAAGCCTTTGCTGTTGGTTGGTGCCTGATCATTAGACAAAATGATTGGTCCCTAAATTAATCTTACATTCAGGCATTTATTTGTTGCAGTTCCTTGCAGCCACATTTCAACTGGGGCTGGAAAGAAAGACCTGGATGAAAGCAACTCGAATTTTTCAGTTACATAAAACTCTGAAAGGCTTTTACAAATTGCTTCTGTGTGGGAGGCAGCTTGCTGCAAAGCTGTCACTTGAAACTTTATCAATCAGAAGACAGTGCTGGTTTTAATTATGTAGATTTTCAAAGTAAAATAACTTTTTTTTTTCTTCCCCCCCTTGCCTGAAAATGTAGAACAGAGTCAGGTGAGATCTGGAACAATCTGAAAGATTTTTGAAGAGTTTGCTGGGCTTAATTGAAATAGCTTCAAAAAGCTGGCTTTTATGAAGTGTAGTAGAGTCGAAGCGTTTTTAGCTTTCTTCTTTTTTAAAAGAAAGGCCTTTTTCTCCTTGTACATTGTGCAAATTGTCACTAACTTCTAATTATCTCTCTATCCAGCCACGGTGCCCATCTCAGTGCTGTAAAGATCTCCACTCTCTGTGTTTTTGTGGCCTGATTTCCACACCTTGAGCCCCAAAATAAAGTGATGCTGTAGAATTCAGGGCGCAGCCGGGGGCAGCGAGCGCTGGGCTTTCTGTAGAGCTCTGACAAATCCCTTCCTGGCACTGCCGCTCTGCAGGTGTCCCCAAACAGGTGAAAATCCCTGCAGACATCCTGGAGTTTGCTGGGAAAGCTCCAGAGCTCCGTTAGAGATGCCACAAAGCTCCTGCATCTTCAGAGAGCAGAAACAATGAGCTGGATTTTATGCTGCTCTAGCAGGAGAGATGGTGGGAAAGGAATGTGAATTAATCATGAACACTCCATTTTGCTAATGTGTTTGGTGATGGGGGAGAGAGACAGACAGAGTGTTTCCTTTTGCTCTTTTCCTTTTTGGGTTGTTTGACTTCATTAGGAGTTGGATTTTGCTGTTTGTTCTCACTCTGGGAAGCAGACAGCACTAACATGTCACGTCGTGGTGACGGATATGTTCTCCAAAGCCTCTTCCCCAGTGTTTATTGTGCAACACAGTTGGCACCACTACCTGTTGAAATTGGATAAAATCATGATTTCTACCAGAAAAAGGCACTTAGGCTCTGATTTCTGCTGGTTTTGACACCGGCTTTTTCTTTTCCCCATTTTCACATCATCTTTCTTAATTCCCTCTCCTCTGGCAGTGCTGTCCTTCTTCTCAGCCCGGTGCTTGTAGGTTGTCTGAGAAATCCTCCCAGTGTTTGTTACCCAGCGTGGGGGTGACTGAGCTCAGCATGGAATAGCTGCAGATAAAAATGATGGATTGCAGCTCTGCTTCTGGGCTGCTTTCACAGGAGCTTGGGTGACCCAGTGCTCAGCTGGGACAGGGTCACAGGTCCTCACCCCCTGACTCTTTGCAGATTCCCTTTGTGAACTTCCATTGCCTTTTCCGTGTCCTTTTTCCTGGAGTCAGCCTTTCTGCTGCTTCTCTTCCCCTGATTGCTTTGTCTTCTCCTCCAGCTCTGTTTTAAATCACGTTGTGTTTTTGGATTCCACACCTCCACGGCTGTGACCTCTTCAGTGAACTTGAAGGATGGGCTTTTCTGAGGCTGGAAGTCTCTCAGGGTCACAACTGCTGCCTCCGCTGTCTGTGACTGGGGCACATCAAAGTCAACTGTCCCAGATTTTGGCATTCAGACTCGGGGCCAAAAAGGAAATGTGGCAGTACCTTTGGGAATTTATGGCTCCCAAACCCTGCATTCTTCTAGGTCACTCAAAAGTGGCAACTGCTATGGATGAGCTCTTTTATCCCTCCATTGCCCAAACTCCTGACTCAGCACAGAAATTAATCAGGAGTGTTGTGGATGTAGAGGCCAGCCCCCAAAGAGATTCCCACCGTGCTGGAGATCCCAGTCTCCATCTCTGCCCTTCCCTTTGTGATCCAAGACCTCTGAGTGCAAAGACATTCCAAGAGAAGCTCATCTGAGCACTGGCTTCCTGTTCTTAGGCTGGCAGAGAAGTCCTTGACTCCATCCACGTAATTCCAGGAAGGGGAAGCTCAGCAGAGCCCTGCACCTTCCTGAGGCCAGGGAAAAGCTCCCAGTGGAGCCCTGGAGCAGCACATGGAGCTTGTGATGATCCCCTGGTGATCCAGTGTATGAATTCCCTTGTGGCCCTTCAGAGCAGTCATACTGCTGCAGGGACCACATCCAGAACCTTCTCTGGAATAAAGTCACGAGGTCATTTAGACTGGAAAAGCCCTCTTGGATCACAGGGTCCAACCATTCCCACCACTGCCCCCTGTCCCCAAGTGCCACACCCACATGGCTTTGAAATCCTTCCAGGGATGGGGACTCCACCCCTGCCCTGGGCAGGTGACCCTTTTGGGAAGAAAGTCCCAATATCCAACCCAAACCTCCCCTGGCATAACTTGAGGATGTTTCCTCTTCCTGTGCCTTTTTCCCTGTGAGCAGAGCCTGACCCCCACCTCCCTCTCTACTCTTCCAACTCCAGCAAGATTTGCGGGAGAGATTCGCCCCTGAGCCTGTTCTTGGTTTCTGAGCCTAAGGAAGGATGGATGCTCCTACAAATCCTCAGAAATCTACCTAGAAGCCAAATTCCACTCTCTTGTTTACTTGTCTATGAATTATGCCTGGAAGTTACCTAAATTTATTTGCAACTAGTTGAGCATCTTGTGATTCATAGGTGTCTTCCCAGTAGTACTGCAGTAGATGGTTACTCACATCTAGCAAAGCCTCCAAATTTTATTTTCAAGCTGAGGGCTGTGAAGTGGGATTGACAGTTGCTGAAATTTATGGCATTTGTAGTCATAAAAGAAAATGTATTTGAAGTAGCACCCAACTGTGTTTGGATTATAGGTTATACACCCAGAGCTCTTCTGACATTTCTGCACTACCCCAAATGGAGAAGGATGAGAATTCACCACTTAAAGATTTGGGCCTAAAGGAAGGGGTCTAGAAGTTGGCAAAATCTGCTCTTAAAATTCTCTCGCCTCATTTAGGAAAATGGGGTGATTTAAAATGCCATCCTGAGATTGACATGAAAATTTGAAGCCTGTATCAGCGACTGTTATGTAAATGGTTCTTGAAAAGTCTCTGGATCATTTACTCAGAGGTGTATTTAAAGGAGGAAATGACTTATTCATACATTGTTTCATGAACTCATACTGTGATTTTTTATTTTATTTTTTTTTTTTTCCAAGCTACTTGAAAGGAAGCTCAGAGGATTATGAGAGCGTAGAGAGCCATGGGATAAACAAGGGCAGTGGAGTGGGTATGGAGGTGACAGGAAAACAAAGCCTGGCAATAAATACTGAACAAACAACTGAGACAACAAAACAAGCTGAATTAAATCGCTGAGCCGAGTCTTGACTTGAGATCTTTTCACTGTGGGAATGTCAGAAATTCTTTCAGGACTTTGACTTGTAGGCAAATGAACATTTCCAGGGAGGATGCTTTGATAATATCCACCTGCCTTAGGCATCGCTCTGGGGTTCACTCTTGCTCAGGAAAGATTCTGGCCTTGTTGTAGGGTATTGTGTGCTTTCAATCCTTGAGAAATGATCATTCTTTTTTACCTAGAAGGGCATTAGGAAGGACCAGCCTGGGCAGCTTCAGTTCTGTGATCCATCTGATTACCGGGGTAATAAGCAAGGAGGGACCAGTACAAAGATCCTTCCCATAACAGCACTGCTGACCCCATAATAATGTATTTGTGATTTGATTTATTCTTTCTAGAAATCTTTTTAATATGTCTTTATTGCATCTGATTTAATTAATCCCTTTCCAGTTCTTCTTTATCTGAGTTGTTCTGTTTATCCAGCAGCTCGTGCAGCCACAAGGTTATTGTAGCTCAGAGGAGCTTTTTGTGGTTTGTACCTTTGATTAGCAGGGTTTCTGTTCATTTTTTAATACTTTCTTGATTCCCATATGGTTCAGGTCCGTGGGAAACATCAAAACATCTCATTTAGAAGTAACTTGGTAGAGAAATACTCAAAAGGAAAACCCAGTTTGCTGTAATTGCCCCATCTGTGTATCAGGTTCATGTTGGAAGCTGTGTCCATAGCAGAAGAGCACCATGGAATATGTTGGATTGGTTATTTCTGCTTCTCTGAAGCTGTAATTGAAGTATTAAACTTACCGTGGGCTTTTCTTTAGGCTCAGAATAATTTCTAAGTTAACAGATACAAGCACTGGCTCTAATTTTACATTTGGGCTTAAGTACACTTTTTTTCTTTGTTCTTAAATTTTTACTGCTTATTAGTCATTGAAGATCAGTTTGACTGGATGGAAAATAAAGTCTGGAAAAGGCTAAATCTTGACTGCAATGAAAATATATCTTTATATCTGATGGAGCAAATGCCCAGAGGGATTAGATTTAATTCAGCAAGGAAGGTTTTTGAAAAGCCTTTGTCTTCTGCCCTCTCACAGACAAATTTTGGCAGAAAAAGAGGGTTCTGCAGCTCAGTATAATCAATAACTTGACTGCCTTTCCTCGGACTCCTTCAGGCTGAGGTTTAATTTGGTGTCTTTCTGGAATCTGTGAGTCACAGAATCATTAAGGTTAGAAGAAACACCCCCAAGATCATCAAGTCCGACCTCCATGCCTGACCATGATTTCAGTGAACAGTTTTTTCCAGGTATCCAATCTAAACCTCTCCTGGCACAGCCCGAGTGAGGACCTTGGTCTGGGAAGAGGAAGAGTTCCCAGCGAGGGTGGGTTTGGCTCTGTGTGAGTTGGGGAAGCTCAGTTTGTTCTGGGACCCTCAGGGAGAGACTGACTGCTGCTCCTTCAGCTTGGAAAAATATTGCATTTCAGAGATCCCTGAGTGCTGCTGCCGTGATGTTCTCAGTTTTAGCCGAGTTTTACCTGGCAATGAAAATTTCCCAGGCTGTCAGGGTGACTCTGAAATGCTGATACCTCATGGATACAAATTGGAATGAAACTGCTGCCGGCTACAGCTGCTGCTGTCGAGATAGAGAATAACACTGATAAATTTAATGTAGGGCTCCTATTCCTGCATTTTTATTTCATCTTGGGATGCCAAACTCCAGTTTGGATGTAGAGCTGCAGAAAGCTTCGTGGTTTGACCATTCATATTTATGGATGGCTTGGAATCAATAAACCGGAGTCCGTGGATTTGCCACAGCCATGGAAGGAGAAATATGGCTCAGGTCTCCTTGGTTTAATTTCTGTGTTCAGCTGGCTCTGGACTTGAAGACAAAGGTGACTGTTCAGGGTCATGAAAGTGAAAAGCAATCAGTGATTTTTCTCCTATTTATCCTTGACAGTTGTACAGAAAAAGACACTTCTGGACTGAAAACTCCTCAATGATTGATTGTGTTATATTGGGAGTTATTTTTCATAAAATGTAACTCAGAAGCTGAATTCTGAGCTGTGGCAGTCTGTTTGCTCAGTGCCCCTCTTCTGGGGCTGGTTTAGAACTGTCCTTGGAGAAATCCTGCTGTTCTTTGCCTCCCTCAGAGCTGTCTCCAGTGAGCTGTGAAGGAGAAGGGCGCCCTGAGCCCTCTGTATTTGGATTTAAACAAAGATTTACTCAGTGCAGACACTATGATTGGATTTTGTGGTATTTCACGCATGGGCCAAACAAGAGAAATCTTGTGTTTGAAAAATCAGTTTGTGGCAGGAGGAAGAACTTAGTCATGGAACCTCGGAGTTGCAGGAGGCAGGAAAGCGATGCATGGGAAAATTAAGCTTAAATCAAGGCATTGGGGTTAAGACTTAATCCTTGTTTTTCAGCAGAGAAAAAATGTGTAACTCAAACACTGAAGAGAGCACAGTTATAAATCTGAATAATAAATCAGGCATGTGTTTAGGCAAAGACATTTCTTGTGTCCCTCTTGAAATATAGATCTGTGGTATTTCTTATTCAAGTTAGGAAACAGAACTTCAGCAGAGTAAAAACAAACTTCTTTGCTTGGCTCCACAAGGTAATAACTCACCCAGTCCATCTCCATGTGATGCACACATGTTAAGGAGAGATAAATCAAGTGATGATAAGAGTTATTAATTGTCCACATAAAAGACCTCATGCTGATGGAAGGGATGATCAAACCAGAGTGGAGTTTGCAGAGAAGGAGGCAAGAAAAAACCCTTTTCATGTGCCTTCCCAGATGTGTTTTGCCCTTCCCTCTCCTGCCATCAGCTGTTTGTCTTTATGCATGGTGTAGGAAAAACTTTCAAGTGGGAAAGGAGGAATTAAATCTATTCCTTATTTTGCTTCTTTGTGTTTAGTCCCTTCAATCCCTGCTAAAAGTCCATTTTACCTTTCCTCTGTGACCATGGATGAAAGCCTCTTTTATTCAGTGCCCCCAATCAGCTGACTGGCCTTGGGTCCATTTTAATTTGCTGTCTGTGTGTGAATATTTTTTTAGGATTGAGATGTGGCAGTGAGTCAGGTGCTGATCTGAACTCTGTTTCTTGCTCCATACATTAAGGTAAAAAAACAATAGGTGTGCCTCGAGACTTCAAATCCACAGAACTGGATTTTCTTTCTGTTTTATTAGACTGTGTCAGTGATTTGTTGCTTATTTTTACTTGCTGTTCAGAAAGTGAGAATACCTAAGTGAATGCAGCTATAAACTTCACTAATTCTGATAGGTAGCTTAATAAATAAAAAAAAAATAAACCCTAAATTTTTCATCAATTTGCCACCATTGCTCTTGAGATCTGAAATGCTGAACTCTTTAGAGGCAAAACAAGCCAGGTCTTATTGTGAGATTTTTGTGTACAGTAGCCCCGAATCCTCCCTGCTCTGAAGAGCCTTTTTTGTGCACACAATCACGTCTTTTAGGTATTTAGATATTCAAAGTACCTTCTGTGCAGAAGCAGCAGAGATCAGGGCCTAATGGGACAAGAAGCAGAAGAAAGAGCTCATTGTCAGGAGGTAATAACTCCTTGTCATTCTCCGTGGGAGGCTGGTGGAGGTTAAAAAAATTGGGAAAGAGTGTTGCTAAGCACTTGCCATATCGTGTCTTGGTTAACCAGGACAGCCTGGTTTTAAGATCTCCTCTCCAGGAAGTTTTTAGTAACTGTCCTGCAGCCTTTTGCTGAAATGTGAAGCTGAATTTATTTAATCAATCTTCTGAGATAAGCAGATATTTTCCTAAGTATTAAAAATACAACGTTGTCTGACCTCTCTAGACTCTTCTTGGAATATCTTGTCTCCATATTAAGGTTGTCCCAGTAGTGTCCCAAGTTTGTCAGGCCATGTTGCTTTTGATCCTCTTGCTGTAATGTGATCCTGACGCCCTATTTTTCTGGAAATGCCCATTTTTTTGGTAAATTACTCATATGGGGATGTGAGAGGGGACACTTTGAGGTGGCAGCATGGCCATTCTTCATCCATTCATCACTGGTTGCTCATTATTTGCAATCTTCCTTCACCTCCATCCTGGCAACGTGGAAATTCATTTCCCACCTCCAAACCTGCCTCAGAATCCCCTCCTGCAGTGAAAATCTGGCCACTGCCCTCCAAAGCCAGCAAGGCTCTTTGACATTTGTTAGTTGGCTGATCTGTTTGAGAAATCTTACATAAACTCCAGCAGGGGAGCTGCCAATTGCTGCACGTTGGAGGAGAAATGCTGCCTTATTTGGAGAGGTTTGCTCCTACTCGGGCCACAGCAGTGGTTTCCAAACGCCTCTGGTATTTGATGACTGTGGCATAACTTTGGAGGGCTTTGTGTGCCTCCTCTCAGCTGTTTGGACATCCCTGGGTGGCAATCAGAGAGAGTCCTTGTCCTTGCTGCCTTCGAGGGAAATGAAGGGAAAGATGTGCTTGTTTATCCTGAAAAAACCCTTCAGAAAACCCCAAAATTAAACCACCTCCTTCATCCTTCTGCTTACCTGGATTTCTTTTTTTTTTTTT
>VXBQ01006036.1:218384-271646 GCA_013400175.1 Phainopepla nitens
TGTTTTTTTTTTCTCTGAGGAATAGAAAACAGAAATGTGAGAATTTGTCCGAGTTTCTGGCAGACATCAAGGGTTGGCTGCTCCTCACCTGCTGCCCATCCATCACAGGATGTCCCTGGGCACACAGCAGCCGGGGCTGGGTCCCTGACACGGTGTGATCCTGCTGGGGTGGGGTGCTCCTGGTCCCTTGGGACAAGGATCCCTGTCCAGGGAAGGGGCTGGAGCTTCAGGAGAGGCTGAGGCAGCTCAGACTGGAGGAAAAGGAGGCTCAGGGGTAAATTCTGGCTCTGCACAATTCTCTGACAGGAGAGGGCAGCTGGGGGGGATTTAGGATCTGCTCCCAGGGAACAGGGACAGGAGGAGAGGGAACGGCCTCAGGCTGGGCCAGGGAAGGTCAGGGTGGGTATTAGGAACAATTTATTCCCAAAAGGATTGTCTGCTCAGGGCAGTGGTGGAGCTCCCATTTCTGGAGGGATTTAAAAGCTGTGTGGATGTGGCTTTAAAGATGGTTTAAAGATCTTTTTCACTTGATTCTGTGGCCACTAGGGTCACTTCTTCAGCAGAGGTGTGAGGCCACATTTGGGGGATGGAGCTGAGCCTTCTTCCATGGTGACTTCCATCAGTGGATCAGGTGCAGAAATGTCTGTAATTAATCACTTTTGTGGTCTGGGGCAGTGCTGCCAATGCTGTAATGTTGAGGCTTCAGAAGTACATTGGAAAAGAAAGGCTGAAAAATCCCTTTCCCTGACCTCTGTATAAACTCAGTCCACCCCCTGCATGATGCTTTCCTCACTTCACCTATTTTTTCTCCTTTTGTTCCACAAACTGCTTGTTTAGGAATGTGTGTTAGTTTGTGTTACTGTTTCTCTGGAATTTATTTGTTGCCATCTCCAGAGTTGGTTTTACATGTTTAATTTTATTATGTTCATGAGGCAACGTTGGCAGGAACGGCGCTATAAAAAGCCTTCATTTCATGGAGTGGTACAAACATGTTTTCAGCTGAATTGATGACACTGAATATAAAACACTTCTCATTTGCTCTTCCCCTTAAGGTTTGTTTAATGAACTAAAGTTTTTCTTATTCCTTAGAGGTGCAGTTCTTTTTACCCATCCAGAAAGAATACAAAACATTATGTGCATTTATGGCTGCTATCTCTTGGAAATAACTTACTTAAGGAACGTTTCCCTGTGAATCTTGGGGCATTATGGAAATTCCTCCACTCTTCTTTTTTCTTACTCTTCTCCCTGAACCTTGAACTCTTTATTGTGAATAAAAGTGACTCTAAATGAGATCTGTATTAGGAAGGCAGTTGGGAAGGTATCAGAATTTGGGTGCAGATTTGTGTTAAACTCAGGGAATTTGTCTGAGGTAATTTTGGAGATTGAATCCACCCTTTTTAGTCTTCAGGTTGCACCGACACTGCCTGTGAAGAGCCATGATTTATTGAATTTACATATCCTATCTCTCCCTGGCAATGGGGTAATATTAATTAACGTGTTCATTACTGTTTATGATCTGATACTGTGCAGGAGGCGCTTCCTTAGGGGATTAATAAAGGGCTGGGATGGAAACACCTGGGTTTCCAATGCTGTTTTCCATACACTGCTGTCTGGAGGCTCAGAGTGGTCCTGTCTCCATCCAGGACTCATCTTAATGCTTAATTAATTTTCTGGTGGGGCTGTCCAGGTGTGCCAGGTCACGTGGGGAAGCTGGGAAGGGGAAGAGGAGGAAAAGCAGAGCCTGAAGTGAGATAATCTCTGCTGCTTTCCCATGGACGGGTGTGGACGTGTAGTTAATGCCTCATCAAGGGCTTGATCTCCTGCCCACCCCTTCAGCTGACCCAGAATTTAGTGTAAATATTAAATAGAATTAGAGCAAGCTGTTGCATAAATTGCTGTGGCTCAGATCCTCGCTCTTGTAACTCTTCATCCTCCAGTGTAGCTTCTCTTCCCACCACTTAGTTATTGACACAGCTCCACCTGGGACAGCTTCAGCTTGGGCAAAAATCAGTCAATTTGTCCAAATCCCCTGACACCTGAACTGTAAATTGAAGTCACCCCCCTCAGAGTGGCACACCGGTGATGGGCACTGCAAGGAGGAGATGCCACGCGCCTGACTGAGCATCTGACAGACATGGGAGACTTGGGAGAGAAAGTTCTGGAGCCAATGACTTATCAAAGCCTGTCAGAACAATCATTTCCCCCCCAATTTCAGTCAATTGCTGCCTGACAGTTGAAAAGCAGGGATTCAGAGAGCGCTCACCCATGCTGGTTCCTGATCCCCAGTGCTCTGCAGCCATATCCTTGGAATAAAAAGGAAAAGTACACATATGAAGCACCAACTGGAGTTTGTTAAACATGGAGCATATGTGTTATTTAGATTTGGAATGTGGCGAGGTTATGAAACTATTCTTGGGAAAGAAGACAAATAAATTTTCTGGTACATCAAAATAATTTGTAACAAATAGATTCATGAAAAGCTTGCTGGAAGATGGGGCACAAGGCACATGACAGAGCCCTGGAATTCAGCTTCCAACTGGAGATTCTCCATCCTGCAGTGATGGAGTTCAGGTAGTTTAAGGGATGTGATTAAACACAGGGCATGCTAAGGATTGGTAAAGAAGTTGAATTTATCTTTGATGGACGTCTCAGCCTCCTGAGGATGACTGGGAATCAGACTTCCAGTTCTCACCATTATTGAATCTGAACTCAGAACTGCTCAGTGATGAGTGAATTACAGATTATTCAATATAAACTCAGAATTCTGTTGAAATATTGGGGCCTAGGCTTACCTGTCCATGTGATTATCAAAACTGATGGTAGAACTCGGAATGCAACACAAATTCATTTTTTTATTGTCTGAGAGCGGGGCAAGAAAGATGCCAAAGGCTGCCCCCAACCCAAATAATGTACAGTGCATATCAAATGAGATCTGAACATCAGTGATTACATTTTTAGTAGGATGAGTGTTCTGACTGAAATGCAGCAATCTGTCACTTGGCCTTTCTGTGACATTCAGTGCATTGAAATTACCAGGCAGAGATTGCTTTTTGACATGCTAAATTAACTAAGTTGGAAATTGGAGCTTTATCATGGCTGCTAATTGTTACAGGGAGAGGGAAGGGTTGTTTGTCTTTTATATGCTGAGCGGGCTATTCAGACAACAGTTAATAATAAAATAATAAAGTAAAGGTGTTCCCCAAAAGGGTCATCTCTGGAAGCAGTGGAATTGGTAAAGAGAAACCGCTTTTGATCTGTGCCGTGGCAGTGCTGAACACCTTCCCTTTTATTCCAGCCTAACCAGAATTAGGGTTTGTTGTAAGGAGGTGGAAGACCTGGAAACTCCATTAATAAGTGGAGGAAAGATGATTTAAAAGAGTGTTTTAGACGTGTAGAAGTTGTGGTTCAGCATGAATGAGGGTGTTTCACTCTTTAAGTTTTTTTTCTTTTGATGTTGTTCCTTCAGATATGTAAAAATCCAACTTAACCTAATGCTAAGTGATTATGCTTCATATGCTTTGCAAAATCTGCTGCAATGACAACCCTTATGTTTTACTAAAAATTGAATATTGCTTTGTGTAATTATGTTTCCTTTAGCATGGGCTATATTTTGTTTGCTTTCTACTGATTTTACCAAATGTAATTTTTGTTTCTGGGAGATAAATGATAAATCCATGTAAGTTGTGGCAGGTGATGGTCCCAGGACCCTCTCTGTAAAGTTGAGATGTTTCAGATCTGAAATTCTATTTACTGGAGCAGTCATTATCTGCAAATGTCAACAAATATATTTTTTTTTAGCTCCCAGACAAATAGGAGTTCTGGATAAACATGTAAATGAAATTTCTGGAGGCTTTGAATTGGTATTTCAGTATTTACATCAGTGACCTTGTTATGAGGGACAGATTTCATTGATATTTATCAATTATCTGAGAGGTCTCCAACCTTGGCTTCCTATTCCTCGGTGTGAGATATGAATTCCCAAGCCTTATGCTAAGCAAATACTTGGAGAAATACTTGGCTGGTCTGTGGGAGAGCAATAGAATCCGAGAATCTTAAAATCCCAGGTTTGGGTTGGAGGGATCTTAGAGCTCATCCCATCCCAACCCTGTCCTGGGCAGGGAACACCTCCCACTGTCCCAGGCTGCTCCAAGCCCTGTCCAGCCTTGCCTGGGACAGTTCCCAAGACGTGGTGAGATTAAGAAAAGATGAAATTAAGAAAAAATCCCTGTCCATGAGGTCTGTTACTCCTACTTTTTTTTTTATTTTATTTTTATTTTTTGTCAAGGCCAGGCTGGACACAGCTAAAGAGTTACCAAAGTGCATGAGAGATTAGATGACCCTACACATTTTGGGGTTAATACTGATTTTGGGACCAAGTGGTGAAGTTTTAAGCTGTCCTTGAATTTGGGTGTTTATGTGCTTGCCCAGAGTGTTTTGGCACTCTGCAGCCCCAGGTGAGCAGCGTGGGCAGAGCAGTAGTTGCAGCTGTGCACGAGGAATTGTGAGCAGAACATTCTGTGGGCAGCCTGACACTGCCAGGCAAAGTGAGATGAATGGAAGCATCAGCTGCTTCACTCCTGACAGGATGGGAGTGCAGGGATTAGGGAAGGCTCTGCTCATTCATCCCACTCCTGCTCTGGGAAGGAGTTCCAGGTACTGATGGCCGTTTGATGGCAGTCCAGGGAATTTTGATTTATGATTCTGTGCTGCCAGCCCCGCTGCCCGTCCTCCCTCTGGTAGTGCCATCCTGGGAACACGTCCTGAATTAAGGGAGGGGAAGTTCAGCCTGTGATTTGTGTGCAGACCACACAGGCCTGTGTAAATCTGCTCAGTCCCCTGTTTGCATCCAAGGAAATAACTCTTAGCCAGGCAGAAACCACGGGAATTCTGTGGGATGGTGTGAGCAGCATCCCTTCCCAATCCGTGTGGTCAGGGGTGGGCAGTGTGCTGACAGCTTCCTGCAGAGCTCCTGCTGGGACTGAGAGTCCAGCAAGGGATGTAGAGCTTGATGTGATGCTGATGTACTTGATGGTTAATTTAGAAAAATGGCAAATAGAATTTTTAGGAAATGATGAGGATGATTCTTTGTCAAGTCGTTCGTTTTTCCAAATCATATCTGAGGAGGAAAGGAGCACAAGGCTCTGAGAGCTTGATCCAAGCACTGTAATCCAGTGTGTGTGTGTGTGAGGAGGAAATGTGCATGGCTGATCCGAGGAAAGCTTCACCTTCCATTCTTTGCAGGGCATGCAGTGCTGCCTTCGCAAGGTGTTAAATTCATGTTAACGCCTAAATGTCTGCAGACCTGCAACAGTGCTCCTCTCGAGGCATCCCTGGGCTCTGGCACAGGCGTGGAGCTCCCATTGCCAAATCTGCTCCCTGTGGGCAGGGTGGGGAACCAGAAGCTGGAGATGTCCCATCCCTGGAAGTGTCCAAGGCCAGGCTGGACACAGCTTGGGGCAACCTGGGATAGGGGAAATGTCCCTGCCCGTGGGGAAGGGAACAAGATGAACTTTAAAGTCTCTTCCCACCCAAACCATTCCAGGATTCTGTGATTATTATACTTCAATAAACAAGTTAAATAAGTGAAATACTGTTTATTAATTAGAAAGATTAATGGTGTGACACGGGTGGCATAGCACAGGGAGTGAACAGGTGGAGAGTGTTGCTTTATCATGGGGATGGCAGCCCTTTTAATTACAGACTGAGTTCGTTAATACCAGTACAGAGAGCCAGTGAGACCCCTTGTGAGGAGGATGGAGTGCACTGTCAGAGCCTCTCCCATTTCCTGGTGATTAGTGGGTGGGAGGCCGTGGTGCTGCTGCTCCCCTCCTGTTCCACCATCCATGGTTGTGCACATGGGTGCAAATCGGAGCAGAGGAACTGGGTGTAGGTGGAGGTTGTCTCTCACAAGTTTTGTCTGGAAGCTTTTGGATCTCATGGCCTTGTAAAAGAAGTGAGAGACTGAGGACAGGTGTGTGATAATGTTCCCTAATATTTTGGCTTGCGGTGCGAAGACACCTTTTTGTAGTAATTGTTATAATTAGAGTTTGCAAAACATTTAGAGTGATACAAAGGTACTGGGAAGGAACGTGAGGTAGCAGAGACGTTCTTGTATTTTAGTATTTCAGGAAGACTCTTGATAAATTATGAATTTAGGTGTTTCATTTTTCAACTTTGCTCGGTATGACCTATTCTAATGTCTCTGAGGGGAACCAGGGTGGAGCAAGGCTCAGTGCCTGAAGGGGCTCCCAGAGACTACAGAGGGGCTCTGAACAAGGGATGGGGTGACAGGACAAGGGGGAATGAATTCAAAATGTTACAGAGTGGGTTAAATGGGATATTGGGCAGGAATTGTTCCCTGGGAGGGTGGGGAGGCCCTGGCACAGGGTGCTCAGAGCAGCTGTGGCTGCCCCTGGATCCCTAGAAGTGTTCCAAGGCCAGGTTGGACAGGGCTTGGAGCAGCCTGGGACAGTGGAAGGTGTTGGAAGTGGAACTGGATGATCCTTAAGGTCTCTTCCAACCCAAACCATTCCATGATTCTGTGGCATCTTCCAATACAGGAATTCTTCTGGTTCCTGGGTCTTGCCTTTCCCAACCTTGGGGCTCTGACCTTTGGGAGGGGATCCCTCCTCTCTCTGCATCCCATCGTGTCCAGCAGGATGGTGAGGGCTGAGTGCTGCTCACAACACTTGATTCCCACCACTTTGTGCCACACCTTAAACCATCTCCGTGGTGGTGGATGAACATTCAGGAGCTGATTGCGGGGTTTTCTGCAGCGCAGGCTGCGTGGGATTGCAGGGAAGGATTTTGTTTTGCAGGAGATGATTGTTTAGGTTCCAAATTAAATGTCTGACATCAGTCAGGAGTGGATTTAAGGCTGTGGGAAGCCCATCCAGATCCCTTCACTGCTCACGGTGTTTCAGGCTGTCATTACAATCCCCTTTTCCATGGGAACCCCAGGTCACGTTCAGTGCACATGACAGCAGCAGGGAGGGGAGGATCACGATGCCACAGCAAGCTCCATTTGACTCATTTGAGTTGTGATTTAAACATTGTAAACGTTTCTGTGTGGTGGAACACCACCTTGACTGCTTTAGCCCCTACTTGGTGATGAATTAGGTCCAGAATAGGCTGGTGGGAGACATTTGGGCTGTGTGGTTAAACCCCTTTGTGTGGATATTTCAAAATACCCACAGGGGGACAGCAACATAATTTATGGGGTGCAATATAAGTTTTATGTCTCTTGTATTTCCAGGCTCGGTTTTGTCTTGCTCTTTGTCTGTGAATTTGATTTATGTTATTATGACCTTATCTTGGTTTTCAGACAGAAATAATGTGCCTCACCGTTTTAACTATAAACTTCCTCTGTGCTCAAGTATAAATGAGGGTAGTATTTAAAAATGTACTTTTTTCTCACCGGTTGAGGATTTCCTCTCTCCCTAGCTCCCCCAAGGCTTGGCTGGGATGATTTGGGGTTTGTGAAGGACCAGGACTCTGGTTTTTGGTGTCCCCCTGGAGCTGCAGGTTCGTTTCTGCTTTGTTTCGTCTCCTTTAAAAGTGTGAATTTTTGAGGACAGGGCTCCCTCGCGTGGTGGCACCACACAAACTTCAGCTGCTTCCTCTGCGAGGAAAACCCCAAACTCCCCTTTTTTTTCTCTCAAAACCAGCAGTTTTCACACAGTTGTGTAGGGACGTTTCCAGTGCTGCAGAGGCTGGGAAAAGGGAAAACATCACTGAGCTCTTCTATTCCCTGCAAACCAAACCATTCTGGAAATCTAATCTCAATATAATCACAAGATTTCTATTAGACAGAATTCTAAAGAACTCCAAGCTAAGCAATAGTAAGTGTTTCAAGAATGCTTTATTTCTGAATGTTAACTTTTCCCGAGGCTCCAAATAAGTTTCTGACTTAAACTTGTAGGGAACAGCAGGTTATTAATACCTGTAGGTGTTGTAGGAAAATCAGTGTTCCTAATGACAATCAGCGTGCTCTGAATAGGACGAAAATTGGCAATCAACTACTGTTGCTATGTGAATATTAATTAAATTACATCAGTTTATATAGTGTGTCTATATATGATATATATAGACATATAGACACACTATATATGAACTGGTAATGCATAAAGTATATGAGAGTAAAATATATTTTCATATATTTGTAATCATTGAAGATGTCTATATAAATATATTCTCAGTATTATCAGTTCAAATTGAAAATTTTGCTGTAGTTTTCCATGGGCACCTTCCTGATGTCGAACCTGGGTCTACACAGTGTCCAGTGCATGGGACACTTCCAGTTTCTGTAGCGGAACTTTTTTCCTTAAAATTCAGCTGGTGAGCTTGTCTCTCTTCTGCAGTCAGTGGGTAGTCTTGTCTTTAAAAACTGAATTTTCATGGAATTTAGCCTAGATGAGGCACAAAAGGAAGATGGAATTTTCATCCTCCTCTCACTGTTTCAGTGTCATAGGGGGGTGAGATGGTTTCTTTTTAGATTTCATAGCCAAAACTTATATAATCTTTTTTTATTTTATTTATTCTTTTTGGAAATTAGTGTTTCCTCTCTCCTAGTTTCACAATATTTAAAATTAGATTTTCCTATGAAGACATTGGACTTTGGGAGTATTTTATTAAGATTTTCCATTTTTATTTTCAATTCAGTAGCAGGTATTTCACTGGCAGATTCAAAGCCTCTTTCTCTCTATGAATATACTATTAAATACTCAGCTATGGATCCTCAACCCCCTCCTCCTGAGCTGGTCCCTTTGGGCTCTGGAGTTCCAAGCCCCTCTTCCTTATGTTTAGAGCTCCAGAATGGTTTGGGTTGGAATGGACCTTCAAGCTCATCTCTCTCCAACCCCTGCCACGAGCAGGGACACTTCCCACCAGACCATGTTGTCACAAAAGCCAAATTCCCAAACTACTGTGTGGATGAAGTCAGAGCTGCTCTTTGGGGTCATTGCTGTGGAAAACCAGACTTTCCACAAGTAAGGAACCCCCAGCAAAGCTGCTTTTTCTTGCCTGATGGTGAATACACACTGGAATTATTTTCCATCTTCTTTTCTGCTACAGATCACTCAGGGAGGAATCTGAGCTTTTAACACTGAGCTCAGGACTCGTTTTGTCCTCTTCCCACTCGCCATGGGAGCGTGGAGAGGCTGCAGAGATGGGGCCCAGCACCCTCCAAGTGTCCCCACGGAGCATCTGTGCCACAGTGCCCGGGGCCAGGGATCACTCCCGAGGCAGATGCCTTTGGAGGCGCAGACGTATGTGTTTCTGCTTTGTTAAAGGAAAAAAAAAAATAATTAAAATATATTACAAAAAAAAAAAGCCACCAAAACTCTTGCGGTTTAGACAGCTGGTCTGGCAGTTGGTAATGTGAAGGCCTATTAAAATATTTATGCTATTTGTTATTTAACTTCATTTGTTTTTTTTTTTTTTCCCCGAAGAATTTGGAAATGGGCTGATTAAATAAAATCGCGTGAGGCCGCCTGGGGTCGGGAGTGACAAGAATTGGCAGAAATTTGGGAGCACTGGCAGCACAGGGGGCTAATATTCTGTCTTTCACTCTCCCGAAATCTCGTCGTTCTGTTTGCCTTCTGAGCGAGAGGAGGTGCTAATAAATACGCTGAAAATATTTTCACACTTGTGCTGGGTGGAATTTTGATTCGGGAGCTGGAGCACAAAGGCCTGACTTCGTGGAAACTTGGGAGTCGGTGACAAGGCTCCCTTTGACTCAGCCCCAGCAGTGGAAATCGACTTTAAATACGACACCCCCACCTCAGAGGTTCAGTGATTTGTTATTTTGGGTGCTCACAGAACTCGCTGTGTAGGTTTTGGTGAGGGATCCGACTTCTAAAACTTCTCAGCCATTCAGACCACGATGTCTTCGAGTTTGGATAAGTTTCAAGTATCATTTAATTGTTTTCTGACAGGGAACAGCTCTCATAGAAATGCAGAGTGGGTATTTAGACTGGATAAAAGTAAAAACAGTTAAAATTGGATTGACATTCTCAGGGAATGATCACCACAGAATCCCAGAACCGTCCAGGTTGGGGAAGTTTGGAGCATCGAGTCCAAGCATTCCCCAGCACTGCCAAGGCCACCCCTGTCCCCAAGTGCCACATCCATGTGGCTTTGAAATCCCTCCAGGGATGGGGACTCCAGCACTGCCAGGGCTGGACAACCTTTTGAGGAATGAATTTTTCCTGATACCCAACTTAACCTCCCCTGGCAAATCTTGAGACCATTTCCTCTTGCCTCAAGCAGCAAACCTGACACCAACACTTGAAAATTTACAAAAGGGAGATTTTAAAATCAGAGGGAGGGAATCCAGGTGTCTGTTCTGGGTAAAAGTTCAACGAACTGGATTTTTCCCTGTGTTGAGGGGGGCCTATATTGGATGTGCACAATATCAGGTCATTCAGGGCATGGGGCTCACCACAGACAGCAGGAAAATGGGAAAAGTTCATGATGGAATGGCAATAAAAAAAGTGTTTTCACAGTAACGAGAACCAAAAGAACTGTTCAGCTACAGTGGCCAAGTTTTGAAACAGAGAAGAGGAATGGTGAGCATGAAAGAGGGGAAAAAGAGGATAATGAAGTCCCAAATTTGCTTTTTACCCATGCCTCACTTGAAGGACAAGCTTCCTTGAAAAATGATGCTGATTTGTGAAAAAATAATGATTATCTAATCGATCTACAATTCAGCTGGATGCTTTCTAAGTCCTAATGCTGGGTGTTGTTCAACCCTTGGCTTGGGGCAGTCGAGGGTGCTGTGAAAGGTTTGGGACTGAGCCCCAGAGGTCAAACTCAGGCTGCGTTCAGAGGCGGTGACAGAGCCTGAGCAAATGGTGCCAGACGTGTGAAGATCAAATTAGTAAAGCTTAGTTTCCTGTTAACCAGAGATAATATGGTGTGAAATCATTTAATTAAGGAAAATCCCAGATATTCTGGGAAACACAGAGGAGCAGACTGGAAGGGAGGCAGTGCTGAAGTGGTCAAGGAGTGAGTGTGGGAGTCTGGTGGTGTTGCTGGAGGAGTGAGGAAAAGCCAAGCTGTGTTCCCTGGTGGGCTGGAGTCCTGTTGGATCTGCTGTGTGGGGCTGGTTTAGGAGAGCTGCTGTTTAAAGGCTGATTTTTATTAGGGCTTTTATGCCGTGGCAAGTTGTTGTTGAACTTTTATTTTAAGACTGAGAGTCTCTAACTTGTTCTCACAGCAAGCTGTTTCCCAGACTCGCATGTTTTTCCCCCAGAATTTGTGCAGAACCTTTTTTTGGGAGTTCAGCTCTTTGGTGTGTTTTGCTCTCCCAGCCTCTTGGATGGGCTGGTGCCACAATATTTGACATTACAATCTGGTCCAAGTTCCAGCTGCGGGGAAAGCTCTTCCCTCTTGCTCTTCCCTTCCTCTATTAATTTTAAACTTTTGTAGAATCCTAGAATAATGTGGGTTGGAAGGGTTTTACTCAAATTGAAAGTAAGCTGGATACACTTCCTTTTGTAGGAAATGTAAATCTTTATTTTAAAGTAATTTTAGTGGAGTTGCATTTCCTACCTCTTCATCCCTTTTGCTCTTGTGAAGTTTGGAAAAGCAATTTATAGCCTGAAGACCTTTCAGCATTTTTAAGGGTTCTCTTGATTCATATATTCCTTCTTCCTTAATTCCTGTGGGTTCAAATGACTCCAAGTAAGTAACTGAAGGGAGAGTGGATGCAAATCCAGCACCTGGCTTGTAAGTTTTGGTGTTTGAATTGATAAATTCATTTTTTTTGCCTTTGTTACCAGTTTCCTTTAGGAATTGTTTGCTTTAAAATGTTGAGAAACTATAATTTTTTATATATATATAAAAATACGCATACATACATATACATACATATATATATTTAAACTATTTATATGTTTTTCTCTCATACATGAAGGATAGAGGAAAGGCTGATCACCAAGTAGCTGGATGGGGAAAGGAGAATTGAACTTTTTCTTGTACCTCAAAAGAAAACCTTCTGAGCAGCTCAGGGAGCTCCATATATTTTCAATTATTGCAATTAAACTGATATTTGCCTTTTGCCAAATGACTGAGGAGAACGATGGTCTGAAAAGGGCTTGATTTGGTTAAAAAAAAATGAACAGAAAGTATGATGATGCATGGCCCTGATAATGCCTGCCTGTGTGAGGCAGCGTGATGTGTGTCAGCAATTCCTCCTCAAATTCACCAATGTAAGAGCTTAAAAATTCTCTCCTGATCCCATGTGCTGCATAATTCAGTTTTAGGATCTAAAAATAAAGCCAGGGCTCTTTACAACACTGTGCACATGCTGGAGTGGAGTAAACACGTGTTCAATCTGTTCCGAGTTGTCTGATTAAAATAATCGTGGTGTGAAGGAAGGAGGCAGGAGGGGCACAGCCGAGCGTTTCAGGGAGCAGAGAAGTGTTGAAATGCCCTTGAAAATTAAAACTGTGGAGGCTGTGCATGTTAAAATTATTAGGGTTCACGTGGGTGCAAAGATGTTGACAACTTGAACTTGAAATTTCTTACAAGTGTGGCCTTAAATAAATTTGGATTAAATCAGCAACAGGAGGTGAAACCGTATTTGATGAAATTGTCTGGCAAATTGGTTTTAAGTCTGGAATTTCGTTTTCCAAACAGAACACTGTGGAGAGGGCAGCAACAAGCAAAAATGAACTGTAAGTTATTTTACTGTTCAGAGAGGCAAGAGACTCTTTCCAGTTCTGCTCTAAAGCTTAATTTTTAGGACCTACATAAATAGAATCCAATTCACCAACTGATTTGGAGAGGATAATCCATCAATATTTAATTTGGTAAGAAAGAAAAGGCTTTAAAATAATCCAGTTCATGAATCAGATGCACCGTTGAGTTCCATTATTAAATGTAGACGTGTAATATCGGTGGCCTCATGTTTGTTATTTTAATAATTCTAATTAACTTCTGGTAATTGTGGTGGACCTGCTGCCAACTATCTAGGTTGTGATCATTTTTCAGGGTTATTATTTTCTGTAGACAGTCAGCCAGTGAAGAGAGGAAGTTTTATGGTGAACTAAACTTAAATAGCACAAGTAGGTTTTCTCTTTGTTGAAGAAAAATGCCTTGTGGTGAACTTCATCATGATCTGTCTGTGTTTTAGAGCTGTGGAGAGATCCAGGCAATCTCTAGGACAATGTAGTCATTTCCAAAGCCCCCATAAACAATATTTCACCCTTTCTCCTCGGCCGGGGATGATGAGTGGGATTGGTGTGGAGAAGCAGGAGCTTTCTCCCTCATCATTAGCCTGCTCCTCTTGTCTCTGTCTCTTTGTGGTCCCACACTCCATTTTTCATGCCCTGGCTGTAATGGGGATGAACCAGGACCCTCCAGCCTGAACTGCAAACACAGAGATAGGAAATGAATGCAAGACTTATCCTTCACTTACCTGAAAGACACTTCAGTGTCCAGTAAATACATTGAGTATGGAGCTGCTGGTGAAGACGGATCTGTGAAATTACCCCGTGGTTTTATCTTTGCCCTTGGTAGCTGGGAGGTTTCTCCCACGGTGGAGATGGCACTCAGAACCAGTTTTCCATGTCTGGATTAGATTTTACTGCAGCTGCAAAAATTCTGCCCCATTTCAGATAGAAAAGTGTCGCAGATTGGATTCTCCCATCAAAGACTTGCTCTGTGGAGGACAGAAAACCCCAAAATGTTGTGATATCCAATTTCCAATTAGTTAATCGAGGTTTTTGCTATCTGTGGAAGTTGGAAGGATTTATTCTTTTGCCACAGCAATTTTTCCATGGGAAGGAAGAGTTGCAAACACAGACGTCTATTTCCTTGAAACAAAACCCGCAAAGCTTATAACTTGAAGAAGAAATTTCAAAGGTTAATTTATAATGGTCTTCTGGGTAGATTGTTCTTCTACCTCTTCAGAGTAGAGTGAGTGGAACACAGCTCCAATTCTTTCAGGAACAATTGGCTTTCAAGAATCCATCACATTCCTTAGAGGAAGGTTGGTGATCTCAAAAATGTTGCTCTCATCTTTTTAGCTGACCAGGTGAAGGCAGGAATAATGTGGAATAATGTGCTAGAGGCAGAGCGGAGCTGGGCTGTGTGGGAGCATGAAGCCTTGGTTAAGGACTTTAGGACAGTCTAAATATTGCAAACATCCTCTGGCAAGACCTGAAATCTGGTGCTGGGAAAAGGAAAAAAATCACTTTTCCAGCAGTTTAATGTGTGAGTGGATTTAAAAGACAGATATTGTTTATTTTAAATTTGGAAATAGAAAATTGTGTAAGGAAACGGATTTAATCCCCAAAGTGTGTTTAGGGTGTAGTTGAAGACTCTAAAATAAAAAGGCAGCTCAGAGTGGATTTAGGGACTGCAGCTGTTGGGAGAGAGGTGTTTGACACCCTAAGGGTACAAAGTCAAGCTCTCATCAGATGGAATTTTTGGCACTGAGGGGCAGTGCCCATTAAAATAACTGCTCATTCCTTGTGCCAGCTGCACTTCCTTCGAAGCACGTGCACTGAGCCCTGCTTCTATTTGCCCATCAGAACATCCAGAAAGTTATTTCACAGAATCCCAGAATCCCCAGGCTGGAAGAGACCTTGAAGATCGAGTCCAGCCTGTGCTCAACTCTTCACTAAACCCTGGCACCCAGTGCCACATCCAGGCTTTGTTAAACACACCCAGGGACGGTGACTCCAGCACCTCCCCAGCAGCCATTCCAGAACTTTATCCCCCTTGCTGTGAAGAACTTCTTCCCAATATCCAACCTAAAGCTGGGGCATCTTCAAAGTGTTTCAGTGCTTTGGAGTGGATCCTGAGGGTGATGTGCTCTCCTTTGACAGGGCCGTGTGCCTCTGGAAAATGAAAATAAAGCCTCCACCTCCCATGGATTTTTCCCTTTCCTCCTGCCCATCACAGGGCAAACTCTGAGCTCACACAGAACCTATGGATTCCTCAAAGGAAATTAATCCCGAGGGATTTTGTCTCATTTTCTGTGTATTGCCTACTGCAATTTGGGCTCTTAATTTGTTTTTGCAAACGAGGAATTTGATTTCCTGCTATCAGTGAGTGTCTGCCTGTCAGAAGGCTCCAAGCATGACTGGCATAATGAAAAGTCTTCCTTGCATTAGAGCTGGAACTTTGTGTCTTAAGAACTTCCCTGTGTCTGATAACTAAGGTCAGATGCCAGATCTTCCTACATCTCCACTCCAAGTTGTAGTTAATCTTTATCATCAAAGGGAATAAGGATGATACTCATCGGGGTACTCAAGAATTGAAAAAATAGGTTGAAAATTTAGTAAATGGCAAATCTCAGTAATTTTCTTCTTTTGACTCACTGTAAGATCCAGGAGTTCAAAGTTCTGTTGCTAAAGAAATATTTGGTACCTCAAAGAGGTTTCTTTTGATTGTTGGAAATGGATGAGAGTGGATCCTGGGCTTTTTTTCTCTGCTTGAAATATAAATCTGGTTTGTTGTTGTTTAGAAAGTGTTCACATCACATCTACAGTAGAATTTTAATCTTAGTTGGTGGGGATAGCAGAGAATAAAACATGATGCCCTCAGCTGCCTGAAGCAGGTGGCAGAGTTATTCTGAGTGGGTTTTTAGATGTCCACCTTAAGTTTTTGTTCTCGGGCAGGTGCAGCGAGATTATCCTGTTCTCCCCCACAATGGAAGTAACACATCTGCCTCGGGGGGCTGCTCTTGGCCCCTGTGTGTAAAAAATATTGTTTTCAGGCAGTTGGGAGGCACTCATGGAATTGCTCAGCTTGGAGAACCCCTCCAAGGCCACCAAGCCCATCCCTAAACCTTGTCCCCAAGTGCCACATCCACCAACAAACGCAGCTCAAGCCAACGAGGTTCTCAAATTTCCAGCAGTTCACCCTCCATGTTTTGGTTTTTAATTTTTTTTTTAATCTACATCTCAATTACATAGTGAGATGTTCTTTTTTTAAAAAAAACCTTGTTTGTTATTAAGATATAAATCTACTTATTTTAGTCGTGTAGTGCACGGCGGCGTAATGCAATACAAGAAGATTACAAGCTGATGGTGAGATGTTAATAACAGTAGCACAAAACATTAAGGCAAGTGACATTTACATAAGTATCTTGATCTTAATACATGTAATTTACATATGAAAATTTAATCACCATAGAGATAAACAGCTGCAATGTTTAATTAAACTCTCCACACAAAATCAGCCTGCAAGAAGTAGTTTGTCACTGCTAATTTATCACAATTCTCATAAGTATTCTTTAAAATAAAAATGCAAAATAAATGACTCTTATTGATAATTTAACTTCTGGTTACTTTATCGTATTCTCAACAGGCTTTGATGATACAATTACAATATGAAGATTCCAGGCTCATTTTCTCACCATTTAGAAGACAAAACATAAATATCTGGAGAACAAATGTATTTGTTTACAGACTGAAGGGTCAGCAGTGTGGCAGCACTGGAGCACAATTTAGGCAAATTTAATGCTGTGCTAAGTTATGTGCAGTGAAGGGCTGGGAGTCCCTCTCCGTGGGGCTGTTTGAAGGGGAAACAATTAGAGGTGAAAATTAATGCTGGAATTATCCTGGAGCTGGAACAGGCTCCATAGCCCTCCCTAAACCACATATTTTGGGAATCGGGGATGTGCTGACATTCAGGAGTTATTGAAGCCCAGACTTGGGTTTTAAAACCAACCAAAGTGTCTTGAAAGAGACTATTTCCCACGTCTTTGTGGGGATTCTTCAAGAAAATTCAAATTAGAAGGGTGGCTGTGTCCTCTTCAGAGCACTAACAGCAAAAAAAGAGCTTTTTGGTAACTTCAGGGTAGGTGGATAACAGCAAAAAAAGGAGGTTTTGGTAATGCTGGGGTAGGTGGGAATGGAGGTATTTAACATTTAGTACCTGAAAAAGCATATTTTTAGGTGTGAAAGTTATTCTCTCCCCAGAAGAACAAGCTGTATAATGAGACTGTGTCAGATGCAGCTTCTGCACATGCTGAGAATTTCTATATTGTTTATATAGAAATTTACTGAATTTCCTATCCCATGGCAACCCCAGGACTCTGGGGAACCTTGGGCTGCATTAGGCAAATTGATTATCATGGACCCATGGCAAAGACGACTCTTGGAAAATCCTATTTTCGCCTTGGGTTTAGACTTTGCTCTATTTATTGCTCATTTCTCTTCTTGTGTAAGTTTTGTTTAAGAATGTGTTCATTTAATGTTATTTTTATGCCTGAAGATGATACCCAGATCACACAAAAAATGGAGTTATTTGGTCCTGAGTTCAAAAATCCTTATTCTCAATTATGAACCTGTTTAATTAAAGTAAAACTGGGCTAAATTCAGCTTTGTATTTATAAATGAGGCTTGTAGGAGAAGTAGATATGAGGGGGAAAAAGTCCTAATAAGTAGAGATTAGGTCTAGGATAGAATAAATCAATACCATGCTGAAAAAAATAATCAATTTTAAAGCAACACAACTTTTTGTTTATTTGTTTTATTCAAAAATTGAATTTTGCAACATAGTTGGAATTAAAAATGAAGAAATGGAGACATTAGAAAATGAAAATCATGGGAGATATGCAAAAGTTTCTCTCTTAGTGATGTTCTGCTTCACAAAAATCATTCAAAATTTATAAGTAAATAGTCTCAATATTAGGAAAAATCTATTTCACCTTTGATTTTGGTGTGGTTTGAGTGTGTTGGTGGCAGCTGATCCTTAGTGGCAATTTCCTGGCTCTGCTGTGAATTGCTCTTTGTTCCAATGTGTTTGCTCATGATTTGAGCTAGAACAGAGATGTAGGCCCAGTTCCCCAGCAATTCCAATATTTGTGTCCAGCAAAGCAACTGGAATGAAGATTCCAAGGAGAAATTCCAGACTCCCAACATTTTCAGTTCCAGGTTAGGATTGTTTGGTGAGAAACATGAGTAGGTGCAGAATCTGGCAGTGCTAAGAGAAGAGGTGCTGATAGAAATGGAATTTTGAATAGATATATTTACATATCTATATATTTAGAAATACATAATTGCCCAAAATAAGGGAGGTGCAACTCCTTACAAAAATAACATTTTCCACTGCTGTTTTGCAGTCAATTTAAGTGCATATGTTTCATGTTATCACCCGAGTGTGTTTGTAAAGTTACTTAATTCAGTGATTTGGGCTGCCACTGGTTTATTAGTGTTGAGCAATTGAGTAAAATCAAGTGACTGTCCCTCACAGAGTTATTTTTTAGCTCATAACTCTCCAAAACTCAGAAAAAGCAATAGAAATCTACTCTGTAAGAACTGCTTGCAGGAAGGGCAGCATCTATTCCAGGAGAAAAAAAAAATGGCCAAGTCCAAGCAGAATTCAACAGTACTATTCCCCACACTCCAAAATAATTTTTTCCATTTTTTTTTCATTTTTTTCCCCATACCATGATATCTTTTCTATATTTCTTCACAGTTCTTTGCCAGTACAGGGCAGGAATCTCTATTTTTTTTCCATTTTGAAGGACTGCACATTGAGGTTCTTCTCCACTCAAACAATTTTTAAGTAATATTTAAATTAAATTTTGGATACTCTTTTTGGATACAAGTCAATCTCCTACATGCAAGCTAACCTGGCTGTTTGGAAAATCCTTATTGAGACTATTGATGGTTATGTGTTAATTATAGTTTTACAATGCCTAATTGAGGTTGGGGACATTTTTCCACATGAGGACATGGGATTACTCCTTCTGGATGGTCAGTGAGAGACAGAAAATGTGGCCATCAGCTAACCTGGGGTCATCAAGTATTTAGGAGCTCCAGCATCCTGCAAAATCAGGTCCAGCTGCACAAATCCATTAATCCATGAGATAATGGTGACCAAGGAGTAGATATTTTAGATTATTTCTGGTTTATTGCCTTGTGTTTGTGCAGCCTGGTGCTGAGCTGGGCTTGGGGGTGCTGTAAGAAGGAACTGTGGGAAGTGTGAGAGAGAGAGAGAGAACGTCCTCTGGCTTTCCAAATGGGTCCTGGAATCCTTTTGGGGTGGAAAAGACCTTTAGGATCGAGCCCAGCCTAATGGGGGGTTTTGTTAAATTGATGCTTGGAGCCTGGAAGGGCTGTCCAGGAGGGTGTCTATTTCCAAAGATGAAATACATCCCCAAGGCTGGTTTTTGGGGTGTGAGGCACCTCAGTCCCTGCTCCTTCCTCTTCCTTGTTGGCAATGCCTTCCATCGGTGTCACTGAGCTGCGTGACGCTCCCCATCCACCCCCTGTGCTGGAAACACCCCTGCAGCTCCAGGGGGATCCCAGAAAATCCCATCCAGGCTGGACAGACAGACAGACAAGCTGCTGTGGCCCCTGGGCAGAGCCAGGCACGCTCAGCAAGATGTTCTCTTCTCCCTCAGCGCTGTGTTCCTTCGGGAAACCTTTCGAAGGACACGGCCTCTGTTTGTCCATCTGTGATCCCTGTAGATCCCAGTAATCCTGGAAATTCAGGTGTGACCCCGCAGCCCCTGGCCAGCATCATCTGTGTGCCCTGGAGACCCCAGGCTGATGGGTGACCTCCGTGTCCCTGCCCTTTCGGTAGCACTGTTAAAGACACGTCTCCGTCTCCACCCTGCTTAAGAGGGGGCTTTCTGTTGGCAGGAGATGAATTAACTGCTCTGCTGATTAGATTTACAAAATCTTTCAGGATAAAAGTATTAAGGAAATACAGAATGATTAAAATCCCTCCCTGAAAAATGCAGCATCTCTTGTATTTCCTCTTCTGCCTGGCAAACCAGTGGCATTAGTAAAGCTGTGGACCAGCAAGGAGATGATTTTCTTGTGTTTTTGAAGTGACAAAGTATGAGACAAAGTCTGAAAGGGTTGGACTGTCAAGGACTGTCTCCTTTAACTATGATCTCCATCATTCTGGATATAAATCTTTGTTGCCAACAGCATAAACATAAATTGAAGCAGTGATTATAATGCAAACCCACTTTATTTATCTGCAGAATCCGCTCACGCTCCCGGTGCAAGTGTAGATTTTCTCCTGTGAGAAGTGATTGGTCCCTCAGGACATCTTTTCTCCCTGTCCCTTGATGATGTCAGAGAGTGGCTGATTAGCTGCTGACACATGAAATTATGGGGGATCAGGAGGGTTAATGAAAGGCTTCTCTCTCCAGCCATGCCCATGTACTGTCTCCGTCTCTCCTCCTTGGCTTTGGGTGGTTTGGTGACCTCGGCGACAAAGTCAAGAGAGAAAATACACACTATCATAGCAGTGCAGCCTAATCAGTGGTTCTCTGTTAATATCTAATTATTTAATAAAGGGGAGATGAATTATTTGTGGCCCAGAGGTTCCCCCAATGAGGGCTGCTCCAGGGAAATGCTGTTCAGCTGTCCCTGCAGTGCTGTCATTGATTAGCTCTGTCGTGTTGAATATATTTTTGCCCATGTGATTTGCATAGGAAATCCTGGTCTATGTTGGAGGCAGAGGGTTTGTCATCCCCAGGAAGAGCATGGGGCTGGGCTGGACTCACCAGGGGACAGAGTAACCATGGGATTGTCTGTGCCCTTGGTGGTGGTGGCTGCAGGTCAGTTTGGAGAGGGGTCATTGCCAGCCTGCTGTGAGGGTGTGATCCCTGAAATTCCTCTGTGTTCTTCCCCAATATCCTGTAGCAGAAATATCTGGCATAGAAATACTGATTTTACAGTTCCTCATCTCTGTCCATAAATTGGGTTTTCAAGGAACACCCTTTCTTTGTTCTTCTCCTAGGATGTTTGAGTTGGAAGGGACCCCACAAGGGTGATCAAGTCCAGCTCTTGGCCCTGCTCAGGACAACCCCAAAATCCCACATCAAGAGGATGCTGTTGGATCAAACTATGCCTTGTCCAGTCTTTCTCCTCCCCTGGCCTCTGTCTCTGATTGCTGGAAGCTGAGGGTATTTGTACCTATTAATTTAAATCATCCTCCTTTAAGGATTCAGCTTAGAAAAGATTTTCTGAGTTAGCACGAGCCTGACCTTAACATATGCCAGGCTTTCCACAGGGTGGGGGAAGATTATTTTCATACTAATTACTGTTCCAAAAGTTTTTCCTTCTCAGTTGCACCCAATTCCTGCAACTCCTTCTTCTTTGGGCTTTCCTTTGTACCATGCTCCAAACATTTTGAGTTTTTATATTCCTGTGGGGGGGGGGGTGGGGGGAAGGGAATGGTTGAAAATTCGTTTTATTGAAAGGATTGTTCTCAATATAAATTTAAAAATTTATTTCAGAATCTGAATTTCAGTTCTGAAGTTCAGTTCAGAATTTCAGGTTGGGCTGCCCCACCCCTGGAATTGTTCAAGGCCAGGTTGGATGGGGCTTGGAGTGATTTGGTTGGGAGATAAAATGAGACAGGTTTTTGTGTGCTGGCAGTGAAACGTCTGCTGGATGGCTCCTTGGAGATTTCCTTCTATGTCTGTACCACACTGACCTGGGATGGTTGGGAAGAGAATCCTGAGTCAGGAATTGGAGCTGAGGGTCCCTTTTATCCCTCTGGAATAAGTGACACGAGGGTTGCAGCAGCACTGTAGGTGTTGGCCAGAGAAAGGCAATAATTTTACAGGCAAAGATGTGGGAATAATTCACCCAGGCTGCATAAAAACGTCATTGTTCAATTCTGGGTGCTGAAGGGCTGGGTGACAAAGGATGGCAACGCCATTGTCACAAACTTGGAGCTCTGGGTGTGATTCAGAGGCAGCCACAGATATTTCCTGGGACTAGAGCAGCCCTACAATTCTTTTTAATCAAGAAACCCATAAAATAGAAGCCTACAATGGCTTCTGTTGATCTTTGCTTGTGGTTTTGTTTGCACCCCGTTGTTGAGCAGCTCCAGAAGCATTTGGCCCTGTTTTGTGGGATTGAGACGGGGCCACACCCTGCTGGCTCCTGGTGAAGATGGATCTTTCTGCTCAGGGCAGCATGTGGAGTTGCTTTCCTATTTCCAAATCCAAATTATGATATTCATATATATATTGGAATATATTTTTAGGAATAGATATAATATTCCAATAAATTATAGCTATTATTGATAATATTAATAATTTATTGTCAACACATATATATTTACATTTTTTATGTATCCATATATATGAAAAAATAGATGAAAAAATGTGTATATATATATATTCCAAAATATTGGGCTCAGCTGAAGGGCTGGCAGTCTCCACACCCGCCCTGGAGTCAGCATTTCCAGGAGTGATAATTCACAGAGGGCAGAAAATGCCTTCTGCACTTGGGCTACAGGCAGGGTTTGGTGCCATGGAGAAGTGCTCCAGAGGTACCACCTGGAAAGTGGGGTTTTAAGAATTGTTTGGCTGTGTGTTTTGGCTCAATATTTGTTCCCCTGGCACTTTTCAAAGCAAAAAGCCCACAGAAAGTGCAACAACTGAGGTTTATAAAGTTGAGCTCTCAGGACCAATCTTGTTTGGTTGGGATGGAGACTTTGGAGCAGGATGTTCACAAACTTTCCATAGATAAAGTGCTTTTCCTCGTGCTGCTCCAGTCACCCTGAAATAACACCCACAAATAACAAGTCCAAGTTGTCAATATCCTGGTTTTGTACCCTTCAGCTCCTGACTGGAGCAATGGGACGAGGTCCTTTCTAAATATTGTGATTTTTTTCACAGCATCCTGAATTAAGCACATGAGGTGATTTAGGCTTGAAGCTTCTGGGGAAGAAATAATTGTTGTTTTATGATGGATCACAATAAACTCAGTTTGCACTTCTGCAATGGGGCGAGTGTGTTAGCTGAAGAAGTGTACAACAATTCTTTTACAGCGTTATCAAATGTCATGATAGAAAACCAAAAAGCATCTCATTTTCTAGGCTGTTTCTTTTGCATATCCTCTTTGAATTGATAAATATTTACATTCCAATCTGGAATTCTGTTTGGAGCATCAGCCACAGCAATGATCCAGTGAGTATCACTTGATCTTGAGCGAGCTGATTTCTGCGTGTGCAAAAATGTGCAAAGATTTTTCTGCCTGATTTTACACGCTCAAACTTATAAGTCTGGGTTAAAAACAAATATTAATGCATGCTGATGGCATCTGAAGGGCCATTTCTGTGTGAAAGTACCAGAATATTGATGTTAAAAGAGTTACTGTGTCACTCAGTACGTGTGGAATCTGGCACCCAGCTGAAATAATTGTATATAAACCTCTGCAATCCCCTGCACATTTTCATCAAAAATACTTCTGGATTGTTTGAAGAAAAACTTATGAAACTTGATATTATTAGAATTGTCCACATGCTATGGGTTTTAGCTGAAAAAAGTAGATTTAGATTGGATTTTAGGATGGAATTGCTGGCTGTGAGGGTGGGCAGGCCCTGCACAGAGTGCCCAGAGCAGCTGTGGCTGCCCCTGGATCCCTGGCAGTGCCCAAGGCCAGGTTTGGAGCACTCTGGGACAGTGGGAATTGTCCCTGCCCCTGGCAGGTGGTGGGACTATGAACTTTTAAGTCCCTCCCACCCAAACCATCCTGGAATTCCATGATTCTCCAAACCCTTTAAGTTTTCCCCCTCTCTGTGACACGTGTGATGGGCTGAGCAGATCAGCCCCCTCCTGTTTCAGTGCCCACTTGCCATTCCCGGCATGGTGGGTGATTTTATAAAAAAAAAAAATAAAAAAAATTAAAAAGGAAAAAAGAAAAAAGAGATTTACACAGATTTTGTGCCCCAATTAGCAGTGCTAATTGGGGCACACAAGTAGATTTCACTCTACCCTGTGGAGATTGTCAGGCAGTCAACCAGAGCACTGAGTCACCCAGAGCGTGACTCCAACCCTGAGCTGGGGCTTAATCAGGTGCAAAATCCGAGGAGGTCCCTCCAGGAAGGACACAATCCTCTTCTGGGTATCAATGAGAGAAGCTGCTTCAGGGTTTTTTTGCTTCATTCTAATTTTTTTCCCTCCTTTTTTTTTTTTTTTTTTTTTTTTTAAAGGCCAGAGTTTAAAATAAAACCCTGGGTAGTTGGGAAGGAGACTGCTGGTAATTCAGCATTTTAAATTAAAGGAGGCTTGGTTTAGGTTAGATATGAGAAAGTTTTGATGGTGAAGGTGGTGAAACACTGGGAAAAGTTTGCCAGGAAAGTGGACAATGTCCCATCCCTTGGAAAGTGCCCAAGGCCAGGTTGGATGGGGCTTGGAGCAGTCTGGAAGAAGGCTGGAAGTGGATCCTGAGTTAATTTGGTTTTGGAGGTGCATTTTTGACCTGTCAGGTGTTACCAAAGGCTGGTGTTGTCAGAGGGAAGTGCAGGTGGTGCTGCCCATCCCTTTCCTGAGGGAAGAAATCTGAAAAGCCCCTGGGCCACTTGGTTCTTCAGGGATAAAATTGGTCCGTGTTTTGTGGTGTCATGGAAAGCCCAGGAATCAATTCAGGTCCATCCTGCTGCATGTGGAGAAAGAAAAACAGGTTTATAGAACTGCCAAACAATTATTTTTTATTTTAAAAATATTATTAAACCAGTCAAACCTTTTTCTATTTTTCCCACCATGGAGGGTGGATCTCCTTATATAGTGGAGGTGTCTTCTCCAATATGCAGATAAAGGAATATAATCCAAAAATCTTCTCAGAAGTCATATCTGGGTACTGTGGCACAAAGAACACTCAGATCTTCATCACTAAATCCAGCATGGAAAACTCCCTCCTCTTTCCCACTGCAGGTAACGGGAAGCAGTATCCATTTGAAAAATCTTTTTGGGGGGTTTGGAATCCATTTTGATGAGACAGAGGAAAAATTGTCATTCAAAGGTGTGGTTTAGGTGTAGAAGGTTTTGCTGCTTGAAGAAAAAAAATGACAAGGCATTTTAAAAAGGAGAAAATGGAATCAGGGAATAGTTTGGGTTGGAAAAACCCTTTCAGAACATAGAGTCCAACCACTCCCAGCACTGCCAAGGCCACCACTGCCCTGTGTCCCCAAGGGCCACGTCCACAGGGCTTTAAATCCCTCCAGGGATGGGGACTCCACCACTGCCTTCGGCAGCTGTGCCAGGCTGGATAGCTCTTTCCATGAAGAAATTTCCCCTAATATCCAATCTAAATCTCCCATTGAGGTAATTTTTTCCTGTTGTTTGTATCAATGAGCCACCGAATCACTGATTCTGAATTTTGTCCATTTTTAGAGTGTTATATTACAAGCCACAACACACACGAATGCAGACAATGTGAGAAATAATATCATATTTACCATAAAATGGATAAATTCCATTTGTATTACAGATTAAATATTTTTATCACTATGTTTTGATAGAATTGTGGCTTGTTGTAAGTCATTAAATCCACTAGATGGTGGTAAAGACCATCGACTTCATCTGCCTGCAGCAAGAAAGTAAAATGAAGACATGAAAAAAGTTAGGAGTACTTAAAAAAACCTCAAATCCAACCCCATATTTGCCTGTCCGTGGTGTATGCTGCAACCATGAGAAAGCAGTGATGCTTTCGGGCATCATGTGATGAGGAGCTCCCCAAATGAAATGGTTTTGTCAGGATAAATATCCATTCAGATGATTATGAATCATTGTGGCAAGTTTTAATACAGATCAGAACCTAAATTAATCCTGCTCTAACTCATGGATCGTGGCTCTCCTTTGCCTCGGATACAAATGAATGGTAAACAATATTTTGGCAATATTTAGGTTAATCATGTAGAACTGATTGCTCGAGAAGAATGCTATTATCATTTGGCCAATTTATAACCTGCTCTGTGACAAATGAAAATTAATGTTGCTGTTTTTAAGATATCAAATGGGTCGTGATTTTAAGAAAAATGATTACCCCTAAAGATAACTGATAATGATGGCTAAAGGCAAGGAGATCTGAGCAAGTTAGCAACATCCATAATTCCCTAAGTAAATTCAGTGGAAAAGCAAATAGAGCTTAGTGCGTCGGGTGGCTAAACAGGCAGCACTTTAGGTGTTGTTTTTTTGGGTCTTTTTGTTGTTTTGTGTTTTTGTTGTTTTAAGTGTAACATTCCCCATTAATTATTTGTTAGTCATTTCCCACTAAAACGAGCGTGATTGATGGTTTTTCCCACACTCAGTAAAGCAGATTTCTGGAGTTGAGTACTGTGTGCTTTTGGTGCAGATGTAACAATTTATATTCCAGAGCTGGTTATTCTTGTGGGTAAGGAGTTGTGGAGTGGATCTCTGCTGCCTCAGTGCTGTGCATTGATAAAGGAATGTTTTGTAGAGAGCAGTGGAGGTTATGTGATGAAAATTGCTGTAGGCATTTGCAACAAGTGAGAGGTGAGAAATCCAACCAGAACAGGCAGGGAATTAGGGCTTGTAAGGGAAAGAAAATGTTCTCATTCTAGAAAGATGTGTTTTATTTCACAGGACTGTGTAGAAATTAGGCCATGGAAAGGATTGTTGAAAAGCTTTTATTTATCCTCCATCATTCCCAATTCCCTGGTGGAGAGCTGATCCCTGTGTGCCTCGCTGTGAGGTTGGGGTCACCCCAGAGCTTGGGCTCACTGCCCTCAGTGCTCCTGTGTGCGTGGCGAGTGTTGCTCTACTTTCCCCACAAAATAATTTTAAAAGGCCCTGAACTTCTGCAGAACCAGAAAAAAATCCCTGCCAGTCCAATTCTTCCTCTGCACCTCGTCCGTCCCCAGGAGTGACTGATGTGCACTCTGGAATCTGGGTGTGAGCTTCCCAATGGAGACAGCTCAAAGTGATTTCAAACAACATCCCTGTGCTTGCTCCAGATCCCTTCTCTCATTTTTAAAAATTACATTGCATGCTGTGCTTTTACCATATATTGTGTACTGATTATCAGAACAAAACTTTATCGATTTTAAGAACTTTTGGAAGAGTGGGCATGTAAAAGAAGGCTTTTTGGGGGGATTGTGTGGTAATTATGGATCTTTTGGGATGGCAGACAGGCTCTCCACTGCTGACTTTCCTGTGTTCCAGCACAGAGGGATTTGGGCTGGTTTTAGAGCCGTTTCTTCGCTTGTCCCCAGCTGTTTGGGTGACAGACAGGGCCCATTCCAGCCAGCACCAGGTGGGATGGATCAGGATCCAAACCAGAGCTGACCTTTGTGACCTGGGGGTGATTTGTGAAGCCTTGTTAAAGCTGGGAATGTGCATTTCTCATGGCTTATAGCAGCATTTCCACTCCCCTTTCTTTTCTAGCTGGGTGCTGACCAACTCTGGTACCCAGGTAGGACACTTGGAAAAGTTAAGATTTTTAAAGGCTGCAAAGGAGCACTCATGGTCAAAGCAGTGCTTAAATCTCAGTTTCTTTGGAGGATTGGTCCTGGCAACATTTCCTTTACGAGTTACTCGGGGATGGAGCAGGGGTTCATTTTGTGGGGAAGGAGATTTCTTAGGTGTTTATAGGGAAGGGAAGACTCCAGGGAGAGCTCAGAGCCCTTCCAGGGCCTAAAGGGGCTCCAGGAGAGCTGGAGAGGGACTGGGGACAAGGCATGGAGGGACAGGACAAGGGGGAGCAGCTTGAAACTGCAGGAGGGTGGATTTAGATCAGATATTGTGAAGAAATTGTTGGCTGTGTGTGGTGAGGCCTTGGCAAGGGTTCAAGGCAAGGCTGGAGCAGTGGAAGGCGAAGGCCCCTGCCCATGGTGAGGTGGGACCAGATGGGATTTTAGGTCCCTGCTGCTGCATACATAGTGTCCCTTTTGAACATTCAGCCCTATCCATTGTTTCTGGGTCTTTTACTGAAGTCGTGTTCATGGCAATGAAAAAGAAAAAATCTTAATGTATGAGGAAAGAGTTGTTTGTAATGGTTGTCAGGAAAATTTGGACATGGTTTCATTTGTTCCTAAACAGCCAGGGGGAAAAAACCCTAAGAGTAAAGGGATTTCAAGGCAGAAGTGATGTCAGATTTCATTGTCAAATTCTTGCTTTGTTAAATCTGGCAGATGTGTGGCTATGGAGAGAATCCCTGGGAGCCCAAGCAGGGCCAGGAACTCCCACACCAGCAGCCACCAGTGCCCAAGTGGGGTGGGACAAACCTTGGAGCCACAACAGAGGGAGAAACAAGGAAGGAGGTTGGATTGTGCCCAGCAAAGGATCTGACACAGCAAACTGATTGAAAAATGCCACAGAAATAGATAGAAATATGTGAAGTGAGGGAGAGCTGCTGTGAGCAATGCAAAAGCTGTTGGGCAATAAAGTAGATGAAAAAGTTCTCATTAGTCCATTTAATGGGACTAATCCCAGAATTTATTTATATATATATATAATTATATATAAATCCATCAGAACAGAGTCCCCGTTGGTTTATTTTAAAATTTTTGTTATTATTAGTGTATGTTTTTTGGTAGAGTTGAAATAGATTTTTCCAGACCATTTTTTTTAAATCAAGGAAGTTTCCTGAAGTATTTTCTCCTCTTCTATATTGCATGCATTTTGCAGAAGCAAGGGAGCTCCTGGAAAACAGCGTCTGATCATCCCATCCTTACGACTCCTGGAGGAATGACTGAGGTTTTCTTCTTCCAGGAGGTTTTAACAAGTTGCAGTCCATCTGCCAGACTTCAGTTGATGACAATTTCTAGATCGTGTCCTACCTCTGAGTTGTTCCTGAAAGTACAAAGTGGCTCCCAAGCCCACAGATTTTTCAAAGGGAGTTCTGGAAAAGTCACCCTGAAATTTCTTTCCTGAGCCAGTCTGTGTTTTCAGACTAACTCTGCTCCTGAATATGAAAATTAGAGCCTTGCTTCTATCACTTAACCAGTAGGTGAGATTTTAGTTAGCACTGAACCAGTTAAAAGAAAAACGAAGTATTTCTTTAACCAACTCTAGCTCCACTCAGGCCTAAATTATTATTTTTTCTTCAGAAACGGGCATTTTAATGTGTCACTTTTCAGTTCCAGCTCAATAAACAACCATTTATTTACAATTTTAAAGCAATCTTCAGCCTAGTCAGGTAAGAATTATTTCAAAAGAATAAAAACATTTTCATTTCCCATCACTGCCAAAAATGAAAAGAACATGAGTTATGAGTCTTGCTGTGTTGTCTTAAGTTGATTACTATGGAATGATTAAAAAACTAGCTGTGCTGTCATAGCAGAGGAGTACATTATAAGTGTAATAACAGTTTAGGGATACAATCCATCAATGCCGTACTTGGGAGAAGAAAAAAAAAGTTGATCTATTTCTTTGGTCATCATTTTCAGCATATTAGATGACAAATAATTGTACGTTCATCAATAACAACAGATTAAAGTTGAAATGATTTATTGCCATTACGCTGAGGGATGATGGAGCGCGGGGTCACTCGAGCAGGGATGGGGGCTGTATTTAATTTTCACGGGTCTCTTGGCAGAAATAATAGACACAAAGGGGGGGAAACCACCTGAAACAAGGTAGATCAAAGTTGGTGACAAGTGATTTGTGGCTTTGTTCTGCGGGAGTGGTGGGGCTGGAGGTGGCAGCGGCTTGGTGATCCTAAAGGTCTTTGCCACCCTTAATGCTCCCGTGATCCCAAACCCCGCGGGCTCTCACAGCCTCCCAAGAAAATCCTCAGTGCCAGTCCTGAGGTCAGGCCGGTTAATAAGGAGAAAATGATCTTGGAACTTCTTTTTGATGTGAAAATTCTTCTATGAAGCGTTTTTATTTACTCTTAAAATAGCAGGGAAGAGAAAACAGCTCCATTTGTCACTTACCCAACCACCTTTAGTGCTCCTGTGAAAAAACAGAGAACTCTCCTTTGGAGAGTAACAGTCAAAAGTTTTAAGCTCAAACTTTGTTATTTTCCTGAAGACTTTCTCTGAACAAACTTTGGGTACAAATCTGACAATAATGCCAGATTTCGATTTGTCAATTCCTGCCCTGCTCCCATGTTTGTTTTTCTGGGCTCAAAACTGGGAGAACATCTCTGTTGCCTTTTACTGCAGAGCTCCCAGTTTCCACCACTCCAAGAAAATCTGTGGAGTGTAGTTCATTTGTGGATATCCCGCATTTGCAAGTTTTTCAAGGAAAATAGTGGGATCCCTGCTGAGCAAAATGTTTGGAGGCCTTAGACAGTGACGCAATTTTCGTGAAACCGAAACTCTGCCTAAAGGAAGATAGGTTTGAAGTCAGCTAAAGTTTAGAATGTTTTCTGCTCTTGTAGTGATTTTAGGGGGAGGCAGCTTTCATTGGCAAGATCAGCGTTAAAGATATTTAAGAATTTTCTCTGCATTTGGAAAACATTTCTCTGTATGATGGAAAACACCACCGAACATAAGGGTGAGAGAAGGGACCAGCAAGAGTCAAGGTCTCTCTCCCTCATAAGCCAATAATGAAAAAAAAAAACCCAAACCTGTTTTGATAACATTTATAAATATGGAGTTCCAAAATGATAATTTTCTTGATGAAATGAGAGAGAGGACAGAGACACCATGTCTTGGTTATACTGAAAAGATGTCACAGCTGGGAAGAAGTAAGGAGCTCTCTGTGTAACCTGTGCTGCCTAAAACTTAGGACAGGAATTAAAAGTACTGCCTCAATTAAAGTGCATTATAAATTCCTTAATTACAAAGTCTCTAAAGGGCTCCAGGATATTTTTTTTTCAGGATATTCATAATCTTGCCGTAATGCTGTTGATATTTTTATGCATAACAGTTGTGAATTCAGCACTGGATGGCTCAGAAGGAATTCTGTAATAACAATAACAATAATTATTTAATGGGCTAAGACATTTTCCTTAACTTAGGAAAATCCATTGCCTGCCTAAATAATCTCTTCCATGGTGTTTGTGGTTTTTAGAGTGGCTCCAGTACATGACAATATCCGGATGACCTGGGGTAGGAGAAATAACCACTTTATTTTGGGGTAGCTATTGAATCCACATGATTTTTCCGTCTAAAACTCCTTGGACATCAATTTTCACTGTGTGTCTCTGGGAGGCACAGGCAGAACCTGCACATTTTTATACCATTAAAAGTTGGAAGGAGTTATTTGCGTCTTTAAAACTACAGAAGTCTCTGGATTTCCCAATCCTTGGAAAAGCCATACCTGCCGAGGAGTTGCCAAGAGCAAGTGACATGAGCAGCAAACCAGTTTTAATTTTCTGTCCAGTCAAATCTTAGCATTTCACACTCAATTCTCCTTCCTCAGTAATCTCAATAATTTCCCACCTTGCTCATGATGAATGTCTTGCCAGTTCTTACTCAGTCCTTCCACTTTACACAACCTAATTAAAGAAAACATTCCATGATTGCCTATTTTTCCTCATGCATGACAACCTATTATTTTTTTCTACCACCTGATTAGGGCTTTATTATCCTTGGATTTAGATTGATTTGCTGGGCACTTTAATAAAACACTGCTTAGTTTGATTTAAAGGGCTACAGGTTTCAGTCACTCATAGAATTACTTTTATAAGTAACTCACATTCCAAGAACTGTGGAGTGTCCATGAAAAGGGGATTTGAGCCTGAAAAAAATGAGGATCACAGGTGGTTTTCCAGTTGTGTGTGTTGTTAATATTCTTGTTGTAAGCAGTCAGGAGAGGATGTTTTGCAATATAATTTGTCAAGAGTGATAAATCTGTTTCATCATTTCTGTCAAGAATGGATCCTGTGTATTAAAACTACCATAAATATTTTCTCAAGATAAACCAAAAGTTTCATATGATTAAATAATAATACGTTTATGATGACAAATTGCATTTACTGTGTGTTATCTGAAATGCAAGACAAAATTAGGTAGTTAAAGTTCAAATGGATGGAGATCAGTTTTGATTTAAAATCAAAGGAATTTTATTAAGCAAATGAGATTTTCGTCATTATTTTGTTATATCTACCAGTCTCTTCTTTCAGAAATATTACTTATGAGCTTAGATAATGATTTTTTTAAAAAAACACCACAAGTGAGCTTATTTTACAGCAAACTGTAGCCTAGTGGAAAAGTTCAGGAGTAGTTAAATCCATGCTTATTCCTGTCACTTTGCTGATGGGTTCCAGTGTTAGGAAGGTGAGGAGTGGCCCACAGGCTGCTGTCCCCCCTCAGAGCAGTGATGCTTTGGGGTCTTATTTGATTATTTTTCATCATTTGGGCTTTTTTTTTTCCCAGAGCACTTTCTGGTGACTGAAGTTGCAGCTCTGTTTCCTGAGGCTCCTTACCCAGATACAGATGTGGAGAAACTTGTGGGGAGCACAGCAGAGTTTTTCCCTCCAAAGGTTCAGTGCAACAAAGCAGAGTTTGCGTGGTGAATCTTGGCTTTGTAAATGTGATTGCTTCATCTTTTTCTGCAGTTGGGGTTTTTTGGAGTTTTTTTGTTTGTTTGGTTGTTTTTTTTTTTTGGGAGGGGGGGTTGTTTCTTTTTCCTCCTGGATGTTTTACTTGAATGGAAGGAAAATTTCCTGGTTAAAAATGTCAGTAGGGTAGCTGGCACCAAATCCTCAAGGTTTAGGGTTTTCTTCAGCCTGTAGGAGATGTGCAGTGCAGGACGCTTTGGATTTGGAGCCTGGTCCACTTGGTGGCTTCACCTGGAGCAATGTCCCACTCTGCTCCAGAATAAGGACATGGAACTGCTGGAGTGGATCCACAGGAGGTCAGGGAGCTGCTCCAGGGCTGGAGCCAGGCTGGGAGAGCTGGAGGTGCTCACCTGGAGAAGGGAAGGATCCAGGGAGAGCTCAGAGCAATGCCAGGGCCTGAAGGGGCTCCAGGAGAGCTGGAGAGGGACTGGGGACAAGGCCTGGAGGGACAGGACACAGGGAATGGATCCCACTGCCAGAGGGCAGGGATGGATGGGATATCAGGAAGGAATTGTTCCCTGTGAGGGTGAGGTGATCCTCGCAGAGGTTTCCCAGAGAAATATTGGGATATTGGGAGGAAATCCTGGCTGGGAGGGAGATGAGGCCCTGGCACAGGGTGCCCAGAGCAGCTGTGGCTGCCCCTGGATCCCTGACAGTGCCCAAGGCCAGGCTGGATGAGACTTAAAGCGACCTGGGACAGTGGGAGGTGTCCCTGTCCATGGCAGAGGTGGGATGGGATGAAGTTTAAGGTCCCTTCCATCCCAACCTCCTCTCTGATTCCATGTGTAATTAATTTAGGCCTGGCTTTATATCCTGCTCTGTGGGAACTTAGCTGTTTGACACGTAAAGGTTTTTTTTTTTTATTACCAAATTAGTGATTATTCGTTCATGATGAGTTTTTTGCTGCCAAGCAGGTGCCACATGGATGTGTGTGTGAAGCTGTGCCAGGCTGAGGGGCACCCTGGTCTCCAAAGCTCCTTTGTCCCAAGCTCAGATGTGCCACTCCAGCAGTGCTGCCACAACTGCAGGTGGACAACTCCTCCTTGAGTTGTGGAAAATCTCAGATCCACCGCAGCATTCAGGAACTTGCTCAAAGGGAATCATGTGAAAACCTCATTTTGCAGTGAAATTGCTTCATCTTCCTGGTGTGGGATTGCTCCAGCAATGGAACACCCATTTCTTACTGGAAAATGAGACAAAAGAAACTTGAGTCCCTTTTTCCATGAGGCATAAAATCCTGGAGGAGCCAGGTGTGTGTGCATGTACCTTACACTCCTGCTCATCCCAGTAAATCACTTCATACAATTAGTCATATGCTTAAATTTAATCACTTTTGCAGCTGGAGAATTGAAAGAGCTTCCTTGAAGGGGAAATAATTTTTTTTTTTTCCTGTGGCCAACTGATTTCCCTGGATTTTGAGTTCTTGGAGGAGTGGAGGAGAAGGGGGTTGTGTTTGCATGGAGGCATCTGCAGAGACAATTACAATGAAAATAAACAAAAGGATCACATAAAAGCCAAGTTGGAGTGCTGAAGAGACTTAATGGCTATAAACTGGTAGCTATTAGCTTCTAATTACTTGCAAATAATTACTGAATAGAATAGTAAATGTTATTAGCTTACTTTAATATTCAACATAAAACATTGCTTCCAACAATAATTCACTGTTTCTTCAGCTTTAATATAAGCACATGTAAAACTGGGCTGCTTCATAAACATTTGTAATAAATCAAATTATTCTGAGGGTTCTATGGAGGAGACCTGTACACTGTAGGGCAGTGGAATTATTAAGATGGTGGGAAAGACCTCCAAGTTCATATTCCATGCTTGTATTGTAGTTAAAATCCTCATCCATTTAGTGTAGAAGCAGATTTGGGTACTAAAAGACAAATCAAAACCCCCACACCAAGAGGAAAAATAGGAGTTGGATGTGTAACTGTGGTTCTGATTTCCAGATATAGAGACCTAATTTATATTCTAATAATATTAGAATGATCTTCATTATTCATTCATTATATTAATTCTTGTATTCATCATCATCTTTGGAGAGTTTTTACATATCTCTGCCCTCTGCAACTGATTTGAGACCCCATTTTTTCCCTGAAGAAAAAGAGTTTGTGGTTTGAAGAATTGAGAATAAAAGCCTGCTATAGTTCAGGGGGTAATATGCAGAAAAATTTGTGAAGTCCCCAAAGGAGTGTTCTGTTTATAAGAGCTGTTAGTTGTAAATTTACGTCTTATTCCTTTGCCAAGGGTGTTTTGCTGTAGATTAGAAGATATTTGATAAATAATGATGGACAAGACTTTGAGAGGTTGGCACTGAATTTGTGTAGGGCAAGAGGGGCCCATCAGGCATCCCCCTTAGGGTGCTGTGTGTGTGTAGCTGTGCATGGTCATTCCTACACCTCCAATCCTGAAATTCCATTTTCTGTCCATGCTGGAGGGTGGAACAGGGCAGGGAGACAAGAGGGGTTCAGAGCTCAGTGCCAGCTCTCCCAAACCTGGCCCTTTCTGCAACTCTCCTGCCTTCATCTGCTCTTCTGGGACTTGCTCTTGGAGGGGGAATGGGGAACTCTTTGCTTTTCTGTCTGCAGTAGTGGAGCTTTCCTGACGTGTACAATTCCCAACTTTTTGTTCTTTGGAAGTTGCTGAGGTGCCTCAGTCAGCACAGCTGCGGCACCCACGGGTGATCCGGGAGGGGAATCAACTGGATCTCACATTTCTTTTAATCATTTGTTTGGTTTTTTTTTTTTTTTTTCCATGTAATTCCAACCTGCTCAGGGAAGTGTGTGGCAAGCAGGAGTCAGAGCATGAGGACAATCATGATGAGATCAGGATCTGCCATTCCCTCAGAGCCCAAGTCATTCCTATTCCTTTATTCCTTTGAACATCCAGAGAATTAGAGAATTACTACTCCGTTGGTTTTTTTTTTTTTTTTTAAGTATGGTTTGTCATTGAAAAAACTCCAAACTCCCCTCCCCCTATTTGGGAAGGTTCTCGTGGCAGCCAGATTCTGGCCTCTGTGGTTATTTTAAAAGTGGGCAGATCGAAAATCTACATTTAAATTTCATATATTGTATATTCATAACCCAGTCCTTCCTTCAACGCCGGGTAAATGCAACGTTTCAGTGCTGCACCATTTTTAAACTTCATCGTTGAAGATAATCACCCCAAAACATAATAACAACATCATCCAAGTACAAGAAAATATGTTTGAAATGTCCTTTTTTTTTTTATTGTACCATAAGATAGCGCTTCCAAAATCCCAAACTGAATTGCTTTTCAGCAGATAAGCATCAAAAACTACATTTCCTGCTTTCGGGGAAGGTGCAATAAGGTGCTCTATCAGTGTAATAGTTCCCAATGATATGCTCTAGTAGTATTTTGATGAATTACATGATTATAGCTAAAATGAACACTTTCATCATGCCTGAATTAATAATGGTGGTATGATTTGGCAAGTACTCCTGCGGTGTTCTTTAACTCATCACTTCAGAAGACAGAGTTTCCGAGCCCATCCTTTGTCTCGGGGAAGCGCAGGGATCCTTCACTGCTGAAAACACAGGGAGCAGGAGAAATGTGACAGCTTTAAAAGGGGAAAGGAAACTGATGCTCACTTACCTTGCCAAGATCATTGTGACTCAATCGCTGCATTTTTCACTGCCTTGTTCCTGTGTCTGAGGCACCTTTGGCTGTGTCAAAACAGAAAAAGTCAGGGTTTTTTGTTTTTTTGTGAGAACAGGTTTGTGAGTTTTATTGCAAATATTTGTTGTAGGAAGGTGGGGGTTGGACTCTTCTCCCAGGTGGCCAGGGGCAAGAAAAGAGGATTTGTACCTCAAGCTGCACGAGGGGAGGCCCAGCTTGGGCATCAGGAGGAATTTCGTCACTGAAAGGGTTGTTAAACGCAGGAATGTGCTGCCCAGGGAGGTTTGGCAGTCCCCACTCCTGGAGGTGTCCTGGGGATGACTGGATGTGGCACTCAGTGCTCTGGGCTGGGGACAACGTGGGGACCGGTCTCAGGTTGGACTCGATGATCCTGGAGGGCTTTTCCAACCCAAATGACTCCATGACTCTGTAAAATGCTCTGTTTCCAAATGACTTTACGGTCTTATGAAAATATAATTTTCTCTTAAATCCCTGGGGTTTACTGTAGAACTTGGGTGATCAGGGGTGTTCCTTTCTGTGTGTTCCATGTCAGAATTATTTGACTGTACCCTCACCAGTCCATGGATTGGTGTCACTGTTCCAGAGCTCCTTGGAGGGGTCCAACCACGTCCATAAAAACTTCCTGCACTGAGGATTCCATAATTTTGTGCAGCTGTTCACAGCATTGAGGAAAACCTGCTCTGCTGTTGCTGTCACAAAATCATTTGTCTGGCAATAAATGAAGGCTCTCAATCTTTACAGCTGTCATCTAATCCCTTTAATGAACATTAATTTCACTGGAAATAGTAAGAATAATAACCAACCTGCTGTAGAGAAGGAATGTAAACTTTTGCAGGCTATTGTAAAAAAATGCTGATGCACAATGCAACATGAACATCTGGAGCAGATGTGTCTGTAATTATGACCCACTTGATGATTATTCTGTGTTCACTGGCCTTTGCTGGGACCTGTGATGCTGCAGCCCTGTGCTGGGGCACTGCACTGGAAGACAGGACTGGCTGGGGCAAGAATTTCCTTTTTTTCCTTTTCCTGAGTGCTTTCTGTCCCTGGAATTTTTGCTCTTGGTTAATTATTATCCTCTCTGTTTGTGTGAAGTAGTAATTTTATGCCGTGAAATGTCTCAGGGTTGCTGGTGCAGAAAGTCAAGGGAACACAAGCAGTGTTTGTGAAGCCAAGCTGCAGGAAAAGTAATATTTGGAGCAAATGGCATTACAAGACTTAAGGCATGAGGCTATCATGGAATGGTTTGGATTGGATTGGAAGGGACCTTAAAGATCATCCAGCCCCACCCCTGCCATGGCAGGGACAATTTCCACTGCCAGTGGCTGATCCAGCCTGGCTTGGGACACTTCCAGGGATCCAGGGGCAGCCACAGCTGCTCTGGGAAATCCATTCCAGCCCCTCCCCACTCTCACAGGGAAGAATTCCTTCCCAACATCCAGGCAGATCACCTCAAATGGGAGCAGAGGGAGATCATCTCAAGAGAACTTTTTCTACCTTTCCTCTAGAGCAGTTCAAAATCTCAGTGCAGGATTCTTCTCCTGGAGTAGGTAGGTGGGAAATACCATGCTAACTGCACAATCACACTTGTATCCACCCAAACTAACTGTTTTTTAAGGTTTTGGTGCACAATATATTATATTTTTGGCACTCTAGCACTGTGAAATCTGTTAATAGCCTGCATGTAGAGACACAGCCCCTGTTTAGCCGCTGTTATAAGGAAACAAATTGTAATTCTTAATTGAATTCTCCTATGGAACGACCAGCAATATAAATTACAGTGTCATTGGGATAAGATGGGGCAAAGCCCTTTTTACAAGCCTCAAGATGATAATTTATAAATAAAGTAAAACCAAGAAGCCTTAACAAAAAATCCCTTCGGAATCTGACATTAATAGCCTTTACTTTTAATCTGATACAATAAATCTTGCAGCCATGTATCCAGAACAGAAATAACAGAAACCAGGCCAAGCTGGAGGAGATACGGGGGAGTTGAAGAGAAACATTCTCTTTCTTTAATTAAAAATATATAGTGATTTTCTGGCATTCCAGAGTCAAAAAGTCATTGCTGCCAATTGCTTTGCTCCAAAGAGAGGATTTTTGGTTGGATTCTTTGCCTAAAGTCTCCCAGGTCCACATGTGCTTTGGAATTTTCAATATTCATTTTGCAGAGTTTGTGTTCTGGCCCCACTGCTGTAATTGCACAAGAATCTCAAATTTTCAGCTGCCTCGTGAGCTGCAGTGGTTTAAAAGGAAATATGAATATTCAATATCAATTATTTTTATAATATTTCTACTTTTTCAGAGGGTTTTTTTTTATTGTTGCAAGGATACTTCAGAAATGTGTCCAGAGAGAGGATACAGTAAATGGTGACCAAGAGGAGAGTGCAAAGTGTGGTGCCCTGTGGCATTTCTCCCAAAGAATTAAACAACTTTATCCATTCCATCTGTCACACATCATTGATGAGAACTAGAGAGTTTCATGGTCTCTAGGTGTTGCCAGCACTCTACATTCGAAGGTATTTATTTAGAAATTAGAAAAAAAATGGAAAAATCTAAAATTGTGACAAAAATCTGCACGTATTTACCTCTTTATTTGTCTCCTTCAAGGATGTCACTAAGAATATTGAGATTGGGAGTGATTTGCTCCACAGAGATCAGGGCCTGGGTTTAAATTTTTTTTTTTTTTTTTTTCAGAGACCAGCAGCATTTTTTCCAATCTTGTTGGTTTTTTTTTTTTTTTTTAAGTAAACTTAACTTTATTAAAGAGAAATTCTACCTTCTTTTTAGGGTTTCTCTTTATTCTAAATGGTATGAAAAAGCACGGAGTATGTACAGATTTCCAGTGTAAATGGTAAGAAAAAGCACAGAGCAGGCACAGATTTCCACAGTCTTTCCAGGTTTGCCAAGGTTTTTTGTGGATAATTTTTAAATAACAGCAACAGAAAAGTGGCACAGTCTCAAGTCTGCTCCTAAACCAGAGCAAACTGAGAAACCCACAAAACAAACGGCTGCATTCTGGAATGTGAAAACATCTGACAAAAATCATATGAACTGAAGAATAAGTGTTGAAAAAAAGAGAAATTGCCCATTTTTCCAGCAGTGCCAGGGGCGTGCATCACCCTCTTGTCAGGCCCTGGGTTGGAATTGCCCGTGGATCTCAAAAATCAGCCCAGTCCTTGAGCCATGGGCTGTGTCAGGGCACACACAGACCCATCCTAAAAATTTTCTGATTTTTAGCTCAGGCAGATGCAGCTCATCCCCAAATATTTCTCAGGACACAACTCATCACCACCTTGTCTGAAATCTGGACATTTCCCGTGTGCTGCATCTGATGGTGATCGTTTTGTTTTAAAAGCAGTGCAAGCAATAATCTGAAGCTCCCTTATGAGGCCTGCATAAAATGCTGTCTAACAACCAAGTACAGTAAATTAAACATGATACTCATTACATAAATACAATTATATTTATCAGCCTTTTATAACCACACAAAGCATTTACCAGTAAGAGTTATTTTGGAGTAGATAATTCCCAATTAACTTTTACTACTTTATTTTTGCTAATTTAGTTAGAGTTAATTTTTCAAATAAAATAATAATAAAAAAAAGCTGTATCAAATGGCATCTCTAACTATTACACTGGAGATGAGATATAATTAAAATGTTATGTATATGGAATTGTAGCTGATGGGAACCTCAGCTTAAACTCTTATTTTTGTCTTTATTTGATTATTGCCTGCTCTGCACAGAGAAGATGATTGAATTGCAAGATGGCTGGGTGCCCACAGTGCCAGGATTTGGAGAGGGAAGGGAAAAGCTTGGAAGGAAAATTACCTGGAAATTGAAACAGGTCAAGACATGACCTTAAACGTGCTGAGGAGTCCTATGAAAGCCCTTTTCCAGTCCTGCCATTTTTTTCCTGTGGTCTGTGGAGTTGGGAATCTTGGAATTCCGCAGCTCTGTGGTGAGGATGGCAGTGGTGTGGAGGTGCCTTTCTGCTCTGTGGGGTTGGTGGAACTCATGGGTGAATTATTCACCTGTTAATGAATTTATTCACCTGTTAATAACCCTTGTGACTCCACTGCCCAGTTTGTCCCCAAACCGAGCATCACCCAAAGCTTGAGATGTTCGCTCTACACCAGGGAATGTCCTCGTGTCTCAGCCCAGCTCGGTGAAGGCTCTGTCTAAAACCTAAAGTTATAGACTAAAAGGCCTTTTAGGCCTAAAGCCACCAAAACCCAAAGTCCCATCACTTGGGTGAGGTGTCCTTTGCAGTTTTTCATGCACTTCACAGTTCCTTGGCTTCCCAAGGCCAGTGGTGAGTGACAGAGTCTCTCTTGGCATGAGGAATACTCAGGGAATCCCTTGACTCTGTAATTTTGCCCTTTTTAAAGAAATCCTTCAAGGTGAAAGGAGGGACAAGGCTGTGAAGCTTTCCTACGTACATTTTGCTTTCCTGGTTTTCACTTTGCCTTGAAACACAAGGCTTGAAAGCAGCTGGAACTGAGGCTGTTGGATTTATCCATCGGAATCCTGCTGGAGACAGAATCTGTGTTCATTTCCCTGTCCCTAAACCAGGAGTAGTCCCAGTGTCCTCCCAAAGAATCCAGCCCTGGCAGGGTGGAATGTGCTGAGGGCTGTTTGCCACTTGTGTGACTTCACAGATCCCAGCTGAGGGCTTGGCTCAGGCTCTGGGGGGGTCTGCATGCCTCGAAATGTCAGGAAAATGTGATTTCCACAGGGAGAGGAGCGCTGGGGACACTCGGGCTGTCCTTAAACTGAACTTCTCCTTCCCCATTTCGTCTGGCACCGCTAATTAAAACACACAAGCAAGGTTGCTAATTGTGCTCAGGACAGCGTGGTTGGGAGATGAAGGAGATGCAAGCTCGGAGCCAGGAATTAATGCGTTCCAGGCGGGAAGGGGGGCCTGGCTGGCGGGAAAGATCAGCTCCTTCTGAGGGCGAGGACAGGCACAGCCCTACTGTTCATTACTTTGGATGTGTCACATTTGCCAGGGTGACAAGATGTATTATGGACGAGGAGTTTTGCAGATGGAGAGAAATATCTGTGGAAGTTGTTTATTTGATTTTTTTTCAATATTTTTATTTTGTGTTTTTTTTTTTTCCCCTTTTCCGCACTACCCTGCCCAACCTTGGGATAATGGAATTATTTTATGCCTTTTGCACTATCATCAGGCTTTGGATGGCTGCACAAAGGCCACTGGCAACAGAATAAGATGGCTGTAAAAAAATGCAAAAAATTGGGATGGGGTAAAAAAAAAAAAGGTACATCCAATAACTTGCCCTTAAATTTAAAAGGAACTAAATGAGGAACTTCTGGACAATTTATCTTGCTGTTTACAGATAACAAGTCACTTTGTTTTTATGTGCTCAGTCTAGTATTCCATAATTTATTTGAAAGAAGATGAGAAATAATGTAGATAAATGATGAAGTGTCAGGGTCTGACGCTCTTAAATGAAGCTATTATGGTCAAAGAGAAAACGTAAAACCTGCGGCTCATTATGAGAGCGTTCTACTTGTCAGTTAAGTGAAAAGGCCTGGAATGATTTCCAGTTTATTTGTCATTGCAGTTATTAAAGCTGTCTTTTTGGTGCCATGAAAATGAATTGAAGACTTTATTCGAAGTAAATTTGTACTAAAGCTTTCAGATGTATCTTATGTGAGTTCAGTGAGGCAAGAAAACAGCTTAAAAGCTGAAATATTACAAGAAGGCAACTACTGAAGTCCTGAAACATGCAAGAATATAAAGTCTGAGGAAGTTACACAAATAAATGAAGTATCTCATCTCTTGGGAAATAAAGCTTAGTTTGACTATATTGTACACTTAGACAAAGAAATCAGCCCTTGTTAGTGGCAGCAAAATATTGTCTTTCACAGCCTTGTGCCTGGTGCTTACTTTTATATCAAGCTATTAATTTTGGGACCAGATGATCAGAGAAGTGGGGATTGTCTGTTCCAGGGCACCTTTAGAAATGCAAGCTCAGAGTCAAAGAGGAGATGGGGTGTCCATGGCAACATGAGGCTTTTTATGGCCATCCTTTATGGAGAGGCTCTGCCATCTCAGGGGGCTTCTCAAACCCTGAGGGTGCTCTGGGCCCAGCGTGGCTTAAGAGCAGGGTGAGCCAGGGGAGATAATGGGGTTGGGGAGACCCACCCAGGGGAGCCCCTCTCCCTGACTGAGCAACCAAAGCATCACATCTGAGTTCCTGGGGCGGGAGGTACCACTGACATTTTTATTCCTCTGCAAACAGTTTTAAAATACTTGAACCTTGTGCAGCTGGAGGGTCACAGTGAAATGTTAGACTGAAACCCAGCCAGCCCTGCCACTGAGGTGGTCACTGACGCTCCTTTTATTGCCATCCCCTGTTAAGATTGCTCCCGCTTAACTGTAAATCCCCAGTTTTTGTGGAGAAGATTGATAGGTTTATTTTATTTCGTTCTGTTCCTCTGGATTTCCTTTTCCAGCAGTCATGTTCCCCGCTACCGCTTCATATTTGCCAAGACAAATTAGTGCAGTTTTGCTGGGCTTGGACTGTCCAAAAGGAAATTAAGAGTCTTTTTTTATTTGAAATTGAAAGCTGTAGGAGCACTAAACTGAATGCTTAACTCCAAGCTCCAGCAGTCTTAGAGCAGTATAGTTGACACTTTATTGCAGATATTACAAATGTTATGACATGTCTTCAGGGTCAAGTTAAAAACAAAAAGGGTTCCACATTCTCATCAGAAGTAATCTGTCAGTTTTGTCATCAGATATTATAGCAGCCCTCAGTAGTAGTGTCACAGTCAAGGGTTTATCAGGCTCGGTGGTAGATGTGTACATACTCCGATTTCCAGGGGTTTATATCTGCAATAAAAATTCCCTCCAGGCTCAAACTTGGCATTCATAGCCCAAAGGGATTTTTTTAATTAAAAAAAAGTATCAGTGAAGGTTTTTCCTGAACGATAAGAGCACACAAAACCCAAATCTATTCTGCATTTTAAAAATACTTTAAATCTTTTAAACTGGCAGACTTCAAATATTTAAGCAGCCAACTCTCTTTACATAAGAGACCATTAAAAAGGACATCCCAGGAAGGGGATAGGTGGCAGAGCAGACAAGTGCTTTGTGCTCATCACGAGTTTAAGTGTTGAGCATTTGATGAGATGTATAATTAGCCACACATTTCTAAAGCTCTTGGTGTCTCTCTCTCCATTGAAACTGTGCATGAGGGAATTAGGATGTCTGAGGCACAAATATAAATCACTTCTCACTCGCCACCCCCTGACAGGGTCCTGCAGGATGGGGCTGATACGGTGTAAGCTGCGCGGATCGAGGCAGCCCCTCTGACACCCATACAGCTGCTCCCTGGAGAAGCACAGGACTTCATTGCCTGCAGCTTTTCTCCTGTTTCCTTCATGGGAGCAACCAAAACATTCCCAGCCACGGCAGGGATATTAGCACAGACGGAAATGCCCGTGCAAATTTGGTTTAAGATTTTTGACCTGGAGTGCTTGTTTGTTGCTTGATGACATTGTGGGGTTTCTCTTTGAAAAATTAAGAGCAATGTATTTGATGCAGAGATATTTGTGCTAAAACAGGATGAAACACCATTTCTTATCTCTTTAGAAAGTCCATCTTTGCTCAGAGAGTGGTGAAGCCCTGGCACAGGGTCCCTGAGAGTGTCCAAGGGCCAGGGTGGCCAGGGCTTGGAGCACCTTGGGCAGTGGAGGGTGTCCCGGCCATGGCGTGAGGTGGAATGGGATGGTCTTTAACCTTCAACCCAAACCATTCTGGGATTCCATGATTTCAGCCTTCACTTGGATCCCCAGCCCAGACTTTCTGTGCAAATGCTTTATGTGACAGAGTGTGAAGTGCTGCAGGTCCCACCTGGTTTTATTTGTAATCCATGGCTCAGGGATAACAAACAGGGTGTGTTAGAGTCGCCAGGGTTCCCCATGAAATCCCAGAAAAGCAGCAGAGAACAAACTCTGCTATGTAGCAGGAAAGAGGGGAACCTGGCTGTGGTGCATGTTTTCAGCTTTCATGCTGTAATTTGTCTTCCTAGGGGAAAATGGAGGAATGTGAAGAAAGAAAACCAGCCGTGGGCAGGGTCACTGCCATGTCCAGGGGGAAATTGTCCTCAGAGGAACCTGAGGAGCATGCTCCTCTAGTGCTCTTGTGGACACACTGCAAAGATTTTCCACTGGAAAATTGAATGGACTTCTAAGATGCTCCCTATTTTCCCTGTCTGAATTCTCCACATGGAAATTCAGGTTGAGTTGGCACCGTCCCTTTGCCACCAGGAACTGCTCCTGGGAGTCACCAAAAGACTGCCAGGAAATGAGATTGGTGCCCAGCATATTCTCATTTGGGAGTGCTTTATTGCATATTTTAATATTTATTATTTTCTTTATCTCTGAAGGTCGTCAACCTCCTCCACAAATTGGATTTATCCCCCTGTCCAGAATCCCAGGAGCCTTTGTGGGCACTGGATGTGGGTGAGCAGAGTTTGGTATATTTTCACTGACCACTGTAACCTATTCCTACCTGCCCCGTGGCACAAATTCCCCTGATCTTGGGTGGCAGCTGCCTACTTACTGCTGTTGGATCCCTGGAAACGCCAAATATTCCCTAAATCTGCTCTATCAGTCAGACCAAGACTGATAATGACAGGTTTGATGCCCTGCACTGAGCCATGAGACTGATGAGATGGAAGAAAGAAGAATTGTCTCGAGGGAGGCAAATGGTTTCAGTAAAGGGCCATAAATGCAAATTTAAGTACTCTTTCTAGTAATGCTGGTCTATTATTACAGCCTAAAGGAAGTTCATTTAATTAATAATTAAGCCCTTCAAGTTACTCTTACCCTGAATTTTAGTGTCAGGAATGGCCAGGAATTTATTTTATGATGCAGCTGCGAGGGAGAAGTGACAACAGCATCAAAAAGGTGAAAAATTTGCCAAAATCATACGCAAAAAGAAAAACCAAACCTAGAATAATATACCAAAAATACTTAAGTCACACACCAAAAAATACCAAAATCCTGTGTTTTGGGAAGTCTCAGCAAGTCCAGTATGCTGATTAGAGACAGAGAGAAAAAGCAAAGACCTCATTAGAAGATCAAACAGCCACCACAGTTCCTCTTTGCTTTAATGGGACAGCACAGAGTTGATAATTGTATTTCAGAGAAATTCCCTGCCTACCAAACTCCTGACAGCTCCAGGTGATCTTTGGCAGGCTTTCCAATGCCACAAATTCCACGTGCTGCAATGAGAATTAAATCCCAGGTTCTCCCTGCCCAGTGGGTGCCACCCATGGAATGTTCTGGATCAGCATCCTGGATCCACCTGGGGCACTGCCTTCTCTGCAAATGGTTTTCCTGTGCTCTGGGCAAAGTTTATCCCATTCCTGCTGCTTTTTCCAAGCTTTAGTGGTGATGGTTTTCCCTCTGGGAATATCAGGATCACAACCCATAGAAGCATCAGTAAAGCACTTTGGATTTTCTGCTACAGAAATTCAAAATTTTGTTGATGGTATATTTTTTTTTTCTCAGATTTTCTTTTCTTTCTAACAGTTTTAGTGGTTAGGAATGACTTGGTATTGTGCCCTGTTTTCTCCATGCTCCTGTTTTCTCCTCCTGCGTTATCTGGGGGTCGTAGTTCACAACTTTATTCAGTTTTCTCTTTAATCCCTGATTGAACTTGGCTCAAAATCTCTTTGTGTATTTACCCCATGTGACTCACACAGCAATTCTGTCTCACATCTCTGTGTAGGGGTAAACAGTTGTGTCTTCGTCATGCAGAAAGGAGAAAAGATATTAATTCATATTATTAATTGGAATGTAGTAATTTCTGAGGCTGATTGCTTTCTCCCCATCTGGGTGAATATTTTGGAGCATAAACGCAACCCTCTTTTTGAGGAAAAATATTCACATATTCTATAACTCACAGCAATTAATAAATTATAAAACATTTTTATTATTGCAACAAATATAAGCTCGGAAAGATTAATAAAATTTGTATTTTCCAGGCCTTTTTTGCTGGATGGGGCTGTTAAAATCTGAGTTTGGGGAGCTCAGAACCAACCCTTGCTGCCGTGCTCTCTGATTTATCCAAGGAATGGAAGATTTGGGTTGAGTTCTCATGAGCTGTGAGACCATGAGCAGTCTGACTGCACAAAATTAACAACCCACATGCTCGGGGTCAGGGTCAAGGAGAGTTTATTTTATTCCATGATATCATCACAGAAAGGACATAAGAAATTTTTTTTAATTTTTTTTTTTTTTTAGCCCATGTAGGTGAAGAAAAGCAGAGTCGAAGCAGAGTTGTTGTATAAGAGGAAAATGATGCAGTAATTCAGAATTATCCAATGATTCAGAATGATCCAATAACTCAGAATAAAGGAATAAAAATATGAGTAGAATCATAGGATATCCTGAGTTGGAAGATAAGGCTGCCTCTCAAGGATCATGAAAGTCCAACTCCTGACCCTGCACAAGGCAGTCCCAAGAATTCCACCAACAGTAAGTTCTAATAACTCTAATAAATTGTGATTGCATAATTTGGAGGGTTTTCCTACCAAAATACTCAAGGGGAAAATATTCTGGATCCTACTCTTTATTAGATATTCCTTAGTGTTGGCTTTTTTGGGGGGGCTTTGAACACCATGGGGTGGTTTTTGGAGAAGGGTGAGGAAGCCGCTCCTTCCCAGGATCATCTCCCTGTCTGGTCATTCTCAAACACCCCTTCTGGTCCAGCCTTTCTCACCAGTTCCATTGCCTGTGTGCACAGGCATCGTTCAAAATAGAACGAAAAGTGCTATTTAAGAATTTCTTACCTTTATGAGCTTGACATTCTTCTCTAGAACCTTTCTTAGCACTGAAAAAGTAATTAGTGAAATGGGCAGTATGGTCTCATATCTGTGTCCCTGTGAAGTGTTTTTAGGATGTAAAATACAATATTTTTTTAGAACTTTGGAAAGCCCTGAGATGGAATTTGAAACTAATTTTCAAGGCAAAATTTAAAGACAGGGCACTTTTAAAATTTTGTTTTCTTACGACAACATTTCCATGGAAAAGGGGATTTGCATGGTGCAAATATGCAGGTAATATTGTGAGGCAGATAATGATGCCTGGGAAGGCTGACCTGGAAACAGAGACCAGGGGGAATAAAAGGATAAAAGGGATTTATTGAAAGGATCCAGCTTGGGCAGGGCAGGAACCCCTTGGGGCTGCACCCAAGTCAAACCCACAAATGGGCACAAAATGGATCCCGGGCACGAGGCCTCACACTTTGATAGGTTTGGGTCCATCAGCAGATTGGAGTGAATTGTCCAATTCCAGCTGCAGGTGATGAAGCTCCATCCTCCTTGTTTCCTCTCTTCCTTCACTGTTGTTTCCACTCTTGGGGCTAAAATTTGTTCTTGGTGCCCAGCTGGAAAGGAATTTTTTTGTCTCCCTGCTCTGTGCAGAGAGCTCCCCAGCCCTTCATATGAGCCCAGAACTGCACACTGAACCAGCACAGAATGTGAAAAATAGAAAAGCTAAAACTTGAGGCGTCAATAAAGGATCTAATTAGTGACTTAGTGTAAAAATTATTTGTTATTTCAGTGCCCTGAGTGGAGCCTCAGTGGCGCTGGCTGCCCTAAAAAATGCCAAATTAATGGGCTGAACCCCAGTAAAAACCAGATCCAGAGGTGTCCAACTCCTGATGACGGGAAGGAGCGAAAGATAAAAACCGGTGACATTTGACTGCTGCTGATTTATCTCCAATTCAGGCTGCTTAACTTAACTTAACTTGACCACAGCCGGAGTATTTGCTCAAGCCCTGAGCTGACAAGAACAGAGCACAAGCCGTTATTCCTGCTGGAGAGTCGTGGGGTTGAGCCATCCATCCTGCAATTCCTTGAATTCCCAAAGCTTTTCAGGCGGCTTCCTCAAGGCCAGCGCTCCTGTCTGAGGCGCTGCTGACAGATGGGATACAACGTGTCGTGTGATGGATAATGCCGGAGCCGCGGCGCTTAATCCTTCTAATACTAATAGCAGCATTATCATCGAGATTTATGAGAATGTCAGTTCCAAGTTCCCAGTTCCATTCATGGGTTTTTAAAACTTCAGCTGCAAAAAACACGCATCCATCCCATTAATTCTAATTATCATGGTTCATCTTCTCAGCGGTTTTGTACTCCGGAACCTTTCAGTGCAAATTAACGTACCAAAAAAGTGTATTAATTAATATTTGTAGCTTTTAATTTCTGCGAGAGTGTTGTCTGGAAGCAGCTGGCAGTACAGGGCCACTGCTATTGAATCTTTGCCAAACAAGTGCAGATGTAATTTTGTTATCTCTTGCTTAGTCATTTACGCAAATTAATTTGAACAATTAGCCTTTTACTGGTCCTTCATGAATCATGCAAAAGGGATCTGCCAAAAAATTGCTACTTGACAGAAAAGAATTGGTTAAGGTTGTAAATCTTCCAAAAAGGTATTACTGTGTTTGGGATAAAGGAGAACTTCAGGAACAGTCTCAGTGGTTTTATTTTTCCTTTGTATACCTTATCTATTCCACTTATTGCTGGGGAACAAAAATTCTGAAAGAAGAGTAAACAGCAGAAATTTGGGAACTTTTGGATGAATACCACAAGAAGTGAAGTTCCTTGCCTGGGTGTTGCCTTGACTTCACTGCCTGCAGAGCTATGTTGATGTTCTGCAGAGAAGAGGTTGGTGCTGAGGTCACTATATAAAGAACAGATTCGCTCATTATTTGAAAAAACACCCAAATCTTTCATTTCTTTGGCCATCAGTGTAAAGGAAGTCTGTTACCTCACTCACATGTATCTCCTCTAAGTAAAAGAGGCTTCCACATAAGAGCTCAAACTTTTTTTTAGCTAATGTGAAGAATCTCAGCTCCTCTGTGGAGGCCGGGTTTGAGTGACAAGAAACTCAGATGTTTCATTGCTCTTTTCTTAAATATCAAACTGATTTTCACCAGATAATCAAACTTACCAGCAGACGGTGTCATCCAGACTCTGAGCAGTGCTGTCAATGGAAATCTGTCTCACTTGCTGTTATTGTAAACACTCTTTTATCTTTTTTTCCTCAGCATTTTTACATATATCCTTTCAGTGTAAATTGTATTGCACAAATCTGAGTTTAGTGATGGATATTCCTAATTTGCAGCCAGGTTAATTGTTACCTGTCCCTCTGATTTCACTGCTGAGACAGTTCTTGCAAATTTGGAAGGTATGTGCTGTAATGTTCTCTGGGTGAATTAAATGGAATTAATGGTCAGCTGAATCCAGAACCATATAGTAATAATATAGATATATATAAAAATATTTATAGATAGATAAATAATGATAATGCTGATATATTTAAAACATTACAACTTTGCCCATCTCATCACCCATCTTGACAGGACATCGACCCTTCAGAACCGGTAAAGCTTTTCTTGGAGCAGTACCAGGACCATCCTATTTTGCCTGAAATTTTGACTGCAGCTGTGGAAACAACTTCAGAATTAAATATTTCTTTTGTGGCAATCACACTGGAGCTCAAATGAGCACTGAGTCTTCATTAGCTGAGCCAGGCAGCCCCGTGCACATTCCATCACTCCGGCAGGGTAAGGTAGGGGTCCCTTTCCCTCTTAATTGTTTTTTCCAAGCTGCGATTTCACAGCCTGTATTGTTATTTCCATTTGTCCATTTGATTGTGGAGAGAAGAGACCAGATGTTGTGTGACAAATCATAGCTATTTGCAATCTGTTGGAATTCTTATAAATTGTACCGGGGATCATTTTCTGATAACTGATCCTGCAATCACTTGTGCACGTGCATCACTTAGAGCACGAGATGTCCTTTTGAAGACTGTGGATCTATTCATGTGCCTCAATTAACCACGCACCGCGGGCATTTGTGGGGATGTTTGTGGTGGGAAATCCGTGGGTATTTGGAACCGTCGCGTGAATTTCCATCTCGTCAGACCCCGCATTATTGTTCTGCCGTAAAAACCTGAAACCTGCTCGCAGTTTTTATTATAATTAGGGTATGCAGGGCTCAGAATTTGGCTGAGGTTTATCCTGCAGCAGAGTGATCCAATTTTGTTCGCTAAATCGTAATTCCCAACAAATAGTTCCTTCAGGATAGTGCATCCAGCCCAGCCCTGTTATCCATCTGTTTTTAGGGGCCGTGGCTAATCAGAGAAGTGGTCTCTCACTGCCACACTGAGAAGAATGGAGTTAGTTCCTCTGTAATTGAAAGTATCAGTAGTAAACTTGGCTGGAGCTTGATTAATGGTATATTAAAATCAGAGTCTTCGTGGTGAGTGCTAGATAAGGAGTTTTGGGCAAATTACTTGGTTACTGGGAAACCTTTAAATTTTAATCATGGAGGCACTTCAGCATCATTAGGAACTGAAAAAGACAATGGGCACTGGGAGGAAGTTATGTGAATTGATATGCTTTTCAATCTCTTCTTCTGTGGGGCTGTTGAGTGATGCCTGGGCTGCAATCGAGGATCCTCTTGCTCCCCATGCCCCTGATTGCTGTTGTTATAATTTAGTGTTATCCAGTTCTTTATGGTCATGGAAATCAGAGAAGTTGCTTGCAAAAGATGGAAGGTTTTAGCATAAGAAAATGTGGTTTAAGAGCCTGGGTTGTCCCTGCAGTTTTTCTGCCTATGGGGGAGGCTGCACCCTGTGTTTAGAACGAGTGGAAATAGCAAAACAGGCTCTTTAGCACACATTTATTGTTTAATGTGGTAATAATACAAATCTCAAACCCACGTTTACACCTCAGTTTGAGATCCAGTCTTGTCTAGAGAGCACGTGCATGCCTGTGCCATGTATGGGCTCATGTATGTGGTACCTGTGATTATCTATATTTATAGATAGATAATAAATATATTATCTGTATTTCTTGCCTGTATTCATTAGCTATATATTTATCTGTATTTACAGAGACATGGGGTACTGCAGTAGCACTTTATGAGGCAAACCTCTCTCCTAGCTGACAGACAGTTCAAAGAGAGCCAGTAAATCTGGTGCACCCAAGCCCTCACATCTTTTGGTCCTATCTGGGATTTTGGAGCAACTCTAAAGATGTCAGGATCTCATTTCCAATGTCATGGAATAGACAAGAAATACTGAACATACTCAAAGTGACAGCAAGGGCTGCAAAATCCCCCAGCTTTTCCAGGGTTTATACACTGGAATTGGGTTTATAAAATGACCACTATAAGTTATAGTCATTTGTTTGCCTCCATTGCCAAAGGAAAACCTTTCTCTGTCCTAAACGTGTCCCTTAGACATAATCCCTGAATAGCCTGAATTTATCTGTAGCCAGTTCGTGTTTGCACCAACCTCACCTAGTGATTTCAGCTAGTCTTAGCCAAGTCTTCATTCATTTTACTGGCCTGAATAAATGACTTTGTTTCATTCTCATCAACTTAAGAGAGGTTAGGCTTTTCTCCAAGTATCCCTTTTCCATATTTTGATGAATTTTCCTTCTGTCTGTGAACAGTCTGCAGCAACATGGTGCCTGTAGAATAGTGGGAATATTCTCCTGTTTTTAATGAGAATATTATTCCTTCCCCATCATGAGGTGCGCCCACCATTTCTGTTCATGGGGCTGGTGCATCCATGACTTATATTCAGCATATCATGAAATCTTTGCCTTCTTCTTCCATTTCCAAAAACAACCTCAAAATTACCAATGATTCACTCCTAAATCCCTGAACTTGAAGTTTTGTACTGCTGAATGTTATCCTATGTGTGTCATTGAAGTCCCCAGATCATTTCATTTACCTGTCATCCGAAATTCCTCGGAGCCGGTGCTGCCTTCCAAATCCATGTCAGGAAAAACAATGTAATTGGTGTAGTCGCATCCTCTGTCAGATTAATTATCAAAATTGTTAAATGGGATCAGTTCTGACACCACAGCAATGTAGGATTATAACAGCCATTCGTCCAAAGTCACTTTGGAGTGCTGTGAAGGAAAAAGTCTAAATCTCACTGTGTTCTCCAGAGGAACATGCATTTTCTTTCTGAAGGAAAATATGTACTAGAGAATTTTAGGCTGGGAAAAGGGGTTGATCTCCAGCAAAGACAGAACTTGCTGCAACAAAATATTTGCAGAAGAAGAAACTTTTCATTTGGCAATACGTGCACCAGTCATTATTGGAGAAACTGATTGGGAATGATCCCTATTCATAAGGGATGCAGGAATCCCAAATCCAAGCCTTAAAAAGGCACAGTAACCATCTACAAGGAGATCTTTCCCTGGAAATATCGCAGTCACCCACTCACTGAGTTTCTTGTTGATGCAGATTAGAAACATTTTTAAAATGAAGGGAATTTTCATGGAGGAGGAGACCATTTTCCATCCAAAGTAGCCACAGGTTGGAATTCTTGCCACAGAAAACAAACTGCCAGACCAAAATGTGAGAGAAGGAGACACATCCAGGCATGGTGAGTTGGGCTTTTCCATTTTTTTGTGCTTCTTTTAATAGATAACGTGTAGTCAGAAATTGAGAGTAGTAGAACAAGTCCTAGGAGGATGATGGATTTAATGGAAGGGGATGAAGTTGTTGTGGGAACATATTGTTTATTAGATTTTCTCATTCAGACATTTAGTGCATGATTTATGGTGACTTAAGCTTATTATGTGCCCCTTTTCAATTTATCATGTAATGATCGTGCATATGTGTACAGGCAATTAATATATCCAGATAATATATTATTAATATATCCAGATAACCTATTAATATATCCAGAAGAGATAAAAACACTAGGAGAAACCCTTCTGATCAACAAATTTACCTTTGCTTACAGTGCAAGACTTAAATTTCACCAGTATCAGGTCACTCCGTGTCTCTAGATCTATAGAATATGGAAATAATGCTGTGTGCAGAACAGATTTCGCAGGTATTTTTGAAGTGCAGGATTCACTGGGTGGTTCACATGGAGTTTTGGGTTTCACACCCCTCATTTTATGTTTGCAGAGCCCAGTGGTGAGCTGGGAACTGGAGACACATCCGAGGCCTCTGAAAATGCAATGCTTATCTGATGTGGTTCAGGTTTGCCTTATCAACCTCACAGAAGAGGAGTGTCTGTGGGACAGGCTTGGGTTATTTATCAGCTTCAAAATGTTCATAAAGATGTCTGAAGAGCTGAAAAGAGAGAGCCTGTGTGAAGGGGGTGCTCAGCAGCTGCAGGAGGGGCTGGAGTTCTGCCTGGGGGGAAGGCAGAACTGAAAACAGGGGCTAGTCCATGGCATACATGGGGTCACTTCCCAGAGCCACCTCTGGTTTTATAATTATGGCAATTCAGAGCTCATTGTTCCGATTTTTTCCCTTCTTTTTCCCTCTCTTCCTCTTCTTTTCCTCTTCTTTTCCTCTTCTTTTCCCCTTCTTTTC
>VXBQ01006036.1:271718-284419 GCA_013400175.1 Phainopepla nitens
CCCCTTCTTTTCCCCCTTCTTTTCCCCCTTCTTTTCCCCCTTCTTTTCCCCCTTCTTTACCCTCTTCTTTACCCCCTTCTTTTTCCCCTTCTTTTTCCCCTTCTTTTTCCCCTTCTTTCCCCCTTCTTTCCCCTTTCTTTTTCCCTTTTTTCTCTTTTTCCTCTTTCGCTTTTTTCTTTTTTCCCTTTTTCCTCNTTTTCCTTATCTCCCTCTTCATTATTATTAATAATATAATTATTATCGAAATAGATTTCCATTAATTATCTGGTCCAATCTACCCCACAGGTTTCTCCAGTTCCCCTCCCCATCCCACAGAGCACAGGGAGGGAGCAGGTGCCTGTGTGGGATTTAGTTGCTGGCTGAGGTTAAACCATGACAATATCTCAATTTCTTTGTCCTCCTTTGTCACCACATCACTGGGAGAGGAGAGAAATCAGGAAAGAAAAATTTTTTTTTGATTAAAGATCCGTCACAAATTAATGAACAAAAGTGCAATCCTGGCACTTCATGCTGGAATGGAACATTTTAAAAAATCATGAAGTGAGACATAAGGACACTAGAAAAGTTTGGATTGGGGCATAAAAACTCTTTGGAAGGCTGTGAGCTAATCAACAGCAAATGTAAGGATCCCTCAGCCTGGAAGGGCTGTGAGGGACTGCATTTGTTACACTGGAGGTTTTCAATCAGCATTTTCTGAATGTGATTTCTCAGTATGATAATGATGATGGGATTAATTATCACCACGAGAACGAGTGATAATGGCAGCTTGAATGGTGTTTGTCACCACCTGACACGGGCTGTTGGTTATTTTTCCATTCCCAGGACACGGAGAGGTGCTGGTTTGGCACTGGAGAGGGGCCCAGGAGGTGTCAGAGGAGGACAAACCTGGCAGCCTCCCTACCTGGGATATCACCAGGAAAATCACTAGGATCAGTCCCTGGGATGCACATTCAGCTGCAGCCAGTGATTTCAGTAGGCTAAGTGTAAATGTGTGTTTGCTTTCTAAGAAATAATATCGTCACAACAGCCAAGTTTCAAAAATTTATAAAAGTATTACCAGATTTAGAAAGTTTGTTCAGCCCGTGCTGGAGAGGGAACATAAACCAGAGTGGTGGGGAAAGTGAGGGCACTTCTCACCCCGGGAATAAATCCATGAATCCCAGAACATTTCCCTGCAGCCAGGAGCAGTGTGGGGTGGCTGGCAGAGCAAAACCCTGACAATTTTGGGTATTTTCCATTTATGAGCTGTGCCCAGTGACTATTTCAGAGAAATATTTAAACAGAAAGTGAAAATACATTGAGATATGATGGGCCACGGAGAGTTATTGGAAATCTGTGGTGTAACCTGACCTTAGCATGGGATGTGCAGCTTTACAACCAAACTCCTAAATCACAGCGTAGATAATTCTCAAAAAAAGGAAACTTCTGATTCTCCTACATACATGTGATAAATTTGTTGACAAAAAAAGTTACTTGAATTTTCTTTTCAATGAAGTTTTAACATTGATCTGCTACTTTTGTGACTTCCAGAAGCGATTTTTTTGGTTTGTTTGTTTGTTTGTTTGTTTGTTTGTTTTCCTGAAGACTTCACTATTTGTTGCAATTTGTTTTCATATGAGTGGTTACCCATGTGGAAGAATGTGCTCTGGAACTTTTTCCTCATAATTAAATTAATCCAGGGGACGTGGAAGCAGCTCCTGGTGCTCTTTAGCTTCTCTTACTTTAGTAACTAATTAATGTATAACTGACACACACGTACTCAGCTTTCATAATGTTATCTGATTAATAAGCAATAACCACCTCAGTAAATCAAAATTAAATGCCTACTTATGGCAGTGAGTTTAGAACCCTCCTGCCTAGAGACTTCCCATTGATTGATTCATTAAATATTTCATTGACAGATGAAAAGAAGAGGGGAAAAAAAATCCTCGTGAGCAGATTTGCCTTTTGTTTTATAGGGGAAGTTTTATACCATTGGTTCACTGAAGAAGTTAAAGTTCTGCAAAGGGTCTTGGGTGGCTGAAAACCCAGATGAAAGCAGGGATGGGTTGTGCCCCAGGCGGTGCTGGAGAGGGAAAAAGGGATCCCAGAGCAATAAATCACTCCCTGAATTTATGAGTCCATTTTGTGGGTAATTAGTGCCCTGCTGGAGCTACCAAAATCCTGCTGGTGGTGTCAGCAAAGGTACTGGCAGCTTGATAGAGGGTGAAGAAATAAAATATCCCAAACATGTTGGAAGGAGAGAGGGGCAGCCTTCCTCTGCAGAGGAAAATACCTCTGGAGGAGAAATTTAAGCACTTAATTCCCAACAAAATTCACTAAATCCTGCTTTTCCCATGGAGCTCCCAGTCAGAAGCACCAAAATGAGAGGACAGCCTTTGGTTTTTGGTCACAGAGGAAAGTTCAGAGGGAGCAGAACTTTTCAAATGATTCTTTCTAGGGGGAAGCTTTCCCTTCCACCTGTACCAGCCTACTCTGGCTACTTTCTGATGCTTAATGAAAAATATAATTTAACAGTGTTAAATTATAAAATTAAATCTTATCATTAAATTCTAAATTTTATAAATTAAAGTTTATACATATTATAAAATTAATGTTGTTTTCTGGTGCAAAGAAACCCCTCCCAGGTGTGAGAGATACACATTTCAGGATTATATTTTTAGTTTTTAGCACCACATTTCTCACAAACTTGCAGATGTGCAGCCAGGTTCACCACTTAAGAATTAAATTTGTTGCTCTGAGATTTTTTGTAAGTTCCCATTCTGATTTTTTTGACGTTTTATACTCATTAATTTGCACCCAGTGCTCATTACACCAAGATACCTTGAGCAATGAAGACTAAATGTGCAATATGATCAGTTCAAGGAACTGTGGGTGGGTAAGTGAAGGAATGTGGGTTTGGGAAGATAGAGGGAATCCAATGTGGGATTGGGAAGATAGAGGGTTAATATTAAGATATTCCTATTAAGAGAATTATTTTTCAATTATCTTAATTGATTATTTAATTATCCTAATTAATATTAAGATATTAATATATCTTACTTCAGGACTAGAAATGATTTTATACATAAAATGAGAAGTAATTACATGATAAACAATGGTTCTTTTCCTTTCAAATGTAACAAGTTAGAAATAATTTGATTTTTTTTTTTTTTGATGGTCTGGTTTTTAATGTTTCTATGACTTGGGCCTTATTTACAGCCTGCTTTCTCTCTTTAATTTTTTTTTTAATTTGAATTTGAAGGCTATTCATTATGAAATAGAATAAGATGACTGAAATAGACTATGGAAATTGCATTTCAGTTCATGGTGAGCCTCTGCTTAGGGTAAACTTTTGTATAAAGGAACGTTTTGGCTCCGACCTTTTACACTAGGGAGGGTTTGGCTGTAAAAAAAAAAAAAGCTGTTCTAAGGACCAGAATCTAACACAATGATTTTTTTTTTTCCTTAAATTTACAGTGATACTTTATCTTTTTGTCACCGCATTAACCCGAAAAACATAAAGACACGTCTCCGTTTTCCTGTGAGCTTCTCCTCCCGGCCATTCCTTTCCAACTCATTCCTGCACCGGCCCATTTCCAGCAGCACCAGTGACAGCAAAACCTATGAGGGCTTTCAAATTCAATAACCAGGCCTGGAAAGGAGGCATCCCTCATCCGAGCCGGAGCTGAGGGAGTGCAGATCCCTAACGCTGCCCCGCGGGTGCCGGGAGCCATCAATCCGCCGGGACCGCGCTGACAGCTCCGAGCGCCTCCGCGGGCCCTGAGCCGCTCCTCGAGCTCTGAGAGTGGTGCCACGGCTCCTGGCAGATGAGCTCGGGGCATGAGGTGAGGGATTCCGCCCCTCTGCAGCTCTGGGCACCTCCGAGCACGTGGGAGAGCTCCCTCCGGGGCGTGGTGCAGCCGTGGTGCTGCTCCTCTGCTCTCCTCCCCGAATTCACGCGGGAGGGTGGAGGTGCGAACTCATGTTGCTCGGCGCGAGGGAGATGGGAGTGGTTTGTCAGGGTTTGTAGGGTACAGCTGGGGTTCAAAGCTGTGTATCCTCTAGCTCAGCCTCCAAAACACCTCTCTGCAGTCTCGTTTTCCTGTGTGGAGAGCCCAGGATCACTGAGGTTGGGAAAGGTCTCCGAGGTCGTTGGTCATACGAGGTCATACAAGCTGTGCCCCATCCTGCCTTGTCACAACCCAGAGCGCTGAGTGCCACATCTGGGAATTCCTTGGACACCTCCAGGGATGGGGACTCCAAACCTCCCGGGGCAGCTCTTTCTAATGTTTAACAGCCCTTTCCTTGTAGAAATTCCTTCTGGAGGTGGTTTGAAACAATCACTCTGTGGATTGTCTCGGGTCTTGCGCTGGCCAAAACAGAGCTGCATGTCCTCAGCAGGACCTTTTCTGTGCCACCTCTGCCTTTCCCTTCCTCTTGAGCAGCTTTCTGCCCAGCTCACACCTGCGAAGACACAGGAATTATTTTGGGATCAAGTTTTTGTCTTATTAAAAAGAAGTTTCCCTTTTTTTCTCATTTTGGAAACTCTCTCTTTGTTGTTGTCTCTAAATTAGTTTTTAACCATGTGTACAGTAATTGTAGCAATGATGCAATTGTTGCAATAACTTATAACAATGTTACAATAATTTCCTCATATAACGTTTCTATTTTTATCTATGCCAAAGGAAGTTGAGTACACACAGTAGGGGGATTATATGAATATATTCCGATTGTTGATGTGTCCCATTTATTCCTGGACCTGATGAATGTTTCCCTTGCAAATATGTGAAGGGAATGCATCTTGATGTTTCTCGCAGTGCAGACTAAGGAGTTTAAGGCTCTGTGAATCAGTTAAGTACCCAGACAGCATCAAAAGGTGATGGGAATTGGGTCTTCAAATCCCTTCAACTACATTCTTCTACCTGAAGAATTCCACCACAAACCAGTAATTTCTGCCAAGTAGGAATAATTCCTAGGTTCAATACAGAGACTTTCCTTCCTTTTCCTTTTCCTTTTCCTTTTCCTTTTCCTTTTCCTTTTCCTTTTCTTTTTCTTTTTCCTTTTCTTTTTCCTTTTTCCTTTTCCTCCTTCTTCACCTTCTCCTTTTCCTTCTCCTTTCTCTTTTCCTTTTTTCCTTCTTTTCTGTTTTCTCTTTTCCTTCTTCTCCTCCTCCTCCTTTTCCTTTCTTTTTCCTTCTTTTCTCTTTTCCCTTTTCCTTTTCCTTCTCCTTCTGCTTCTTTTCCTTCTTTTCCTTTTCCATTCTTTTTCCTTCTTTTCTCTTTTCCTTCTCCTCCTCCTCCTTCTCCTCCTCCTTCTCTGTCCTTTTCCCCTTTTTCCCTTTTCCTTTCCTCTTTCCATCTCCTTTGCCACTTTTCCTTTGCCTTTGATGCCCAAATGCAGTTTTATTTCCAGCTGCCCTGCACAGTGCCCTACTCCAGCCGTTTTTGGGCCGCTCCCGCTCCCTCCTGTGCCCTCCCCGAGGTTGTGTGGGGGCTGAGTGGCTCTGAGACGCTAATGCCATTCTCCAGCTCACTGGAGCTTCCCCAGCAGCAGCCAGGCTGGGTGAGGGACACACAGGGTGGCACTGCACAAGGCTGGTGCTGACCCCGTCCCCGGGTACCTTTGGGCAAAGCCGCTCAGCCGCGTGGTGAGCAGCTCGCCCCAAGACTGGAGCCCTCGCTGCTGGCTGAATAATCCTTTCTAATGCTTGATTTTCCCTTCCTTGAGAAAAGATTAGAGAAGAGAATTACACTGGAACTGGTGGAGGCATGATCCATGCTCCCTTGATTATATGGAAACATTAAAATATCATCAGCATGTTAATTTTATCAACTGAACTGGATGAGATTTATTCCTCTCTCTTATCTATTGCATTAGGCTGGAAATACAATTTATTCTGATGGTGGGAATGTCAGACAGAGAGACCAAAAACATCTGGACATCTTAATAGGAGACAAATTTTCTAGGATGTACATTGACCCTATAAAATTAATTCTGCTAATAAAGAGGCAGGAATTTCAGGGCCTATTCATCTTTCCAAATCGAGCCCCAGCTTTTTATTGGGGTAAAATCAGGATTGCATGGATGCAATGAAGGTTCCTTTCAGGACTTGTGGTTCTCATGTCTTTTGTTGCATATTTGAGTATCAAATACAATAGGTTATGAAATATAAATATTAATGTGAATATAAATATAAACCATATAGCATCAAATAAAACCCAGCCATTGTAAACTACAGGATTAATAAAAATCAGTGAAAATTCTCCTGGAAAAAACCAACATATCTTAAACATTGTCCAGGTCTGCATTGGTGGATTTTCTTTCTAAACATATAAAATCATTATTAACTAAAACCAACCATAAAGAAAATACCCAAAAAATCAACTCCTTGCTCATTGAAAGATAGTTTCCATTAAAAAAAATCTTGTATTACAGCATGTAGATTATCCCAGAACATTCTCAGCCCGGGGAGGAGGTGAGTGACATTTCTCCTCTGGTTTTTGGTGTCCTGGGAAGCAAAGTTAAAGACCCGCAGTAAAATTCCTGCGGCTCTGTGCCTGCCTGGCACGCTCCGATTCCCATTTTCCTGGGAGACCAGAGAAGAAGAGCAGAGCAGTGAACTCTGATCCCAAACATCCCTGTCCCACTGCTCTGGGATGGCTGTGCTTCCACGTGGCTTTCCCTGGAAGTTCCGGGCTCACCCGTAGCAACAACCGGATAATTGTTCTGGGAAGAGACTCAGCCCTGCTCTCTTATGCACAAGTAAACAGGCATCTATAAGATCAAGAATTATATGCCAGGGCTTTGACACAACTATCAGTTATGCCAGATGCAAATAATTTATTCTTTGTCAGTTCAAATACACGGCCTTGTTTGGATGGCTGAAATTTATACTGGCACCAGAATGCAGCGCGGCGTTATTTCAGCGGGGTGTCGAAACCACAGAGATGCGGCTCAGATGACCCAAAAAGAGGGAGAAAAAAATGTTATTTATATTTTCTGAGGGTAACTCATCACTGCTATGTAGAAATAGGTGATGTAATAACTTATCCTGCTTGTGTGATGATATGTGGGCCCTGGCACAGAAGAGAAGCTGTGGCTCCCTGGAAGGGTGTCCAGGACCAGGTTGGAAAGGGCTTGGAGCAACCTGGGATGAGATGAGCTTTAAAATCCTTTATTATTATTATAAATTATGTTATTCCATGTTATTATATGTTATTCCATGGTTCCATGTATCCTCCTTGACGTGGAATTGTGGAATTTTAGGTTGGAAAGGACTCTTCCTGCCAGTCTCCTAGAGTTAAGTTTTCCAAAGCAGAGCAAAGCATCTTGAGAAGGAGCCTGAGTGGAATCCAACTGCAGTTCTGCCCAGGTGAAGCTGGGTTTGTGCTCAGGATGCTTAGAGGGGGCTCAGGTGTTTCCTTAGCTTTGGAAACAGGAGAAATTGAGATGTTCAGCCACAATTTATCCCCTGGTGAGGCACCTCCAATCTTGGCATCATTTCTGGGCCACTCCTGACAAGAGAGGAGACCCTGAGGGGCTGGAGTGTGGCCAGGTAAGGGAACAGAGCTGGGAAGGGGCTGGAGAATTCCTGAGGGAGATGGGAAGGGGCTCAGCCTGGAGAAAAGGAGGATCCAGAGGGATCTTTTCCCTCTCTGGAATTCCCTGAGAGGAGGGGACATCCAGGGGGGATTTAGGATCTGTTCCCAGGGAACAGGGACAGGAGGAGAGGGAACGGCCTCAGGCTGGGCCAGGGGAGGTCAGGGTGGGCACCAGCAGGAATTTCCCCATGGGAAGGGTGGTCAGGGATTGGCAGGGGCTGCCCAAGGAGGTTTGGAGTCTCCCTGGAGGTGTCCAAGGAGTTTCTGGAGGTGGCACTCAGGGCTCTGGGCTGAGGACAAGGTGGGCACAGTTCTGGGAGGGCTTTTCCAACCTCAGGGATCCCCTGGTTCTGTGAACCACTTTATGCATGGTAAAGTCAAACCCATCTCCAAGATCATTTGGCACCTTAAACACCAAGTTAAACTTTGGTGAGACTCTCAAATAATCTGTTCTTCTGCCATCAGCAGGAAATCCTGCTCATTTTACAGGAGTTCAGCTCACAAGGATTCCCTGGACAAGAGAAAAAGTGGGATTTGAGCCACACATCCTAAGCCGAGTCCAGAACAGCCCCCATTTCCAATAACAAAACCAGCAGTGACAGTGATATATGGCTTTTTTTATGAGACCTGATAACTGATGGATATGTGATCTTATAAATGCTTAGACAAACTAATGCACATAATTATATTTTCCATTTGAAGTCTATTGCTCGGCATTCTAATACAATATCATTAGTCGGAATGGCCACAATGATACAGCTTGGGCAGTTTGTCACAGTAATTACGGGGTGATTATTTTTGACTGGAATAAAGATTTCAGTTTTAGTATGGTAGAAAGCATAATCACAAATTAGAAACAGTCTCAGAATAAAGAAATATCAGGGAGAAGGACTTTAAATATGGATTATAGTGCAATTCTAAAACAATTTCTTTAAAGAAGTGCACTCATTTGGCTGAAAGTGGGACTACTTTTAGGTTCATAGCAAGTTCCTTCCCAAAAGGATGACAATTACCTAATTAACAGTTCCTGTTTGGAAGGTTTTTGTAAAAGGGGAAAATCTGGGCATGTTAAGGAAGACTTGACTTGTAATTTACATAACTGCTAAAACAGGCTTTGTTTTTTCAATCGACAAAAAAAAAATGCATCATTTGTCTTCACCATGTTCAGGAGGGTTGATTAAAGTAGACACTGTCCTCACATCTGTATTGAAAACTGTATTAATCAATTGATTAATCACGAGGCATTAATCAAAATCTTCCTTAAGTGTTTTACTTTTGGAGCAGCTCTTAGTATTTTCTATCAGATTCCTTTTAAGGTGTCCATTATAAAGATTAAATTTGGGTGGTAAATACTGAGGGGTTGAGGCGCACACGTGGCTTTCCCCTTGAAGGTCACAGCCATTGCTCATTAGTGTTACTTTTAATGGGATAAGAAGCAAAAGTTTTTAATATGTGACTACATCAATTAATCAAACCCTCATTTGATTTCCTTTCCAGTAAGCAGAAATTTCTAGTGGTGTAAAACTTTGAATACTTCAGGCTATGCTTAAAAATATTCCCAAGAATTTAAGGAATTTAAGCTGCACATGCAGATGTAATGAACTGATGCTCTAATTATAACTGCTGGTTTTTAAATATTCTGCTTTACAGATATTGATTTTTAGGTATCCTGGACAGTTTTTTTGAGGGTTATATTTGAATATATATATTCATTTTCCCATACAGTGAATGAATGTCCAACTTCAGAGCCCTGTCACAAAGCTTTTTAGAAGTTATTTTTGAGCATTAAGTGAATTCAAGTGAGCCACATAGAACCTTTGCAAGGCAGCTGAGCATCTGAGAATTCCACTCTGTTTGTTTTTTCAGCCTGAAACATTAAACACCGGTGCTCCAGTAAATGTAATTTTGGAAGCATCAATTGCAGCACAAAAGAAAACCACTGATTACAAATCTCTTCATGTGCAAGAAAATGTCTCTTCATCTCCCAGTCCCTCTGTAAGTGATTCTTTAAGAGAGATTTACTGAATCCTCCTTGTGGCTGCTCTCATGACAGACTGGAATTACCTATTTTCCTACTGACTGCTTTTTCCACAGGGGAAAAAAAAAATAAATCATAGGGGAAACACCAAACCCAAGCATATGCTATTTGTATTTATTTGGATTTTACAGTGCACCAAAAAAATGTGCATCTGGCATTCCCATCACCTCTGGCAAAAGTTTAAAGAAACAAGAAATCAAAGCAGAGCAAATTAAATCCTGCAGCCACTTCCCCTTGCCTGAAGAAGCTGCCTTAAAAAAAAACTCCAGTGCTTTTTTAGGTAGTCCCATATCCAGAGATTGCCAGCTACTGATTTTTTTAGTGCTCCTGAGCACTGGTTTTAGGGGATGGCTTCAAGTGGAACAAAGTGCAGACAGAGCTCTATTAAATCAAGGGATATTTAATGATTTGAATGATTTAATGATTTGATTTGGGCAGCCTTAGGACTTCCTTGTGCTGCTGAATCTCAGGGGGGGGGCCTTGAAATTTGGCAGGCAGAGGATCCCAGGAGGCCCTCAGGAAATTTATCCCGAGTCAGGGATGGGAGAGCAGCAGGAGGAGTGGGATTGGGAACCCCTGAATGGAGGCAGAGCTTTTAAAACAGCTCTCCTCATCTGAGGATGAAGTTATAATTCCTAAAAGCACCTTTGATGTGTGTTTACTGCTTTCAGCAGTAGAGTTATTCTGCCATTAAAGCCACTGAAATCCATGGAAAATTTTGTAATGCCTTTAAAAATGACACTGGGCCACTTGTCTTGTAATGATGTGAAAGAGAAACATATGCTCCAAGTCTTGAAACAATCAACAACTGGGAAATAATTTCAAACCTGTGCTGCTCTTCCACAGCTGAGTCCTGTTTGGGGTTTGCTCTGGATGGTGGAAGTTGGTTTCTTTCTGCAATCTGCCCAATTCCCATTGCTCCTTCCTCATGCAAATATACCCCAGTAATTCCGTGCTGGGTTAATTTGGGGCTCAGCATCTTTATACCGAGCTGCAGGGGCTGTTTCAGCGCTGGGAAAAGTGGGATGGGGTTTGGAAATTCCTGCTGGATGATTTATCTCTAAAACATCTTCTATTTTAGTGGAATTATGGTCAACAGTCCCTCACTTTGGTTTACTGGGAACACTGATCCCATGACAGCCATGTGGTGGATTTATCAGAGGTTTGTCACCCCGGTGGCTTTTTGCTGTTGTTATGGTTTGATTTTTTATTTTTTGGAAATATGGGCCAGAGAAAGAAGCCATTGAAGTGTGTGACTTACTATAATATATATTATAGAAAAGTATACTATTTATAAAATAAGTACTGTAATAATAATAATAATAATAATAATAATAATAATAATAATNGCTCCAAACCCAGTCCAACTTTGCCTTAAACACTTGGAAAATAAAATATTTAATACTACAGTTATATGTAATTATTCTCATAAACATTGCTACATAAGTATTATAGTCACACAAATAAAAATATCTTGTGTAAATGATATTAAATTAAATAATAGTAAAATAATTGATAATTAAAATAATTATCATTCATCAGTAGCACCTGCAGATTACTGAGGTGTGAGATACAGGTTTGGTGTGAGATATTTCTCTGGGGGTTGAAAATGTCTTTCGGTGGGTTTTTAAGGAAATGGAATTTATCCAAAATTTTGTCCTGAATTAAATTTTCATGTTTTACCATGGATTATATTCTTTTCCCCTTTTTCCTTTCTTTTCCTTTTCCTTTTCCTTTTCCTTTTCCTTTTCCTTTTCCTTTTCCTTTTCCTTTTCCTTTTCCTCTTACCATGGCCCAAAAATTTCCAGATGATCACATAACTTTAAAAATACTTTTGGGCTAGCCTTTGTGACTGGAATGTTAAAAAAATCCATTTCTGTTACCTGAGGTTCACTTTTCCAGCAGAAAGGTGAAGCCTGGATCAGATCATTTGGCAGTGGGGGACTGCCCTGTCCTTCACATCCTAAACAAGAGCTTAGCTTGGAATTTTTAAAAATACAAATGTTTGGTTCAGTTTCTGCAGAGCAGCCTGAGGGGGGTGTTCCCAGGGAGCTGAGTGTCCTTTCAGAAATGGTCACAGTTGCTTTCTTGTGGGCTGCTCTTCCCAAAACAGCAGAGAAATGCAGCTGGAGCAGCCTGGCAAAGGGACAGCGCCGTGGGGCAGGAGGTGATGCTTGGGTACGGTTTTAATCACCACAAAACCCCAGAATTTGGGTTTGGGTTGGAAGGGACCTTAAAGTTCATGCCATTCCCACCCCTGCCACGGGCAGGGACAACTCCCACCATCCCAGGCTGCTCCCAGCCTCAATGTCCAACCTGGCCTGGGACATTCCAGGGATCCAGGGGCAGCCACAGCTTCTCTGGGCACCCTGTGCCAGGGCCTGCCCACCCTCACTCTAAAAATTCTTCCCAATATCCCCTCTGTCCCAGCCCTCTGGAGCTTCATGAGATGCTGTTTCCCAAAGATGCCCCTTAAAGGGAACTTTCACAGGTCTTTTCTGGTTGTGACATCTCTTCCAAGTTAAGCCTGGCCTACTTTGCACCCTGTGTTTGCAGAACTTCCCCCGCATTAAAGCTCCGGGTGGAAGGTGACCAAACATCTGTCCTGCACAGAAAATCCTTTGTCCTGAAGTGGAAATCCAGAAATAGGGCACAGAACAACCACTACACAATGATAAGAAGCCCCCAAAATATGCTTACAAATAATCTGTTTTTAGGGTTTTTTTTCAGGGTTATTTTAACTTAAGAGTGCAACCACAGCAGAAACACAAGATGAGGAACCTTCCTGTCCCTGCTTTGCCTTTTTCCTCCAACATCTGGGTGAGCACAGGGATTCCTCTGGATGTACTGTTATTACTATTCATATATATTTGTTATTATTAACAATATTATTATATAGAGATATTTTACTATTTAATTTTCATAATTAATATTAATACAATATAACAAACAAAATTAAAACATTAATACTTCTAATATAACTTTAGGTGTCCTATTTCAGCATGGGGCATCTTTTGAATGTCAAGTTTTACCAAGCCTTGGAAAGGAACAGTACAATGAAAAAGATTTAAAAAAAAAAA
>VXBQ01006036.1:288808-330507 GCA_013400175.1 Phainopepla nitens
AAAAAAAAAAAAAAAAAGACTTTTTAGCTCAAACTTCTATTTTTAATAAATATTTTAGCTGATTCCTCTCCTTCCCTCCTGTCCCACTTATTTACCTTCATCAACAAGAGACTTAGAATTTTTAAGGGAGAGTTTCAGTAGGGTTTTTTGTCCTAAAATCCTGTGTCTGCTCCTTTAGTAGCTACTTGTCAGACCAGTGTGTGTTGTTTCAAGAATCCAAGACAATTTGTAATAAATTAAACTCTTCCATGCTGAATTTGGAAATTCTTGTCCCCAAATTTATTTTTTACTAGAAATTGCAGCTTTGGTAGAGCCTTTGACTTCACTGGCAAATGAAATGTAGGTTTTCAGATCCTGAAATGAGAATTATTTAACACATTTTGGGTGTTTTGGTATTCCAGGATTTGGTTTTTTGTTCTACCACAGGGGAAGTTGGAAAAATCTTGATGAGGTTTTACCTTCATGTGCCCAGAGTTCTCCTTGGTTTGGCTTCATGATCCTCATACTTTGTGGGACAATTTCCTGATATTTGATGTCTTCTGTGCTCTGCACACTCGTTCAGTCTGCACTCCAGGAGCTTTTTTTCTGGATGTGCTCATCTGGCAAAAATACCCTTTTAAAGTGAATTTCTGAGGTGTGCTGCTCTTGGGGAAATTTTATGGCATTGTATTTGCTTTTAGGAGCTGATCAAGGAATCCCCCAGATTTTAGAGGGCATCTTGGAAAACCTGTGCATTTTCCCTGAGGTTTGTGATGCCCATCCATGCAGCTGTGGCAAAAATGTAAAAGCCAGACACAAAAACTCTGCATTTCCTTTGGTTTTACTCCCCTGTGACCATCTGCAGTGCCCCAAAAATTAAATATATAATGGCCAAGGCACAGCTCTGGGCAGGAGCTTGGCCCTGAGGGCCACAGCTGTAAAAACTTTGGTGGTGTCAAAACTTTTTAGAAAGCACCTGTGACACTGGAGGTGTTGGCTTGACCAGTTTGTGAGAGTTTTATAGAACATATTCCAGGGTAACAAAGTTTTTTATTATAAATTCTTGTTTCACTTAATTCCTTTAAGCCATTATCTAAAATACAGAGATTTACTGCACGTTTTAGTGCCTCCAAAACCTACTTACCTTGTTAGGCTGCAGTTTTTTCCACATGAAAGTCATTCTACAAAGAAAATCCAAAAAAACCACCAAACCCAAATAAACAGAGGTGACCCATTTATTTATACAACAGTCAAGTATTTTCAATTCTTTCTCCTAAAGGTGGAATCTTTCCTATTTTTTAAGAGGAATTTTAAATTTTTTTTTTTTTTTACTTTTAAAATTTCCTATTGTTTAAGAGGCTTGGGGTGTTCCTGGGCGCCCTTTAATTCCTGTTGCCTTCTGCTTTGCCAATAAATAAATGTTAAAAAAATTCTCAGGGTAGTCATGGAGGGCTGGCAAGATGACAGATCCAGTTATCCATATATTTTTCCGTGAATTTTTAGACAAATACAGGTATTTTCCATGATTTTTTAGACAAATACAGGTATTTTCCACAGCTACAGAAGGGTTGCACTGGTGTTTTACTGGATTGGACTCCCTCATCCTGAGGGCTCCCTTCCCTTTCTGTGATTCTGTGATTTATTTATCACCTTCTCCTTCATCCATAGGGTGCAGATTTTTCTGCTAAGGAAATAGTTTTGGGCAATCATTGTTGGCCTCTCCTGCAAGAATTCTGATAGTTGATGTCACACTGATTTTTTTTTTTTTTTTGCCCCACATTTGATTTTAATTTTTTTTTTAATTTGTGTGTTTGTTTGGTTTTTCATTTTTTGTGTTTTTCCTCAAGTTTAATGCATGAACTGATCACTCTCTTTGGGTTTTGTTGGGTGATGTGAATGTCCAGGGATCAGATATGAGACTTGGCACTTTTCTGTATCAATTATTCCTTAAACTTCATATATTACCAGTTTTTCTTCATCCATTTGTCACCAAAAAAATAAATGTCTGTTTTTAACACCTATAAAATGATGTCTCTCCATAGCTAAAAGCTCTAAATTATTTTCAGTCTCAGAGGAGGCTGAGCTGTTGAATAGTTCACTAAAACCTGAAGTGAGCTGAGTCTAATACAGAATTTGGTGTGGTCCAGCTGATGGAATTAATTAATTAATTTCCATGCTGATCTCCATTTCCCATGGTGCCATACCTTGATTTTTTGCTGTGTTTGGTGCAGTTAAAGGGAGGCAGCACCTGAATTTCAGAGAGATTCATTCTCATATGAGTGAATTTCCAGCTAACTCAGCTGTCCTGAAGGTTCTCACCTCCAGCAAAACAGCACCAGACTTGGCTTTTGGGTATTTGCCCTTTTTAAGACCTAAAAATCACTTTGGTTCTCTACAGCAAAAAATAACTTTGGTTCACCCAGCTATTTTTTCAGCATGATGAAAACCACAGACACTGAGTTCATATGATATAATTTTGGATATTTGCATTGTTTATGTTGTATTTTTTATTTCCTTCATTCACGTCGGACATTTATCTGAAGTTTGGAGTTTTACTCAGAACCAATAGAGAGAGTGGGTTGTACGTGGAATAAAAGTCTTATTTCTCAGTAGTTTTTAATAAGAGCAGTTTTAATACCCCCAAAATATTGGGAGATGGCATAAAAGAAGGAGGACCTTGAAATAAGAGGCTTTTTTTGGAAATATTCTTAATTCATTATACCGTTATTATTCCCAGTTTTGTTGTTTCAGAAATTGCACCTTGATCACAAATGCTTTAGATATTAACAAGGGAGAGGCATTCAACTTAAATAATTTCTTAATAAAGCTTTCTTTTAGAGTTTATTGGGTGCCTTGGTAGCTCTCTTAGCTGATATGAAGTATCTGTATTTTTCTGAAAAAAAAACCTGTCGCCATCAGTGCATAACAGCTGCAGTAGTGTTAGGGAAAACCCCATCCCTGTGGCTCTGGTTTATTCCTGCCTGCTGCCCAAGGAGGTTATGCCTCTTTCTGCTTGGCTGTTTTTCAGCACTCTGAAAATGTGAGTTTTCAGTTGGGGTTGGCAATACCCTCTCCACTTTTGCACGAAGATCCATACCCCATCACTGCAGAAACGAGGAATATTAACATGTCCTCCTGAATTTTGTGCTGTGGCCTTTTTTTCCCAGGGGATTAAACCCCAGCAGGTCTGGAATCAGTTTAATGTTCTTCAGTGCTGTTGGCACCTGAGGCTGGTTCTGCATCTTTGGAATTTTTGTGTTCTCTTGGGTTTTCCTGATCTTCAGGTCAGAGTTGGGGTTGTTGCTGTTCAAACCAAGCTCTCCAGCCTCTTCAGAGCCAAGATGTGGGTGTGGGATGAGCAGAAATTGTGACTTTTGCTAGGAATGAGGGGCAGGGATTGATGCCTTCAGTTCTAGCTTTTATAATTTTTTTCTGACTCTGTGCTGGTTCAGTGTGCAGTTCTGGGTTCATATTCAGGGTCGCTGAGCTCTCTGCACAGAGCAGGGAGACAAAACAATTCCTTTCCAGCTGGGCACCAAGGACAAATTTGAGGCCCAGGAGTGGAAACAGNGGTCTCAAGGAGGCAATTGCTGCTGTTTCTCTGGGGGCTCGCTGTAAGAGGAGTTCATTAATAAAGGCAAAAATACCTGAATTCTGTTGAATTCAGCTTAGGAAAATCCTGCTTGGTGCATGGAGACCAAACTCCCCATCTCAGATTGTGTCAATAATGACTCCAGTGCAGCCAGGCTGGTGCTGACTCATTTAATCAGGGAGCTGGATGGGTCCAGCTGCTGCTATTATTATTATTATTTTATTATTTCAGTGTATTCAAAATCCATGGGCACCACAGAATGGCTTGTTTAATCGGGTTGGAAGGGACCCTAAAATCCATCTGTTCCCAACCCTTCATGGAGCTGGAGCCTCAGCCATGACTGTAGGGTGATGGAAATCCAGGAATTCCCTTCCTTGTGTGCTCAACTCTCCCCCATGGTCTCCCAGAGAAGAGGTCGAAGATGTTCCTAGTAGGATTCCCTGTTGAAAAAGCACAATCATTAGGAAATTAGCTTTTTTTCTTTTTGGAAAATGGTAGAATAACAATCTCACCACGTAATCGACATCACCTTCAACCAGTCAGTGAATGGTAATTTGTCTTCAAGGTTCAGGGGGTGCTGCATTATTAAAGCTGTGCATGTTCTCATCAGCCCCCATTGTCTAGCAGCTAATTAGTGCTAAGATTACCAAGGTTTGTAGGTCCAGTAAACCTGAAATTTGAACATGAGGAAGCTGCTGGATATATCTCAATTTAAAATAAAAGAGTGAAAGTCCTCTCCTCCTCACAGTGAAACTCTCCATGGTGAACTCCCTCACCACGCTTTTTGGTGAAAAGCAGAGTGGGGTTTTTTTGTCTTTATTTTTTTATTTTTCCCCCAAAGAAAATAGGGGGAAAAAAAAAAAAAGGCTCTTTTAGACTCCTTCAGTTGATGCTCCATGTTGTGACACGTCATGTAAAACTGCATCTGTTATGCAGAGACCAGAAGAGAGGAGAGACACTCTTGACGTGAGGAATCACAACACGAGGGAACAGCAGGAACGCTGAAAGCACAGAGCGATTCTCCCTCCTGTAACCCCAGCCCTGGGAGAGAGGAGGTATTGAACAGAGCTTCCAGCTCCCCTCAATCCATGGCTCCTCCCTCATGATTTTTCCCCCTCTCTCCAGGCACAGCCCAGCCCTTTCCACAGGGGGGAAAAAACTCGTGGAAACTCCCAAACGCCAAATCCGAGGGAAGCTTTGCCCGAGCGGAGACCCCGGGATCAGGCCTGGGAGGTTTTCCCGCCTGTGAAGTAGAAAATAGACTCAGATTAAGCGAGCAGACTTGTTATTTGACAGTTTATAAAATATTTTAGTATCTTTTTGGCAGTAGCAGTTTGAATGTTGGCAAATGTACACATTGCTTGCAGTTACAAAACCTTGTAATGAGTATTTCCCACTGTAATAGCAGCGAGCTGAAATTTGGATAAACCACTTAGACTTGTGAACTCTGACATGCCTGGTAACTATGTCTTTGCAAAAAGAATTTTGTCAAGTATTGGAGCTCCTACTAATAGCACATCCATCTTTCTGCACACTATAAATCTTAAGAAAATTTCTATTACTCTGCAATTTGTCTGGCTTATGCTATTTATTAGCCATTTTATTCTGCTGCTTTAAGAAGTAATGTGATGTTCATTTTATTGCTGGTTCAATAAATTGTTAATTATAATGCAGTGATTGCTGCTGACGTGATTTAAAAGCCACATTAGCACTATAGCATTAAGTTTTAACTATTTTACCCTTCAATTCCCTGTTTATACAACAGTAAAAGGAAAATAGCCTTAGACTAATTTAAAAAATGAAGGTGCTTGTATCTATTGATCACATGATATACTAGAAACTTCTGTTGTTTTTGGTTGTTTTTTTTGAAAAAGGTTACATTCAGGTCTAAAAAAGAAATTGCACCAGCTGAGCACTGTCTTCCTGTTCAGCAAAAAGTGTTCTTAAAGCAAGATTAACCCCAAAGTTAAATTAACAGAGTTACTTAGTTAAATTAGGACAATTGGCCTAATAGATTAAAGGAACAAAATACCCAGATAAATCATAATCATTTTATAGTTATGTGTAGCTTTTGGTGCCCATTTTGTATAACAATGGAGCAGAAGGGAGGCTGAGATTGGAAATTGTCCCTATTTTCTCCAAGAATGTCGCAAATGGGATTGGGGGAAATCTCCATTTTGCTGATTTAAAGTAAAATCTAATTGCTGCAAGTCTAATGATCCATCCTTGGCTGAGCAAGCAGAGAGAACTGACTCAGGTCCAGAAGCCACATTCAAATATTGGGCAGGATGGATGGAATGATGGAATTCTGACCTGGAGTGGCTGGAGACACCTGCTGCCTCTTGGAAATATGTATCAGACATGGAGATTTTGGGTGAAAATATTTATTTTTCTTAGTTATAACATGTGATTAATTTTTTTAAAAAATTAAATTTTAAATTTATATTTAATTTAATTTTTTTAATTTTTAATTTTTTTTAATTGAGGCAAATACACTCACAGAGAAATAGGGGAAGCAGAATAACTGTGGAAACTGGCACACAAAGCTGTTATGTTTGCATATATACACATATATATTTATTATCCATAAAAAAATATGTATGAAGGGATCCAAGTCTTCCTCTAAATCATACAGCACCACCAAAACTGATGTGATGTGCAGCTCAATCATGCTGGGTGCTAGAGCTCTTTAATTCAAACATAGCCCTTTAAATACATAGGAGAATGTAAATTTTAACAGGAGCCATCTGATGCCATGGGGAATATTCACCATCACCAGACTTCCAGGCTGCAGCATCTCTGGTTGAAGCATCTTCTGAGTCCTGGGCAGGTTTAATATGTAATTAATAATACAAAGTATTTAAAGGAAAAACAGGAAACTGTGGTTAGGAGAAACTGCCTGTTTGAGGTTCCCTGCTCCATCCTTCCTCCAGCTTTTCTTGGGAGATCCCTGCTGGACAAGACAATAAATCCCAACAAAAAGGCTTTTCTTGCTAGCCAGAGACTTGTTGAAATTAATTAAACACCTAAACTCTTCAGAGGATCCTAGAAGGGAGAAATCTTACCTTTAATTGTCTGATGGAATTAAAAAATCTGCCTGGAAGAGACCTCCTGCTCCTTAACTAAGTCAGAAATAGTTATTAACTTGAAGACATCCTTTTCAAAGACGGAGTTGCAGTGGTTTTCTTGTAAGAAAAGAGCTTAAATTGTTTTCTTGGGGGAAGGATCATTACCAAAAGAGAATAGTTTCTGCCAGGGGAGTGTATTAAAAAAAAAAAAAAAATCATGCAAACACCCAAACCAAGCCAAATGAAAAAGGAAAAAAACCCCAAATCAGCAGATTACGCCACACTTGAATTTGGATTGATTTATTTTATATAATATGACTTAATTTGATAAATATAACTTATTTTGATGAATCTTAGTTTTCTATTTAGTATATTTTCCTCATTTATTCATATAAATATGAATATATACACTCATATATTTAGTCTATTCTCATAATTTTATTTGTGTTGAAGACACTGGCTGGACTCCTTTCATAAACAGATAGGTCTTGGCACTGGTCAAGGTAAAAATTACAGATGTTAATTTAGATAGAATTAATTTAGATAAAATTACAGAATTAAGAGAAAGTTTGGCAGCCAGCTGGCTCCAAGGTTTCAGGCTTTGGGAGCAAAGATCTGAGCTAAAGGGACTGATAAAGCTTCTGGAGCTGCCCTAATGCATAGAAAATCCTATCCTTGACTTAGTGATACACAACTAAGTTTCAGTAGAAGAAATTAGGATGTTAAAAATGACTGTGGCCCCTATTAAGCAGATTTAAAAGTGGTAAACTAATTGCAAAAAGTAATGGGGACGTTTTCAGCAACATCTCATGGCTTTGTGCTCCATCAGGAAGCCCTGAGGAGCTGGTGGGGAAGGGGACAATGCTGCAAACTCTAGACAAAATCACTCTCTGAACTTTCTTGAGGAGCAAGAATTTATTTTTATATATATACATATACATATATATATATATAAAGGCTCTGGCCTGGAGCAGGAGGATTTGGATTGGGGATGCTCAGGGAATTTCTGCTAATTCCAAGTTGGTCCAGGTCCTCAGTATCTCCTGGTGTGGCTGAGCATCCCAGGTGCCCTGCTAGGCCGTTGGAGAATTTTACATTCCTAGGTGTTCTGTGTTAAAGCCTGGTTTAAAATCTGCACTTTTGCCAAGGCTGTCTGGAATTTGTTAAAAAAATTCCTTGAATTGAATTGAAAATTGAGATCGATTCTACCTCTGGCAGAGCCAAACAGCAGATTTTGGGGCAGGAGGCCTTGCTTATGCTACTTTCAGTGAAACTCCCTGCCTAGAATCAATCCCCACCCCAATTAATTAATATAAATGACATGAGGGAGTGGATAAGTGGGGGACAGTCTTGCTCTAAAGAAAGGTTAGAACTAGATGGGCATTAAGATTCCTTCCAACCCAAATTATTCTCTGATTCTCTGCATTATTTATAATAAATAAAGGAGAGAGGGGAGGCCTGAAGTGATGAAACTCCAGGAATTCACAGCTCAGTCCGCACAGAAAGCTGAGCAGCCTGTAAAGAGGATAGAAAGGAAATAGTTAAAAAGATAAACAGCAAAACAACCGCACAAGCTAAATGAAAACATTCGAGGTAGGAAACTGTCAGGAGAACCAGGAGAGAGGGGCTGAAGTTGTCAAAGCCCCCTCGATGTGTGGCTGCCGCAGCTTTTGAGACGCATTCAGACTGTGACTTTGGAAATGCCAATTTACTGCTGGCTCTAAACAGGACGTAAAAAGTTATCCACAGAGCCATAAGAGGCAAAGAAACTTCTAATGAGCTGTGAAACCAGATGCTTTATGCTGGAGAAGCACATTCTGCAGCCTGCATGTTTTTATTTTGTTTTGGGGAAATGCTGCGATGTGCTCGGTGATTTCCAATCGAGATGTGGGCACGGTTTGTACCCCCAAGAGTTGGTGCTGGGAGGGACATTCCTCCTGATGGGTGGGGATAATCCCACAAAATAAATTTATAATAAGTTTATTTTTCAAGCTGTAGCAGCAGTTTAGCTTAGAAACATCATATTGGGTATTTTTTCCTAGTAAAGGATTGAGTCCCTACAGGTGCTGTTTGAGGAGTTTGGGCACCAAGAGGGTTCTGACAGGAGCTGAGGGAAAAGGTCTTGAATTATAAAAATATCCTGAAAATACTCTGGGCTCGCCTGAGATCAGGTATTTTTCTTCCTAGAAACATTCAGGATCAGGAGTATTTGTTGTTATGAGAGGTTGATGCACAGCAACACTAACAGTGAATGGTGAAATAGCTTCTGTACATAAGTATTAAATTAATTCTGCTCATGAGAACCATTTGGATGCTTAAGAATTTTGAGGAAGAAAAGAATGTTTAAAAAATGTTTGTTTTTACTTTTATGGTTGAATGATCATTGGACCATAACTTTTATTTTTTTGATGGGTTGTAGGAATTATTTACTACTTAATCACATATCTAAAATAATACAAGTAAGGAGAACTAATTTCATGCTGATAGAATGGAAAACCTGAGGGTCAGATAAATCCTGAATTTAGGAAGGAACTCCACATATTGAATTATCTACTCAGCAGAAAAAGTGAGATACAGAAATAAGTTCTGATTAATAAGACAAAGGGAAATGGTGCAAAACAGATGGCATCCCATTCTGCCTTATGATTATGTATGGTGCCGTTACAAAACACTGGGATTTTTGTGTTAGGTGATTAGAGACCAAATTAGCAGCTTAACTTCTTCTAAACTTCAGTTTAGTCGATGGAATTTTACATCCCACTGGTAGTGGGCTCCAAGAAGCACTTCCTGAAGCAAAGACTGCAGTGGGGAGTAAAAAAAGGGATTAAATCCAAAATCTAAGACATTTTTCTAATTTATCCATCAGATTTTGATTTAGTTAATCAGTTCTGATTTGAAACTTTCGTTGTTGAGCATGTTACAAAAAATAGAATAAAAAAAATAGAAGAATAGAATAAAAAATAGAAGAAAATGCATCAATTTCTTGACAAAAATTCCAGTAGATTGGAGTGTTTGCAGTAGGAAACTGGTTTGAGGAAGGTGGAAAGAAGACAGATTATATGGTGTGTGTGTGTGTGTATAAAAATAACAGAGGAAATCTAAATATAGTGGCCTGTTTAGAAAAAAACTCACAATTTTAAAAAGATTAATAATGGGTAGGAAGGACTAGGAAGAAAACAATGTATAGCACTGACTGAAAAATGGAATGTGTTGGGCAAACAGGAAAAAAAATCTGAAATAAATGCTTTGGAAAGGAAGGATGGAGAGCCTGGTCTGAGGGAGTGCCATTAATTGAAGTGCCATTAATTCCTCCTGGTGCCAGCTTTGGGTGGATTGCAGGGACACAGAGCTCACACAGGGAAGAGGGACAAGGTTAAAGAAATGATGATGGGAGGGTTTGAAAGCTCCAGGCCTATTTTGGATTTTGCTGCAGCAGGGATATTTGCTTTCTTTGCTGTACTTGAGCACTGGGCATTTCTATTTCTGGAAATGCCCCGAGAATGTCATTCAAACTATTTCAAAACTCAGGAAAATTTCCTGGGTAGTTTTCAGTTTGCATTTCAGTTCCTCTTGTCTCTTCCTTCCAAGACTGCTCTAATAAAAAGCAACAGATCCTGGAGATAAATCCACATTTAATCTTTGTGAGAATCAGGAGTTGTTTGTTCTTTAACCAAAACTACTTCCTCTACATCTTCTCATCTTCATTTTAATCTTTGGTTTAAATCAGGACAGGGAAAATGTTTCTTAGCAAGATTTTTTAAAAATTATTTTTCCCCCAGCATCATCTGAAGTATCAGAGGAAGGAAAGTTTACTCTTCAGGCATTGATATGCCTGGTGCCAGTTTGGTTTAATATTTTAGTGTAATTTACTCATTCTATTCAGTTTTCATCCAGTTTTTAATTTGTCACTTGTGTTTCATATTGATAAATGTTTACTTTAATGTGTGCTATTTGTTAAATGAAAACAGACATAAAGAGAAACCACAATTTTGCTTTCCTGAAAGCTGTACTTGTTTTAAAACACTTAGTGAATTCTAAATGCCTAAAGTTTCGGGAAGAAGATAAGCGAAAAGTAGGAGTATTGAACGTGTTTCATTTACAGGTGAAGTAAAACCAGGAAGATACTCTCACAGGGGCAGAGCAAAGTCTGAATTACCAGTGCAAGTGGAGAGGGAAGAGCACAGATATTACAGGAAACAGGGCTGGGAGGCAGGATCAGCTGTGCCCAAATCCTTCCTGACAGATCCTTGTCTAACTGGCTCTGTACATCTCCACTGATGGAGTTCCCACAGTCTCTATAGGCTCTTTTTTTGTTGATGTCTCACCAAAATCTCCTCCTCAGCAGTTCCAGCCTGTCCCTATTTATCCTTTTTGAAGTGGACACACGGGGCAAATTCTTTGCAGCTACCACCCATCTATGTACAAACTCATCACTGCTGATCCTTCCCTTTGGCTTCACTCAGCTCACTTAGCATCAGTTTTATCCAGACCCTGTTTTCCAGCCTTTTGCTCCTTATCTCAAGAGTTTAGGCAGGGGAAGAATTACTGGATAAAATATTATGTAAAAATATTTTTATATTTTCACCTACTACTTGAGCTGGGTGAATATTCAAGCCACAAGCAAATATAATAATTAGAAATGAGTTCTGGTATTTGGGATTGGTTCCTGTGGTCGTGATTATTTATTTTTATTAGGTTTTGCCATGAATAATAGGATCCAACATCATCCCCCCTCTCTCTTTGCATATGTGGAAAGGACAATTTTGAAGCTGTGAACAGTCTTTTATCCTAAATCTGTTGTTTTTGTCAAAAAACTCTATGCTGAATCAGGTGGCATCTGAAATATGAGGATATTTTGGAACAATTAATTGCTATCAATAATTTTAATTTAAATTAACCGATTTTGCAGAAGGAAAAAGGGACTTCACAGCAGAGCTTTGGCTCTGCTTTGGCTTTGGCTGGAAGGGTGTGGGGTGCAGAACACTTTCCCTTCCTTTCCCTTCTCCTGACACCTTGTACATGGAACCATCACTAATGGGTGAGATCCTAAAGGCTTTGGGAGCCTGAAATTTTTAGGATTTGGCCACTTTTTAAAAAAAATTAAAGCAGAGAATTGTAGAATATCCTGAACTGGAAGGGAGCCACAAGGATTGTGGAAGTCCACTCCTGGCCCTGCACTGACACACCAACAATCTCATCCCAAAATTATTGTCCATGGCAGAAACTTTGTGTTGCTCTTTCATGTCTAAGACACAGACTATGATTGTAAAAGAAATAAAAACAAAACAACAGTAGACTCTAAACCCCCCCAAAGCCCAAAAAATCCTTGCCAAATTTTTGCCATGCCTGAAGAAAAATAATGTTTGAATATTATTTCACATATATTAAACTCAAGAAAATTAATTTGTGAGGGAGAGAAAAAATATCTCTCATGCACATTTTCAGTGCTAGAAAGAAAATCAGATCCTTTTGATTCTGTGTTTATATAATGCACAAACTTACACATTTAAGTTACCAGATAAGCAATTAGCTGTTGAGGTCTCTGAGAGATTTGCTAAATGTTTGTATTAGAATTACTAGAATCAGGGGGGTTTTTTTGGTTTTATGATCATAGTTCTCTGTTTTGTTCCCTATCTATTTTTGGCCATTAGTTTTTCTATTTAATTTTAAATTTTGCCATTTTTATTGAATATGACAGTTGTACCACTGCCTCTTGTACCAAAAGGGTTGGACGTGCGGTCCCATTTTGGAAAACGCTGGGCATCTAGCAACAAGCCATTTACCAAAAGTTACAAAGAAACAAACAAAAAGAAAAAGCTGGAAAGTTCTTATTTTTTTTAAAACTGCAGCCTTTTGTCCCTCAAGAAATGTGCTGCTTGAGGAAGGAAGCCCAGCTTCTGGGACACAAGGTCCCTGAGGGACATTGCCGGGCTGGCAGGAGCAGAGTTTGACTTCCCAACTGTGGGCAAATTCCTCTCCTGATGCCAGAGGATGGTCCACAGTCAACACAGTTTAAAACTGCATCCTCAAAAATCTGTTTACTCATCACTTTAGTCCTCCTTGAGCGTGCCTAAGTCAAAAATAGATTCTCCCCCGGGCCAGGATTTGCCTGATGTGACTCGTGGTGTTTGGAGGCAGAGCTGCAGCTGCCCCCGGAGCCGGGAGAGTGAGAGGCACCCCTGGAGCTGCCCAGCAGCTTCTGCTCAGGCTTCCTCTCCTCCTCCCAGCTCTTTCCAGGATGAGGAGATCCCTTTTTGCTTGTTTTAAAGCTGGCCTGGGCTGGGTCGGTGGCTGAACCTGAATGCACAAGTGGAACTCAAATTTGGGGGATGTTGTCTCGATGCAGGAGGCAGTGGCTGCGTGTTGGAGGCTTCCCACCCGAAAGAGGAGTTCAGTATTCCATTTCCTGTATCCTCGTGCACAGGATGATAGAAGGCAGCTTTTAGCCACAAATGCCACTGGAATGTGTCAATAAGCAGAGTTCAGTGAAGCTCTTATTTGAGATATTTTTATTATTTTGAGATATGGTACAAAAAGAGCTTTGCCCTAGGGAGAGAACCACAAACCCAGGCTGATGCACTGAAGGAACTACCTGGTTCCAGTGCAAAGACTTTTTGGATGTGATCCTTAAGGTCTTTTTGAACTTAATCCCCAGTCATTCATCAATAATTCATCATATGACTCTGTAATACTGTTATTTGTTCTGCTTTTTAGGACAGCATTGCAGGTAGTGAAAGGAATGGATCCCTTTGCCAGCACAACCACATCACCCTCTCATTTCAGTGCCTTCAGGAGAGTCAGCTTTATTTGTTTATTCCCAATTAATAACATATTTTATTGTTGTTCTTAGAATGCAATTACTTCAATGGGGTGGTAAAAACAAAAGAGCAAAAACATTACAGGGAAAAGTGCCTATGGAAAGCTTGTCAAAGTGTCAGTGACCCTCCAAGGCTGCTCCATTTATCACAAATGGCTTTGTTAATACCCAGCCTCACCAGCACTTAGACTTAATGCTCTGCTCAAAACCCCACAATAGGAGATAAATACTTGATAAGACATCTATTGTCATTATTTATCCTTTATAACACGCAGCAAAAGCGTGCTAAAACATTTATTGGGTGTTTGGAGGTAGAGTGTTGTCAGCAGTGCCACCCAGGCTGGAGGCAGGGCTGGGCTCAGCCCGGCTGGCAGGAGGGATCAGAGGAAGACGAGGGAAAGGGAGGTGGAAAAGGAGAGGGAGAAGATGGAGAGCCCGAGTGTGACAGCACAGCATCGAGGGGAGAAGGAGAAAGTGGGGGATCTGGCTTCATCCTAAAGCTTTTTATAACCAGCAGGAAAGAGTGTGAGGGCTGAGAGCAAAGCTTTAGGAGTGGTTTTTGGCACGCGTTAGTTTTGATCAGTGCTGGAACAGTCCTGCTCCGGGTGGGTGCCAGTGCCACGGTCCCGCTTGTGGAGCAGCTGCCGGGCTCTGCTCCGGCTCTGGGCAGGGCACTGCTGCCAGAAATGCACCCCAGAGCCTCAGGAAGCAAAATTCAGGTGCTGTTTGGTCAGAGAGACAAATAACATTTGACTGCTCCTTCTTCTTCTTCCTTGGCAGCTGTTTCTAATTCCCCGCAGGAGATGTGGTACCAAAGCACTCCTCTTCTCCAGAGGAAAAATCCCCACTATTATATTTTTTTCATTACAGCTTAAACATTTTCAGTTTTAAAAGAGGAGAAAAATAAGGATAATTTGCTAGATCTGATTTCTGATGCATTTTGTTCAGTGTTGTGTAAGCACACTTTTTTTTTTCTGTGGGAAATTTGATACATTACTTTAAGTTAACTACATACAAGAGAATACTAAATAAATTCACTTTATGTGCTTCCCTAATTAGTTTTCAGTCATGTAATTCTCTTCAATACGGAGCTGAGAAATCCCCAAGTCTACCTTGATGTAGTTAGTGTCACATACACTGATCATGTGAAATTGAATTTGAATTTACTACTAATATTTAAACACGAAAGCTGACTTGAACCGTATTTCCCCCTTGGATAGAGATGTCACTGCTCCCTGTAATGAGCAGCATTATGTTGAATACTTAAGCCAAGAACAACCAAGCTACAGGAATGGGACATTAATCTTGGAGAACTGTGGAATTTCGTGCTTTAGACAATGCAGTGTCTTTGCATTGCTTCTTACACTTCAATTACTTGAGATGAGGATTTTGCAGCATGTATTGCTTGAGCGTATTTGGTGAAGATGGAGTGGGAATATTGAGATCTCTAGGATCTCTTGGATAGCTGTAAACTGACTATAAGCACAAAACTACATTATTTTTGTCACCTTGAGCTGTTGGATGTATGAAATGCAACAAATTCCTGTCCAGATCTCCCTGACTTTGTCCCCAGATCTGAGGCTGGGTGTGGGGTCCTGCCAGTCCCACATTTGGGGGAGAGGGAGATGCTGAGGGTGGGTTTGGTACCACATTCCTGCTCTTGCAACTATTTCACATTCCTTAATTAAGTAAATCTAAAATCTGAGTGTCTCTCTCTGGTCTCTCCCTCACCTGGGGGGAATCTGAGGTTTTGGGGAGGAAGCAGCAGGATTGGTTTTCAAAGGCTGAATACATCAAAATACTGCCAGGGTTTCTTCCTGTAGTTTTTGGGGTGTTGTGGTTGGAGAGATGGGACAGATACTGCTGAGGTTGGCCCTGAAATATGGTTTAATTTCTGTTGCTGCATCATGAACTCCTTACCTGAGTGGATACAAACACCTGGATTACTTTAATGCATGTTGCAGTACTTGGCTCTGTTATCACTCAATGTTTACTGATCAACGCATGCACAAATCCATAGAGGCAGGGAAAGAGGAGCAGGAGAAAGCAGAATTTGAAATGTCACAATGTTGAATCTCTCTGGAAATGTTTAGAAAAAGCAGGTGGGATTTAAGTCTTGCCCAGTACCTATGAAAAGGGTGAATACCACTGGAAGTCCTGCACAATGGGGGTGGGGGGAACTCCAAGCCAACTTGGAAATAGCTCGAGGGGTTCATGCTCTGTAATCCCCCAAAACTCCTCTCTCAATATCATCACCAGAAGAATTGGCACTCATGCTGAAGGTAGAACTGATGAGGAAGGTAATTATTCCTTCTGTCATAGCTGTCAGAGGAACTCCACATAGCACAGTGGAGGAGGAATAATAATTTTGAGGAAATAGTACCAAATAATCTACAGAAGCTAAGAAAAACAATGCACAATGCATTGAAAATGGAGTTTTGTGTGATTTTGTAGCCTTTTCTTTCTCCTTTCTACAAATCCATCCAGATCCTTTATTTAGTTATTAATGGGGTGTGGTAGATTTGTTCCTTAAAACGTTGGATTTGCTTTTCTACTTGAAGGCTTCAAAGATGTTATTTCTAAACTAATCCACTGAACCTGCAAAAGATTAAAAAATGCCTCTTTGCATGAGGAATCCTTAAAAAGTGGCAAAAGAAGCAACTGGTAAATGAGTGAGTTGTGACCCATTAGTGGAAATTTCTATACATTGACTTAGGGTTTGTTGCAAAACAGCCTTTTGGGTGACTCCTGTCACACCTTAAAGAAGGAGTTTGGCTGAAGTCAGGTACCAGTTTTGCTGTTTTTTTCTAGAGAAATGAGCTCTGAATGCAGAGCTGCATCTTTCTGTATCAGGCTGAGTGCCTGCTGCAAGGAGAACCCAAAAATTTGGTTGGTGAAGTTGTTTTTTTACCGTCTTAGAATGGATGAACTCCTCTTGCTGCTGTTTTCTCAACAGCATTTGTGCTGTGGTGTCTGCAGGAGGAGGATTACACTGCATCTGGCAAAGGAAATTACAGATTAACATGTGCATTATGGAGAAGAAACATTACAGGAAAACTGTCATTTGTATTTTACAAGGAAATAATCCTTTAAGTCTCTTAGGGCTGCAATAACTCCTTCGTTTTACTCCCCTTTTGGAATACCCTGTGAATCCTCACGTCAGAATTAGTAACAAACAAAACAAAGCTCAGAGGGATCTGAACTTTTTTGATCAGAAAGGTCAGTGCTAGAGAAGAGATTTTAGAAAATGTTCCAGGAGCTACCAGAGGAGCCCCCACGCAGCCAGACCTGGGATTTTGGGAGTACTCCAGGTGCTGAGCACCGTGTAGATTTATCCAGCTGCCTTTCTCCCTTCCCACAGTGAAAATGTAGAGTGATGCCCTGCAGAGGGGCCCAAACACTTCCCAAAGCCTAAAGCAAACTGGTTTAGAGGCCTCAGGGTCAGTCTATAATTTTGCTGGTTAATATTTCCCAGGAGTTACATTGCCTGGAGGTCTGGAAGCATTTCGGATATCACCAAAATAGCTGCTGATTGCTGCTCTCCTTGGCTCCTGCAGCACTTCCAAATCATGGTTAAACTCAATGATCTTAGAGGTGTTTTCCAGCCTCAAAGATCCTGGGAAATCATGGTTGGGTTCAATGATCTTGGAGGTCTTTTCCAACCTAAATGATTCTAAGGCTCTGTGTTGCTGCCCCAAACCTCTCTGGTTTGCAGTGAGAAGGTTCTGCCTGTAGCATCCAGATTCCTAGATCTGCTCAAAATGGGCCTAAATTGTTTTCTTCCCCAACACTGGATTAAAGACTTTCAAACTGCAGGTGTGGGGATTTCTGTTGGGAACAGCCCCATGCAGTTTGCTCAGCCTTTGCTGTGGAACCATCCAGTGTCGCTGGAGTCACTGCTCCAGGCTGGTTTGTCACTGTGGAACAGGAATGCAGACCTTGGGTCACAGCATCCAGCCATTCCTTCCAGGGGATTGGGCCTTTTCTCTTCAGCAAAGGTCTTGGAAGAACCTTCCAAACCCAATCTGGGCATTAAAGCCCTGGTGCAACTCTTCCACCTGTGGTGTTCGGTGCTTTCCGGTGGCCAGAGGGTCGCTCAGTGCAGTGCTGTGAGGAAAACAACGTTTTACAAGTCCCCAAAAGCAGTTGTGTGACTCCAGGCTTAGTTAGGGATGCCATGGAGCCAATAAACATTTTAATGTTGACTTCAAATCTCTCCTTGGAGAGGCAGATTTACCTGTGCTGACTGTGGCTTCTCGCCCTGCCCTCAAGATTTGTCACCTCCTTCCAAGCCAAACACTGAAGTGGAAGGGAATTCTGAGGGAAAACCAGCAGCTGGGTTGGGCCAGAGATCTGAATTTCCAGAATTTGGGAGGATACTGGCTTTGGCCATGGTGCTGTGACTAAAACACAACATGGCAGAATGTTGCTTTCTGTCGGGAACGCCGTCACCCCCCCATTGGATTTTTGGCTGAACTAAGAAAAGCTTTAAGCAGTAATCTGGTTTTTTGGTTTTTTTTTTTTTTACCAAATCTACATCCACATTTCTTTTTTTAGAGGCTTTTTGCCTTCTTTCCCCTTTAAAGAATTCCTTGGTGTCTCTTTTCCAGCCTCCCAAGAAACAGTTAAATGACTGAACCTCAAAGGTTTCAGCACTTCTACAAACAACAGTCACAGGGAGGAAAATTAACGGTTTTCTGTTAATGACTCATATTAGTCCTCTTTGGTGGTCCGAAGCGATGGATTAGATTTTTTTTTATTTTTATTTTTTTTCCCCCCATTTCTTCCACATGCCTGTCATTGGGCTGCTTTTCTGATTGCTAGTTTTGTTGTTAAAAATGTCACTCTCTTTATTCGCCCTTCTCCCCATAGAATCTTTAAAACTAAACGCAGGAAAAGTGGAATATACCTGTCATTTAGACCAGCTAGAACAAAGGTTGATAGAAAATACATTCCTAGTTTGAAGAGGCTTCCCTGCTGATTTTGTTTATCAGAAAATGGCAAGTTTTGTTCCTAATGGACTGAAATTTAAATAAAATCTGACTCTGGAAATAAAAGCAGCCATTATGACAAAATAAAATTATATATTTTATAGGAGAAATTGAATTAAAATGCTAGTTTCCTTTGGTTAAATTCTTTTACATAAGGAAATGAATAAACGAGAGAGTGAAATAGAATGAGATAGAAAGCTGATTGTTGAAGTAAGCTTTTTAAAAATCAATAATCTCTTGTAATTTATATTTTTGAAAAAAACTTTGAACAGACTTCCATATGATATCTTGAATTATGGCTACATTTCTATGTTTCCTTTCATTAGAAGTTGAACTGGGGGTTAAATAGAGTTTCCCCCCTGGGGTTTCAGGTTCTTATTGAGCTGTGGCTTTGGACTACAACCTTCTACGAAAGCAAAGTGTCTCCAGAACTCGAGTTATTTGAACAATTTTATTTATTAATGTTATTAAATAATTATTTTTTAAAAAAAAATCAGCTTATTTTATATACCAGGATGGGAACTGAACTCTGAGAGGGAGGTGGTGGAGCCACATCAGACCTGAGGAAGGTGATGGTTGGGAGAAATCTACTTGTTGGAGACTTGACTTCCAGGGAGATGTTTCATCTGAATTCAAGAGGTTGAAGACTGAGGTCCAAAAAAAATAGCGTTTAAAACTGAAATTACCATTTCTGTACGCAAATGTGTGGTCTCACAGCAATTTCAACCTTACATTGGAACAGAATGCTTGAGAGACATCCTTGCAGGTGGAGGGCTTGTCCAGATTCTCAGTGGCACTGGTTTCCCTAAAAATAAATGGCTGGTTTTGAGATAGGCAAGTAAAGGAGTTTGTAAACCCCAAACCATTAATTAACTTTAAAGGGAAGGCTAGGGTTGCATGGAGCTGTTACAATAAAATGTAAAATGCATTCACAGGCGGGTCATGACTCTAATTTGCAAATTTCTCACCACGAGCAGAAGGTGATGATGGATGAGAGGTAAAGAGGTGGTGAGGGGTAGTTCATGCTTTTCCTATTCAGCATCCCACCTGGGTCCTAGGTGAGACTGCATGGGAAGAGAAGTCCTGGCATATTGCAAATCCTAATTCAAATTTAAAGGAAAAAAATACATGAAAAATCCAAAGTTACATTCTTGAATTCTCCTCTGTTGCCTCAAAATTATGACACTTTGCCAAGTGCAGTGTTCTGTACTGGGATGGAGGATGAGGGAGGTCTGAGAGCACAAAAATGTTGGTTCCTGCACTTTTTCCTGGTGTGATGGGAAGAACCACATGTTTCCATGGAAGCTGGCAATGGAACTGTGACATGGCAGCCATGTGGCCTGGGTGTGACTGGAATGGCATCCCTAATCCCTAATCTCTGCCACCCCTGAGTGTCAACAGAGCTATAATTATTATCTTCTTTAACCAGCAGCTGGGGAGATCTGTTAGCAGATGTTTTAAAAGTACTTTGAGGATGAAAATATCTAAATATTCTCATTGCTATCATTATTATTATGGCTGTCCACAGTGATTACTGTGATCACAGAGTGCCTTTCTGACATGTCCCTGATGACAAAATATCCTGTGGGCTCTGAAGGGTTGGAAGCAATTCCTCTGTCCCACAGGAATGTGTACAAGGATCACATTTTGGGCAAAACTTGGTGCTGGCATGGCTTCAGACCTGCTTTTACTGGATTTTTTTGGGAGGATGGAGGTACCTGGGACATTTTTCCTCACCAAGTTTCCATCCAGTGTGTCAGTGGGGGTGTCAGGGCTAAGGGCTGGCACTGGTCACACCTTCACACTGGTGGCTGCTTGATCCTTCCTCCAGTGAGAAAATGTGGAATGAATCGAGGAAATTGCTGCAAATCCACTGATTCTTGATTCCTGCAATAGCATCACACAGAATTCTGATTTTTTTTCTTTTCTCCAATTTTTTTTCCTCCCCAGTTACTGAGGTTGTGGTTTAACAACTGGTTTAGCTCTTTCATTTCCAACTGAAGCTTAAGCCAAAGCTGGGCTAAATTCAGGTTCTCAGGCCTATATTTAGGCATCCAAATGGAAGGGGTGTGATGTTTCCCATGCACCCTTAACGGGTTTCACACAGCTCCCACCGAAATGAGCAGGTGTGAGAGAACATTCCACCTTTCCAGCTCCTGTCTCACATTCAGAGTATCAGCTTTCAAGCCTAATTTTAGCAGAGTGGACTGGAGAACTTGGGTTGTTTCTAGCTAACAGTTGATGTGGGAGAAGTCAGTTCCCTGAGAAATGAGATTCACTTTTGTTCGATGGAGAGTTTGTCCGCAGGGCGTGGATGTGTGACACAGGGCTCTTTACCTGTGGGTGTGCTCAGGGGTTACAGGCCTGGTGCAGCATTTCAGAGCTCCTGGTAATGATGGCAAGGCAGAGGGGGCAGTAACAACTATCAGAGCTGCTTTTATGTCCTGACAGATGCTGGAAAAAGTCCTTTTCCCAAAAGGCAGAGGGTGCTGCCGTGGCTGATCCTTTTCCATCCCAGCAGGGCAGGGGCTGATGCAGAGTTGAGGGCAGTGGGGTTCTGCAGAGGTTGCTCCAAACAGGGACCATTTTGCTGTGGGGACCAGACAAAGACCAGGACAGCTGTGTACCAACATCTGGGGACAGGGGAGCTCAGCTGTAGCACCTTGTGCTTCATTTTGGAAAGACTGATTTAACACATGGACCAAACGAGATAAAGAGCCCTGGTTTGGCCAGGTGTGCACTTTTACCTGATGTGAGGATCCAGGCTGGGACCTTTCCCAAGGATAATTGCTGGAATCCAGCTTTTACAGGGACAGTGCAGTTTCCAAGATTGTTGCTCAGTGTCGGGGACATTGCTTGCACACAGTGCTGCTGCTTGCTGGAGGACAGGAAGGTCCTGGTCAGCTGTGTTGGGGCACCAAGAGTTTCACACTTCCCCCTGAAGTTCTAAATCTTTTGAAACCCTTCAAAAACATTCTCTGGTCTCTTGTCCAAAGGTGACCAAAGCTGGAGGAGTTGTTTCCATGCCCCTCTTTCAGAGCAGCTCACTGCCCTCGAAGATGAAACCATCCTGAGTTTCATCGGCTGCCCCGCGAGCGAGTCCTGAGTGTGTGTTTGGTAAGCAGGAGGTACAAAACTCCCTGGAAGGTTTGTGGGCAAAGCCCAGGCTCAGACAAAGAGCTTCCAGAAAATAAATTGCTTGTGTTAATCCTACTAATTCATCCTCAGGTTTTCTTCTTCCCAAACAAACCTGCACTGACTGAACCCACTTGTAACTCAGCCAGAGAATACACGGGATTTTATTTTAACTCTCTCATTGAGGAGGGTTCAGTTTCTTCTTTCCCATTTGTCTGTTTTTTAAAGAATTATTGTTATTCTATATTTGATTACATCCCATTATATCTGATACTTAGCAGAATTAAGCTCTCCTCACTGTAATGAAACCTCAGTGAGCCTGGAGGGCTTTGGCAAAAGTAACCTCAGGCTTGTTTATCGAGATGGTTTTGCCAAGCCCACACAGCTCTAATTACGTCTTTTCACTGGCCTGGTTTAAACTGTCCCCTCTTTCCAAAGTCTTTTGTGTGTTATTCAGAAATACATTGTTACAATGAGCACAGTATGTTTAGAATAAGTTTAATTGGATTTGGTAGCCAAGCAAGTGTACGTTTTTATTAGAGGTACTGACGGCTTCCAGTGGAGATAATATTTATACAGTGGTCCAGAATTGTTTGCATTTAAGAGAATAAATAAAATGAATAATATCCAAACAAGATAATTAAAATGTCAATTACAAAGTACCTTTAATTTGCTCTGGCTTTTGATTTGCATATTCCTTCCTTTACTTTGAAGACAAAGAAAAATATATTTGATACCAAATTTCCAGCTCTCAAATATATCACGTAATATGATATATTAGCAATTATCTCCCTTTTGCATTGTATTTACAGTAAGATTGCAGAACACCCATATTTGCATCTTGGGCTATTTTTTTTAGTACACAAACATGTTCTGTCTGGCTTGGTCAGATGCTGACTTTCATTTTTGTTAAATCACAATGCTGTGGATGAGAAAAAAAAACAAAACCCTCAAACCAAACCTAAATAACACACAGAGAAATCCTTAAATTTGTATGGAGTGCTAGCTAGAGGCTGTGTTGGACAGGTAGTTGTGCAAAATGGCTTTTATTTGCCACTGACCTGTCTTTCTGTAAGTATCCGTTTTTCATTTTTAAAGAATCAACCTTAAACAAAATAACCTGTCCTCCATATCTATCTATCTATCTATCTGTATATATATATATATATATATATATTCCTAAAGAAGTGGATTTTGAGAAACTCTAGCACTGTAGTTTAAATTTTGTGTTTGGAGCTTCCTGGCAAGAACAAGATGAGAGAAGGAGATAAGATTCATTAAAACCTTTGTGAACCTGTTGCTTTTTACATACCTGGAGTTTATCTTTGTTTCTGATATAGCAGCACTTCTGAAAATGTGTGATCTTGCAATACCTGCGGCTATGTTTGTGTTTTGAACTAACAAATTCTTTTTTGTGATTCCTAAAAATGGTCATTCTTGAACAGGTTGGACATCTTCTGTCTCCTTATTTTGTTGTTGTTCTGGTAAACCTGATTTTTTCAACTCTTGCCATGCCTGTACCGTGAATTAGTTGTCATCAATAATTATTGCTCTCCATTTTGATCTTCTGTGTGGGTACTTGGCAAAATCTGTTGGGACTACTCAAGATGAAAGGGTTTCTATGCAAATAGGAAATCTTACTCCCCAGTATTTGTCACCAGTTGCAAGGCACAGATTTGAAATGAGCAGTTGTGTGGCATCCTAAGTAAATAGGGCTGCTGGGCTAACACAGCCTGTGGGGCTCCCAGACAAGCAGGAAAAGCAAGTTAAGCTTTTTATTTTTATAACAGTTATTGCTACTCTCCATGTATGTTTTTTTTTTTCTTTTCTGGCTGGCTTTGTTAAGCAGATCTTTACTCCCAGAGACTGAAATGTACTCCTCTTTCTGTTTCCTTGAAAATTAAAAGCTTCTACCTTAAAGAAGTGAATGATACATTATCTGCTGTCTCTAAATTGAACCCATTTGGAGCTATTTGCATCCTGTAGAAACCTACAGCTGAGTGCTGTGCTCAGAGGTGTAATGACTGGTTGTCACAACACGCTGGAGGTGGCCCCATAACAAAATGATCCCCTGTCAATCCCCTTGCAGGAAATGCTCTGGCAACCTGTAATTCAGCCTCAGTATTAACATCCTGCCTGGGTTTTGTTAAATAGCACTTTCTAGGAAGTAGATCTGCTGAACTTGTGCTTAATAATGTTTTAAGGGGAATATTTGATGGAAGTTTGAGAAAGCATCACATGGGGTTAACAGTGATTTGTCATTTGTTTCTAATTAAAGGACTTAATCTCTTATCACTGGAACAGCCTATTTTTTTAATACTAAAGGCACAGATGTGAATAGAAACATATTAATGAGATGTCATACTACACAGTCATTTAGTGTTTTGTTTAACTTAAACATAGCAGAAAATGTGCATCTAAGTAGACACATGTAATGACATTGAGATAGAATTCTAATTCCCTGCATTTGCATAACCTTTAGCAGCTTCCACCTTGCTGCAGTTATCCTGTACCCCAAATTGCTGTTTGTTACAGCAGTGGAAAGGTCTGAAATCACACCATGACATTGTTTCTCTGTCTGAGGGGCTGTGATTTGCCTTAAACCAAACATGGGCCTGTTTGACTTTGTTGGTTCCTCTTAAGACAGCAAAAAAAAAAAAAAAAAAGAAAAAAAGTCCAGTTTGTCAGTCATGGCAGTTCTTGACCTCATCCATAGATACCAGCCATTCCAGGTACAAGACAGCCACTCTAAATATCTAAAAACTAAAAAAAATTGGCACAAGCTAGTCACAAAATCACTAAATCATTGAGGCAGGAAAAATCCTCCAAGGTCATTGAGTCCAACCTGTGACCGAACCCCACCCTTGTCACATCCAGTTTTTCCTTCGACACTTCCAATCTGCAAAATTAATTTTTTTTCAAGTGGGTAGGAAAGGTCTCCATGCTCTAATTTAGTGATTTAAACCATGAATGGACTTAAATCCACACATAAGAATATTTGGGCCACTGTGCCTGTTTCCCTTAGTGCTTTGCTTTGTTGTTTTCATAGTGGGAGACAACTCACAATGGGTTACATCCCTCCCTTTATGACAAATTGTTTCTTTTGGCTGAAGTGGCTATGAAAATTAAGGCTGTTCATTCAAAATTCCAAATTTTACCCTTTTCTCACTTGCACTATAAGTTTCCATCAAAAATTAAAGAAATGGCATGCTAAAACCAATCCTGGCTTATGTAATAAGAATTAAGAACAACTGCAGAGCAAAATTAAATTGTTTCAACCTGCAGTTTTTTATCAAGTGGCTCTACCCTGTTGCTCACAGTCAAGACCAGCTCAGTACAAGAGGACTCCATAAATGTTTCCTGGCATTATGAAACATCCATTGAGAGATAAGGACAGAAATGTGTCGGTTTTATTTAGACAAACATTCTCCTTTTGTGAAGATGTTCTCTGTTTCTTAATGGAAAAATTGTGATGCAAGTGAGAACATTTCAAATTTTTTGCACTGGCTGTCAAATACAAAACAACTGGATAGCCTTAATAAAAAAATAATTGAAAATTTGAGTGCTTATGTGCATTAGCTAAGAAGGGAAACTGAATTCATTTTTGGAGATACGACCTTTGGTGGTCAGTCTTTGGTTTCTTTATTTTAGTCATTCACAGGTTTTGATGCTGAGTGAAACTCAAAGGGCTGCACCACAACCTGCACACAAAACCTGGGTGTCAGTTTGGCTTTTCCATTTCACCTCTGCTTATTGAGTGCTCAGGAATGTTCTGATGGCAGAACTCTTTGTTATCAGCAATATCCACATATCTAGCAAGGAAAATATTGTGCACTTCAAGGATCACAGTGACAACTCTGCTGGGTTGCGTGGGTTTCACATTTAGAAAAAAAAATTAATTTGCAGCAACTCAAAAATGCGAATTATTGAACCTATTTCTTCTCTTCTCCCCATAAAACAGGACAATAAAGCCCAGGCAGGACATATCTGTAGAGATTTGCCCCAGCCCCTCCATCCAGCCTGAGGTCTGGCTCTGAGGGAGAGTTCTGGTCCTTCCAAATGTGCAGAGAAAGTTTCAGCCCAGAGTTTATCAGCATTTCTGGCCCTCGTTCTGCCCTCTGTAAAAGTTTGAGAAGAGCTCATAAATGGCAAGAAGGCAGTTTGTGTTCAAGAAATGTAGCCTGGCAATAAAAGCCTGTTTTGAAGTACACAACATGGTTTCTGAATAAATATTTCTTTAATGCATGTAATTACCGGATCAGCAGAATAAATGTGGTCATGTCCTTGTAATTAATACATTGTCAAAAGTTCATTTAAGTATAATAATTTCACAGCAAAACTGCTGCCTATGTAGTTTGTGCGATAATTTGTTAAATTAAGTGCAATAAATATAAAATTATTGGTAGATATATATTTTTTAGGTTCTTATTCATTACAGCAAGCTATCTAATACACTTAAAGCTATTTTTTTTTCATTAAAAGAAAAGCCACTAAAAAGAAAAGTGCTGTAATGATGTTTTTCTTCTTTTTGCTAAAGGAATTTTCAAGCAGCACCACTTAGTATCGCAGCTGCAGTTGGCAAATATTTAGTTAAGAATTGTGTAATCAAGTTGGCAGAGGCTTGGAGATCCAGTGAGGAATGCACAGAGAAAGATGCCTGTTTATCCGTTGTAGAAAAGCAGAATGTTTATTCCTGGATTTGCTGTCAGACTCTTTCAGTTGTACCCAGAGCTACTTACAGGGCTGGGTTAAATGTTGCAGCTGTACTGAGGTTTTAGCAATGGGAAGGGTGTTGTTCTTGACTTTCAGAGCCTATTTGGAATAATTCTGAAGAAAATTACTCTGATTCTTCACTGCCAGTCCGAGGGTGGTGGCTTTTGGTGACCTGTTTTGTGGTGTCCAGGGAAGGAGAGGCTGTGGGGCAGGGATGTGACCATGGACAGTGGTGGTGGCCAAGCCCAAGCTACCTAGAAATGTCACTTTATCCTCAGTCAGTCTATGTTAATGAGAGAGAGGTTAAGCCTTGGAAGGGTTGGCCCAGGGAGGTTTGGAATACCCACCCTGGAGATGTCCCAGGAATGCTTGGACATGGCTCAGTGCTCTGGGCTGGGGACGAGGTGGGCACAGCTTGGACTCCATAGTACTTGAGAGCTTTTTCAACCTAAATAATTCCATGATTATGTCCTCAGAGCCTGGTCAGAGATTAGTTTCTCAGCTGACCACACAATGACTAAGTCATATTAAAAATAGAACTGGGATTCAATCCCCAGTTTCAAAACCTGTGCTCAGTTGGTGCTCACAAGAACATGCTTTTCCCATATGATGTAACCCATAGAATGACTTCTGGAGTTTATAATGTTTGTTATAAAAACATAAAAGTTATCCAGGCAGTAGAAGCTTCTTATCCTATTTATGAAGACAGAAATGTTGAAGTTTTAATTTCTCGCTGAAATTTCCTAACATTTGTTATCCTATCAGAGTTTAGTACGTGGGTTCAACAAATATGGACTAGGAAGGAGCTGGTGTGTTTTCAGCTGGAGCTGGAACCAAACCAAACCAGCCCACCCAAACCTGGTTGGATGAGCAGGCTCAGAGAGGGCAGCAGTTAATGGGGCGATGGAGCTGTAACCTCAGGATGTCTGGGAGAAGTGACAGAACCTGCAGGGTTCTCTGAGGTCTTTTTTGTGATAACATCATCATCACTGACCTGAGGGGGCCACAGGGGGAACTCTCAACGTGTTTGCAGCTTTATTTTTTATAGTGAGGGTGGGGAGGCCCTGGCACAGGATGCCTAGAGAAGCTGTGGCTGCCCCGGATCCTTCTGAGTGTCCCAGGCCAGGTTGGATGGGGCTTGGAGCAAACTGGGACAGTGGAAGGGGTCCCTGCCTGTTGGAAGAGATGAGTTTTAAGGTCCTTTCCAACCAAAACCATTTAATTCCTCTCCTCTGTGATCCTGGGCAGCTGGAGCAGGGATGTGGCCCCCTCCCTTTGCTCAGAACTTTGTGTGGGGCGGGAAGATGAGGGACAGCCAGCACTACTTGGAAAGTTGGAGTTTCAGACTGCCCAGGAGGAAGAACTTTTTCCCCATGAGGGTATCAAGCAGGGGTTTTTCCAGAGCAGCCATTTCCACCCCTGGAAGTTTGCAGGGCATGAGTGGATCGAGTGCTCAGCAACAAGGTTGGACCACAGAGCTGACCCTGCTTGGGCAGGGGGTCATGGCAGAGTCCTCCCAAATTTTTCTGTGATCCCATGGGTGTGAGGACATAAAAAAAACCCCAAAACCTCTCAATCCCTAAATCTGAGACCCACTTTCCAGTTGTGACTTACATCCCAGGAGTAAATCCCAATAGGCAACGAGAATTCCAAAGGATCTCTGACGCCTGTCAGCTCCAGTCGGAGCCCACGGAACGCTGCATTTCAGTGCTAACAGCTCCATTTGCTCCAGTGAGATATAAATGTTCTTTGACCTCCAGCACAGGTCACAGAGCACGCACGACATCTTGTAATTAAGCTAAAAGATTCATCGACAAACACCACTCAAGTGGTGAGATTTAGATGGTTACAAGAAACCATAAAAAATGTTGTGATCCTGCAGGGAAATTGGCTGCAATGGGTCTATTTTATATCTTGGCTTTGAGACATTGTATGCAGCAGTGCTGCTCATAAACAGTGGAACATTAATTATATACATTTAATTTTATGTAACTTGGGGAAAACGTGAGAAAATTCATGTATTGTAAATGTCATCCTTTTTTTTTTTTCCCCCCGAAGGGATTTTCCATTATTATTTTATGATGATAAAATAAGGTGTTCTGATGTACTCTCAAAATAATTTTTATATTTATTTTTACGTATTTCAGTAATATTGAGTCAATAGAGATGATATCAGGAAATCTATGAACTATAATGAATTTTATTTACATTTTTATTATAGCACTAACTTCACATCAGTTCCCTTCAAGTGTACAGTTGAAAAAAAATTGTGCAAATCATCTCTTTTTAGCAAAACTACCCGAAACATCTCAATCACTTTTGTAATGAATTTTTTATTGCGGAGGTTGAAAATATTTACATCAAGAAAAAGCGTTCATCAAATGAGGTCATATTCTGGGAGAATAGGAAAAATGGATTAATGGGAGGGGAATATTGCAGGGTGAGAACTAGTCCTTGTTTCCACAGCCTTTTTTATTGTAAGATGAATATCCCTCTGCACTGAGAGAGGTTCCAGAGCTTGATCTGCAGCACAGTGCCAGTAGATGAATCTCTTTCCCTTAAAAATTGTGCTTCAGGTTTCTCATGAGTGTGTAAAATGGGTTTGATGAGTGTATAAGTTCATAGAATTCCAGAAAAGTTTGGGGTTGAAGGGACCCTAAAGTTCATCAGTTCCACAGGCAGGGGCACGTCCCACTGTCCCAGAGTGCTCTAAGCCCCAATATCCAAACTGGGCTTGGAACTCTCAGGGATCCAGGGGCAGCCTCATCTTCTCTGGGCACCCTGTGCCAGGAGCTCCCCACCCTCACAGGGAACAATTCCTTCCTCATCATATAAACCTCTAATTTCAAGCCATTAATTGTTCTCAAAGGATAGTCTGAAGTCATCCTCATGGAGGTGCTTTAAGAACTGGTTCCTGTCAAAACGAGCCAGCTGTGCCTTCACGAGTGCGTTTACCAAAATTCCTGATGGAACGAGTGTTTTGTTGCCTGCGAGACATTTTGAGGGTGGGTGGACAGCAGTCAACTGGCAGAAAAGTTTTGGGGCTCGATGCTCCAGAGCAATTAATGCAGTGATTGTGGATTGGAACCTGGGAGGAAAATGGCATTTCTGGCAGGGAGGACGGGGAGGGCTCGGCCTCCTCCAAACCGGTGTCGCTCCATTTGGAAGCGCTGGCGGCACAACGGACGGCGTTTGTTTCAGGCAGCCATCTGGTCAGCACAGGAATATAATGCACCATATTGCATCCCCAATAACATTTAAGCTGTTTGCACTCTCAATAAACTTTTAACTTTTGAAGCATGTGCACAGGGGTCAGCTCCTCACTGCTGTTGGAGGGAAAAACAGGTTCACGTAGTGGCTGAATAATTCCGTTTCCAAAAGCTGCAAAGTCGACAGCCAAGAATAAAAAAAGCAGGCCAAGAGCAGCAAAAACTCGTGGAAACCTCTGGTAGCTGTTTTCCAATTCTGTTTTATTCATCCTACCACTACAGCTTGGAGCTGGGCTGATGAATTGCAAGGTGTGGAACTTGATAGTTTTCTCCACAGGAGGGGATGGGAGGAGGTTTTTGGAAACTTTAGTTTTGGGAGTGTGCAGAAGTGTCTCCAACTTGCAGGTACCTCAGGTCAAAAGCAAATAAAAAAGGTGGTTTTTTTTTTTTTTTTTTTTTACTTTTGCCCTGCATTTTCCACTCAGTGGTTTTTTTTAGTGTGAGTATGGGCAGGCCCTGGCACAGGGTGCCCAGAGCAGCTGTGGCTGCCCCTGGATCCCTGGAAGTGTCCCAGGCCAGGTTGAATGGGGCTTGGAGAGACCTGGGACAGTGGAAGGTGTCCCTGCCATGGCAAGGGGTGCAATGGGATGAGCTTTCTGGGTCCTTTCCAACCCAAACATTCTGGGGTTCTATGGATGAAGAGATAAAGCATTCCTTGTCACTTTTCTATGGTTGGGAAAGCATCAGAAATGATGGAAGATTTATTTCACCTGTTGACTCCTCTGCTCTTCCTCTTCCCTCCCATTCCATTCCAATACTGATGTCCACAATTAATTTTAAGTTTTATCTGAACACCTCTCCTTGATCCTTGGGCTCTCTGGTCTGCCTGTGGCTACTCAGGACAAGGACCCTGTGGCTTTATCCTGGACCAGAAAGAAATGAGTGTTCTTCCAGCCACCCATATAAATCCAGCTCTGGGGAAATCTGGGATCATGTTTATTTTTTCCCAAATCCAAGCCTGAATTCTCTCTTTCTCTCTCTTATTGCACCAGGCACCTGCACTGAATGGGCATTTTTACAGCTACGTGGTTATGGAGTAGGAGGAGAGAGTTCACACACTGAACCACTACTCAAGGCAGCAACAAAGATTTGCTCTCCTCTCATCCATTTCATGCTTCTGTCTGGATATTCCAGTGTCACTTTTAGGACAGAGCCCCATTAATATAATATGCCAGCCACTTCTGTCAAGGCACTGATATATGTCATTAGCACAATGGAAATAAATTCAAATTCATACGTTGCATGTCACACACTGAGTTTTATCTTGACCTCCTAAGGTGAGAAACAGATGTTTTCCATTGGCAATGCTTTGGTTATTTGTTTATACTTGTCAAATGCACATCTGAAACCCACCTATATAAAACTGGAATATGGGCTGCATTTTAAGTGAAACCAGGGAAAAATATGCAGACTTTGAGAGATGAAGGGGAAAAAAACCTGCAGCAAGCACCAGGATATGGGAGTGAATAAGCATAATAGATCAGAATAAGGCCCTAAATCAATTTTATTTTCACAGTTCTAGCATCATAAAAAGTGGGTGGCAGTAAACCAATTATTATGCAACTTAATGAACTAATTAGGAAAATCAGAGCAATAATGGTACTGGTACTGACTGATCTGAATATAAAAAGTAGAATTAAGTTCTCAGTATTGAATTTTTCAATGCAAAGGATTGTAGAATAACTTTTAAAGCATCTTGAGTTTGGGAAGAGGGAGACTGCATCCATAGTTGCTGTGGGTACCCAAATGATCAGAGCACTGAACTCTCAGGGTAAGTTCACTCCTCTTCAGCTTTAAAAACAAAAGTGAGCAAGGAACAGGTCATTAAAAGCTCTGCTTGCACTTATGTGCCCCTAAATGCTGTTGAAACTCTGGTGTCTGTTGTCAGGAGGCTCTTAAATACCTTGAGCACGGGGTTGGGTGGCTCGAACCCCGTGCACTGGGATTTCTGAATAAACCCAGGCCCTGGTTTAAGCTTTCACAGGAGTGGGATTTGCACCAAACCGAGTGCACAAGAACAGAAGAAAATAATCACAAAAGCACAGCTTCTCTCCCTTAATATTGGTGTTGTTAGCACATGCTATGCTTTAAAGTGTTTAAACCCTCGCACAATGTGGCTCATGTTGACAGAAGTTATAAATATGTTGGTATCAGAGCAGTATTTCTCATTATACCTCTGAGATTATGTATGAGTGATTCAAGACATTCAATAGTTTGTTGATTTTCTTTCTTTATACCATTTCTGAGTGTGCATATTTGATAATATGATGTGTGATTATGGGCCTAAACCTTTTCTCTTCAACATCACTGACAAGGTTCTTTTTGCCTTCGGTGCCGAAATTGAAATGAGCCCTCATAAATTCCTCCATCATTTCCTTGCTATTGTGAAATGTGCTGCAGTGTTTTCATTGATTTATAACCCAGTTTTTTTATCATGCAGTTATAGCACAGGGGTTCTTTGCTGGCTCTCTTGTAATTCCATGTCTGCCTGATCCATGTTTGGCAAATTTAGCAGCTGTTCTATTTGTGGATGGCACATGTTGATTTCTTTTAATGGCCTTTGTGGTATTTGGATATGGTATTTTTTCCTGGGAGGAGCTGTCTGGGCCATAAGTGTTTCATCCCAAAGGAAAGGTGAAAGCGCTTTCCTAAATATTTTCATGGATAAACACGAGTAGGAAGAGAAATGATTTCTGCTTTCCATGATCAAAACAATCAATGTGAAGAGTTTTGTTTATTTTCCTGGTCAAAAAGCCACTGTCAGAGTCTATTTAAAACAAATGGGGAGATGGGAGGGGCAAATGGCCTTAAAGCAAGTGTATCACATCCAATACTTTTTAAAAAAGAGAAGGAGCCCAGGCCAGCACGTTAAAAATGAGCATTTCCAATACAATTTGTCACCCATGCATAAATCTTGCTGACATTTTCAGTCACTTTAATAGCCTTCCCATTTTATAAATCAGTATGAACTTGCACAGTTGCAAAAAGTGTGTATTTTGAACATCTCATTTGCATACTTTACCAAAAGCCAATGAGGCAGTGGAAGCAACACTGGTGATCATAATAAGTGTTTGGGAAAAGGCAGAAAGATCACTAATGGTTTGCCTTTAGGGATTTCTGTACTCCATAGGGGACGAAAATGAGAAATATTTTTCAAACAGCAGGGGTAAAGGTTTTAAAACTAGAAACACATGGAGTGATAAAAATGTTAGTGCCACAGGGCGCATAGCAGGAAAAATTTACAATGTAAAAACTGTAATTTCAGCATTAGGAAGTAATAATCGTGTTTCATCATTGTTATTAAAGCATGACCCTTAAAGTCACATAAATTAGATATAACTTTCTAGAGAAGTGTATTAATCTTCAATGGAAAATATTAGGAAAGTTTATTATCATATGAAGATCAGAAGAAACTGGGTTTTATTAAAAAAAATGAAGTTAAACTTGATGCGGTTTTTAATTCATTTATTTATTTTTTAATAAATCTCCAGCATTTTGAACCAGCAGATAGGCTTGTGTTTACTCCATGCAAAGTGCAGCGACCAGCTTTGCTCTGAAAACCAACAACAGTTGCATGAGAGGAAACACAACCAACAATTAAATAATGAACTGAGGAAATCCAGGGAGTTCTGTGCATAAATGGTTTTTATTTTGTTTGACAGAGTCATCTTGGTGTGGATGCCAAATGCAACCAAATGATTAATGAAGAACTTTGCAGTTGTTGGAAAAAAATAAAAGTATCACAAGAACATCTACTGGGAGACTTGAAATGGGACCAGTTATCCAAGGTGTGCAATTAGTGACTGAGGGAGTTCCCACCCTGCCTAGAAAGTGCAATTTTATGGGGGCCTCAGCATTTTCTGGAAGTGCTATTCAACAAGGGCACTTCACCTGCTGGAACTTCTGGGTAAATTTGTATTTCCAGAAATCTAACACCACCCCTGAATGGATGTAACTCCCTTTCTCCTGCTCTGGGCTATGGAAAAGGGGTGCAGTCTGGTGGGACTGCAGGTGCTGGGCTTGGTGGAGCACTGGAGTGGATCCATCCAGGATAAATACAATTTCTGGCTTTCCTTCCTCCAAAATCTCAAAGTATTTCCTGAAGTGAAGTATTCTGGGTATGGATTCAGCACTTTCTGCAGAGGTCCACAGGAGCTGCCCAGGTGATATAGACAATAATTTTATAGTTTCATCTTGAAATTTCGTGGTTTAAATTTAAAATCTAACTACTAGCATTGACTAACTGGGCATGCTTGTAATGAAAATTTAATTTTAAAGAGGAATGGAACAGCTTGGTGTCATTGATAAAGAGTTTTGACTTCCTGCAAGGCAAAAAAACGTCGGCCTGTTGGGTTTGGGACACTGGATGTGTCCTGTGTCAGAGCAGTGGGGATGTGTTTCCAGAGTGGGATTCAGCCAATTCCCTGCTCAGGCATTGGAGAGAAACTATAAAGAGCAGAACGGCAGAGAAAAGCTCCCTTTGCATCCCTCACATTCGGTGCCCTCAGCTTTGGGACCCAACTCTTGATTTCCTCTTGTTCTGTGTTTCCTTTCCCCACACTGTTCACCTGCCAGAGGGAGATGCCCAGCTTGGAAGAGCAGACAACCCCTTCTCAGTGCAGCAGCTCCATTTATGGGCAGCCACTCTCCAGAGGAGAATAAAATCTTTCCCAAGTGCTCCAGACACAGGGCTGCCGTGCATAAGGAGGGTATCATGATTATCTCTCCTTACAGCTGTGTTCTGATGTGAAAATGGCTGGAGCTGTTGTTTTTCCTGTCCCTTCCTGCCAGTCCCTCAGGCAGTTTTTGATGCTCATGCACAGCCAAAGATGAGGCATCGAGCTTCTCTCTACAGTTGGAACTAACAAGGCAAACTTGCCCAAATGGGAATATTTTTTTTTTTTTCAGGATGCTTTTCCTGTTTGCATGAGAGAAGACTGGAAGATTTCCATCAGTGTCAGAAAGTGTTATTTTCCAAAGAGGAAAAGGTCAATATTTTTTTTCATTTTCTAAAAAATTACCTGTTCTCCAATACAAAAGTTTATTTTATGAGTTAATGTGTTGTAAACACCTGCAACTGCAACGCCAGTTGCATCCTTTTTCATCCTTTTCTCGGGGAAAAGGGAAATATTCCAGATCTTTATCTGGAATTCTCTCTCTGCAGTTGCAACATCGTTAGTTGCAGTCTGCTTCTGTAATAATGATGTATAGAACAGAATTAAAATAATAATAAAAACCCCCTTGTATATGGTAGATTTATGTATATTTTTAGAATTCCAGAGTAGACTGGGGGCAGAGAGTCTAGTGATGAACTGCAGGGATTTTAAGAATTTCTAATGACACATTCCAACAGTGTCTGTCCATGGATGGGATTAAAATGGGGCTTTGGAGATCAGGAGTGGTTTTAGATTTCCTTAATATAAACTGCATCACTCAGACTGCAAAGAGTTGTAAAATGGACACATGAGTTATTTCTAATACAAAGTTCACTGTGGTTCTGTACCTTTTGGAGCTTGGCCCCAAGAAATTTCAATCTTTTCCTCTGGGAATTTTCTGACCCCTTAAAAAACTGATTGCATTAATTCAGATGTTAATTTGCTAAGAGTTTGTACATTTGTATATCTTTAGTTTATTTACAGTATATACAACCTAGTCTGGACTTTATGGTCTAGCAGTTGTGTTTTTCAGGAACTGAAATCTCTAAGGTCGTATCTAATATTTACAACTTGAATCATTTAAATGAATAATTTCAGATGGGACCATTTAGAAATTGATAGACAAATTGGGAGAACTGTGGGGTATCTATAGGACCAGCTGTAGCAATATAAGCTGGAGTGCAATGAAAGGAGGACAGACAGACTGGAAGGAAATTCAAGGAGATTATCAAAGATCAGACTTATAACTTCTTTTATGTAATATTTTAATGAATGATCTTTCCAAACAAAAAAAAAAAAACGAAGCAAAACAAAACAATTTTTTTTCTTTTTACACACAAAATTTAAAAAAATCACCAGTTCAAATTTGAGGTCTACAGGAATAAGGAGACCACACTAAACCAGTTCATATGAAATTAAATTTAAAGCTACTGAAATTTAGCTGCTAGTGGAAGAAATTTCCTAGGAACTGGAATTTCTCAACACAGATCAACAGAGGGGAAAAAAGGATTTGATTGCACCAGGGTGTTAACAAATGATTGAGATCTACCAATACAAAACTATTATGAAAAAGATTAGACATGAGCAGAGATATTTCCAGAAGGAAAGATAATATAATTCTACAAGGCTTTTGTAATTTATTTTTCTCTCTCTAACAGCGTTGTTGTTTAATTTTCTTGTAATTTCTTTCTTCTTTCCCTGGGTTCTGTGGGATCAGTTTCCCTTATTGCAGCCATTCTTTGGCATGAATTTACTGTAAGTACACTCAGAGTGATTATAGCTTATGGCATGTGTGACTTTACAGGTCCTAAAAATAAAATTAGGGATCTGAAATAACCTCTCCAATCTAAGAGCAGTGATTCAAAGACAAAGCTTTTACTCCAAGTGGAAACACGACAGTTTCTGGATTTCTCTGGAATGTCAGGCTAATATCTCAATGTCAGAGACATGTCCTGATTTTCCCTGGATAAAAACAAACCAAACTTCTGCCTTTTTTTTGCCTGTGGCTGTTGGAGCTGCAATGAGGGCTTGGAGCTGTTCTGTGATGTGAATTCTTCCAGGGAAAGCTCCTGATGGCAGCTGGGTGCATTCTCCAGTGAAGGAGCTCTAAAAGGGGATTTTTCCTGGTGAGGCAAAAGATTTGCACCGAGGGGATTCTGCCCAGCACCCCGTGGGGAGCGAGGCAGCAGAAGTTCTGTTGTTGGCTTGGACCGAGGGAATTTGGGAGTGCTGAAAGGTCCTGGGCTGCAGGTCAGACTCTGCTCACAGAGATGTTCTGTCAGAGGGCGTTCACAGACATGGGCAGAGAGAAATAATCAAAATTAGTTATTCTTAAATATTTCTGATCCGTTCTAAAAATCACCAAAGCAAACCAACCCTCGCACCCCAAGATCCCAGCAAGCTGGCTGAAATGAGTTCTCAAGTGAAATCGACTAATTTAGATATGTTTTCTCACTTTCTCTCCATAAAGTCTTATTAATTTCTTGGTAAAAACTCTCTCAAAATGAGTCACAGTAATCTTGTTCTTCCCAAGGTCAGGCAATCAGTCAGTAGTGGGCAGTCAACATCCATGGAAAACCCTACAATAATAACATTCATCCTATAAATAACAAACTGGTTTGTATGCCTGATAGAAGGAAATAAATTTTGAGGGTGATTTCAGTATCAAGTGATTGAGCTGTTTATTGAATAAACCAGAAGTGAAACGCATTATTAAAAGTTATGAAAAAATAACTGCAGGATGCCAGTCAAAACATCGTATTTTGCCGTGCTACTAAAATTCAGCAGCCTTTTCCCCATGAAATGTATTTTCCCTGTGAGGTTTTAAGTAAATGTTTTCCTGGGAAATTATGAAGTGTATATTGCTCAGGAGAATCTAGTCTTGAATAAAATGCTTTTGTCTACACAATTTTTTTAGGGGGTTGGAAAGGTTGTGGTAATTGTCCCTACTGACCCCAAAATATACAAATGGTTTGGATTTTGCCTAATTACCACTTTTCACAGTTTTGATATTGTGAAACAGAGAAATGTTTTTTTTAAAATTGTACTTTGCTCTGATACAATGCACCTTTCAAATGGAAAAGTTTCACAGAAGGCATGAGAAACAGAGAAGCCACTCTGGGACACAGTGAGGATGAATTACACTGAGCGTTTTCTGTTGCTGCAGGTAGAGAAATGTGGTTGCAATCATCCCCAAATTTGTGGGTGTGCAAAACACTTGCAGCTGGAAAGAAAATAGAATATTCAAGTTCTGCTGAAATATTCACAGGTTGAATTATCTTCTGTTTGTTGTTTTTTTTTTTTTCTTTGGTGGTTGTTGTGGTTTTTGGGGTTTCTTTGTGGTTTTTTTTTTCCTATGGGTTTTAGATGAATGACTCATATTCCATCAAAATTATCAACTCTACTGAGAGTTGAAATCACTCATTCAGATTAACATTCTGAGTCAAACCCCATATTTTTGGCCAAATATTACTTGAGATATAAGAATATCACAGTCCAGGTGTATCAACCACCCCTCACACTGGTTGTGTGAAGCTCAATGTAGCTTTGAAGAGTAAGATATTTTCATATGCAGAGAATATATTTGTAACTGCAGAATTAACTTTTGCAAAACTCCAGGCTGATTTTCTGTAGCATCAAGTTGTATCATGCATCACCTCCTGCTGAACTAAAGCATAACCTCTTGGAAAAATAGTGTTAAATTTGGTTTAAAGTCCTGAACGTGGTGCATATGAATTGTTCCTGTGATTAATTATTAGAAAACTGTGTTGTGTTTCTGCTCTGGATTTGAGTGCATCTCTATTTACCAATGTTTGCAGCAATTTATACCATTTCTCTAACAGTGACTGAACTTTGAATTTTGCCACAGTTTAACCTTTGCAGGAGGTAACTAAGAAGTATTTAGTTTAGTAAGTCAATTCCTGAGAGAAAAAAAAAAAATCTTCCAAAAATTTCACAAACACCTTTCTAAACCTTTCCCAGGTGTGTGACCTCCAAGCAGTAAAGAGAGGGACAGAAGAGGACACATTTTCCTGCCAGATTCTTGTGAAGATGGAACAATGATGGATGTGAACTCCCTGTACAGCAAGGTAAGACCTGGCCCAAACAAAAAGCCCAGGGAAGGTTTTGGCAGCTTAGAAGTGTTTAATTTGAGCTCTGATATCATCTCAGTGCCTGAATACTGCTTTTTCTGCCTGCTGGAAGTTGCAATATTCAGGCTGCAGCTCTGTGTCTGAGCTGGTGCTCCAAGCACCAAAAACCTGCAGAGTGCAGATTCCATTAGCTACTCCAGGGTGCATTTCGGGATATGTGCAAGGAGATAAAGCTGGAAATTCAGGTGAGGAGAAGTTTATTAATCAGGAGGGGTGTGAGAGCAGCGAGGCCAGCGCTCGTGGAAGGAGCAAGGAGAAAGGCAGCGCTAATGTCCCCGCGTCCCCACGGGGCTGGGATTTGGGGAGGCACCCCAGGAGCAGCACCAGCCCTGGAGAAGGAGTGCCCTGCTGGAGGGGGCCGAGCAGAGGGAGAGCAGCTGTGGCTGCTGGCACATCCAGCCACCCAGAGCTGCCCACCCTCGCAGATGAGGCTGGCACCAGACTGCAGGAACGAGGCCGGGGTGATGCTAACGAGGCTGAATTGATCTGCATATATTACAGAGCAGCACCACAGCATAATCACAGAGCTGGGAAGTGGGTCCAGGGGAACACCTTGACTTCCCCAGGAAATGAGGAGGCAGCTGCGAGTGGTTTTTTGGCAGAAAAGCGCTCCTGCCTTTGAGAGTTGTCAGCCCGGCATTGTTCGCTCTCCCCGTGGTCTGGGCTCGCTCGGCGTCGCCCCACCACAAGATTTAGTGGTCTGTGTTATGGACCTGGAAGGAAACTCCTGCCTAAAAAATCATGTTACAACACCAGCAGTATAAATGGATAAAGCCTGCTTTGAAGGAACAGAGAAAAATGTGCAGCATTTGTTTTGCAAATGGGGAAGTCTCTCTCTCTCTCTCTCCCTGATATAAAATGAGATCACTGGTCAAGACGAATTTTATAGATTTAAAATATGTTTCTTATGAACTCTCTCTGGAGACATTTGGCCAGTAGTTTGAATGGCAGTGTTGAAGTTGCAGAAAGCTTAAATGACAAAGCAAATGGAGAAAAATGAAAAAGAAAGAAAAAAGGGGAAAATTTAAATAGAAAACAGAAGCAGAAAGGGACAAGGAAACCTCTCAGCCCTTTTTTACAACAGAGACCAAACTGTAATCGGGACTCGCTGATAAGCTGTAAACTTCTGTATTATGCATTTCCTTAGGCAACCCCAGTTGTCCTCCAGAAGGATTGTTTCAGCAGATGCTGCAGGATTTGAGGGAGAGCAGGACATTTCAGCGACCCCTAGAACTGCAAGCTCAGTCTTGCACTTGGTGAAGTGCAGAATGTAAAGTGATGCCTGTGGAGAAAGTGGCCTGGTAATGCAGGAAAACAAATCACTGATTTGGAATTGATATGTTCCTTGTACTTGATATGCTCATTTATAGGCAAGAAATTTATTTGATCCCAGATTCAGGAATTTAACCAAACAGGCAGATAATTATGTGGTCATCGAGTGAAGAAATGAGGAAAAAAAAACCCCATCAAGATCCCTGTTGCAGAAAACAAGTCTGTAAATTAGGGGAAAAGCGACGAGTCCTGAAGAGAGAAGGAATATCCTAAATAAAGTCCAATTCCAGGCATGCAACTTGTGTAATGTGAAGGCTGTGCTTGTACAAGAAGTGAGGAAATTGGATCAGCATTAATGCTGAACCTTGCCCTCCTAATTTCTAAAATGAATTTGTTTTTATTTTTCCATGCTCACAATGTATATGCCAATGTAAATGACAGAGCATTATTAACACAAACAATATTAAGGCATTGGAAGATAGAGAGCTTAGATTTTATTTGGTTTTCAGCTCTGACTGAACAAAAACAATGTGCAGCTCCTTCTTCTCTCACACACGTTTGTTAGGCTGGTGTGTTTCAGTTTTTAGTGTGAATCCCTTTTTATTTTAGGTTTTAATTACTAGTTATATAGTTAATACATTTATATTTGTAGTCATTATATAGTTTAATTTATAGCTATAAAATGTACTAAATTTTTAAGAGGTGATATAAAATAACTACAAAAAATTTCAAGGTCACACATCTGCTCTGTGGGCTTTTGAATAATATGTGTTGGCTAATTTTGAAACTCTCAGGAAGCATTTTAAGGTATTTCAGCTAAGCAGGAATCTCAGAGTCAGGAACAGTCCATCAGATTTGGATTTAAAAGGACTTAGGTCATAGTGCTATTTATTTTACTTTTCCTATTTTTTTTTCTTGTAAGTTTATTTTTATATGCTCATTTTTATAGATAAATCAAAATTGACTAAATATTGCCTTAAAAAGTATAAACACTTCTTACAAATTAGCACTTCTCACAGTGTTTGATAGACAAACAACACTCAGGATCCTGCTCAAAACTGTGAGAAAACATATTTTATATGAGTGCTAATTATTATAGTGAGTAGAAAGGGGCTCTGCATGTAATATATAAAATTATAAGTATAGAAAGAATTTATACTTGAAAGAACTGACTGAATCAAATGTCATCATTTTGAGATAATCTGGTTTTATAAAAGCTGTAAATACGAGTATAAACATTATCTTGTTCAAATATGGATCATTTCAATTTTCTTCATTTTAACTCCATCAAAACCCATCAGATTTTTGGCAAAGCTGATTTATTGAAAGGTCCCTGGTTGGTGTTTTTGAAAATACATTTAAGACACATGTAAATGAATTTTTTTCAATTTTTACCTCTTTTTTCTTTTTTTTTGTCTTGAAAACTGAAAGAATGAGAATTTCATGCACAGACAGAAGCAGAATTGCCCACCAAGTCTGATGATCACATCTCTGAAATCTGTGGGAACTTTTAATGATCAGAATTTTAACCAAAGAGACAAGCACTTGGAGTGTCACTTGCTCAACATAAATTCATTTTAAGCACAGGAGACCTGCAGTGTGACTCAGATCATTAAATGGGAATGTTTGGAATCGTCCACAAAGTGCATTTCACTCAGGTTATTATTTTTTTTCTCTAAATACCGAGGATGCATTAAGATAATTGCTACGGAGTAATTAGACTTTCTCCTAAAAATGACTTGTCTACAAGTGGTTTAATAGATCAAGGATTTTTAAGGGGTTGGAGAGAACCAGTTACAGTAATCAGAGAAGAAAAAGTGCTGAAGGTATCACGAAGGCTCATAATTAAACCCAAGCTTACAGCTCAATTAAACTGGAGCATCATTATGCATAAAACATCAGTGGCCATCAAGGATCCAATAAAAAGAGATGGGATCCATGTGAAGCAGCTGAAAGGTAAGGCAGGATGTGGATTGACCCAAGACTTCCAGATTAAGTCAAGGAAAACTGGGAATAAAATTGGAGTTGAAGTTTTCACGTTCCTCTTTCAGTCAAGA